>CM076399.1:33762983-34291810 GCA_038363315.1 Mugilogobius chulae | reverse complement strand
GGGTTAGAAATGAACATGCCACTAAGATGTTAGCATTTATGAAAATAAACAAGCCAACTGACGTTCTGTGCAGTCAAATGTACAAATGCTGTTAATGAGTTACTGAACCTTCGACTTGACATGTCACCTCTTACACATATATTGGTCTGACACTGCCGGAGTTTACAGATATGAATAGGTGATTTGACGTAAGCTTTCTCACACATACCTGCATGTTTTACCTCACAGCAGAGATAAGACTTAAGCAGAGAGGGACAGATAAGGCTTCAGCTCACTGCAACACAAAGACCCAAAGAAGGCCCGATGTGACTCCCTCCTGGTTTTTCTGCACCTTTTCCACTTAACACAATAATCTACAACAAAATGAGTTTTATGGATTGAACTGTTGTCTGAAAAGTTTAGATTGGTCTATTCTGAAAGAACATTTTCCTAGAAGGTGGATTACAGATGAAGAAGGTGTACAACTGCTCATGTCCCTTAAGAGAGGTTGAACTCCTTATTTCACTAAAATATAGTTAAGATCGTTAAATTTAAGATTTAACTAAACATTTTATCAATTTTATTCCAGTTTAGTCATTTTTAGGATTTAAAAATGTACTTCCTTTCATAAATGATGACATCACACAAAAATGTTGCGCGAACAATATAAAATTAATAATAAATTGGGCCAAATGTCTTTTTTAACTTTACGCATCAAAAATACTTTGGAACACACATGTTTCATAAATATGTATGTTAACAGGGTCATACAATTGTGTTTTCATTAAAATGTAGTGTGATGTCTTTGGTGAATTCTTGATTTACTTATTTTCAATGTTCTTTTAAGCTTCTTTTATGTTCTTGAGTCAGATAAAATTTACAACTAGTATTAGTCTAGCAAAATAAGTTAAAATTTGGAAATTGCAAAAACCTGTCATACTTACTTCAAAGTATGTTTTTTTATTGTTGGAAAGTGGCAATAATAATTTTGAGCTCTAAATGTTTCACTTGTCAACTGATTTTTTTTTTTTAATAATCTGTGGTGAAAACTTTTCTGAGCACCCACAAGATTACACAACCAAAAATCAATCCAAATGCAACTTTGAGTAAGCAAATGACAAGAGAGAGTCACTGTTAGAACCTGACTAAAAATTCAGAAAAGTGAATTTTACACAAGTCCAATGCTATAGTGTACTGTACTGTAACATTTTTAACAGCATCTCAGTGGCGTCAATCAGGTGGCCGCCCACTAACCTGACTTTCATAATTAACCATGATCATTCAAGAGGATTAATTAAATTAACTTTATTTTAGGAATTGGCTCAAGTTTTGCTCCTAAAGTGGACATTAAACAAGTAATAAAACAGGGTGTGAAAGCCTTTATGAATGGCTTGAGAGGTGTCTGGTTAGTTGGCTGTGTTTGCATACAGCTTTGTTATTAAGAATCTCCAAGTTGAGAATTTAACTTTTGATGTACTTTTGGACATTGCATTTAGCAGTGCAAAACAGCCCCATACCTTTTAGATCTGGTGGTAAAACTGCAGATTCAACCTTTGTCCAGTTTCGCTGTCTCTGCATCTTGCTGTTCTTACTGCTGTTGGGTCTCAGGGAGGTCCTGGTTTGGTTCTGGTACCAGCTCAGGGCGGCCTATTGACACACAAAGCTCATATTGTCTGTTGGGACGAGAAAGAGAAGGTTTGGGCAAAGCGGATGGTGTGGGAGGGTTAAGCACAAGCCACCAGCTGCGCACTCTCTCTCTGCGCGTTCATTAAACAGCTCCCCGTCCTCGGGGTAATCCACATGCTTCACTGTGAAGAGCGTGGTAAACACTGACGTCTGTCCATCCACTGCTTGGCCTTTTGGCTTTTGACATCCTTACTATGAAAAGTCCAAAACTGCTCCACAGTTTTATACTGCAGCATGGCGGGGCAAATGGTTACCACTTTCATAGTAAAAAGGTGGGTTTAATTCCACAGGGCCTAACTATGTGGATTTGATATGTTCACCTCATGTCTGGGTAGTTTCTTCTGAATGCTCCGGTTTCCCCCACAATAGGCTCATCCTTTCTCCCCTCTCCTAAGAACCAAAAATATAATAATAATATTAGAGAGAGACTGTGATCTCAAAGGGACTTTTCTGGTAAATAAAGGTCACTAAAAATTCCCACAGTGAACATTCTTCTTCCTTTTTGTGTCAAACTGGTATAAATTAATATTTTAAGTCATATCTTTAATTTTTTTTTTCTTCTGGTGCTTAGCAATGAATTATGACATAATTTTATGATTAGATTTGAGAGCCTCGCCTTTTATTGGGGTTTCAGTGTAGTACACAGCAGAAATGCCGGACAACACAGAATTATCTTAACACACAGAAATCCAATTAGGCCTACAGCTTGGTAAAAAGAGTATAACCAATAACATTTGTCAAATGGATTCTAAAAGTTGTGAAAACTACTTCGAAACATTGTGGTGAGTAATTCTGAGGCTTAGATTGCTTAGGTAAGTAAGCAAACAATTGCAGTTAATTTTTTTTACTGCAATTTGTTTGCAGTTAAAATAAAAATTCAGTTTGTTTAGGAAATATTTCTATAATGGACAATCATTTTTCCTAGTAACATCATTATACTTTCACAAATTAAAATCTTGCCATTTTTGAGATGACTAGACCCATTAACCCTTTAATTTACAAAAAAAAAATTGTCTGCATAATTTTAGCAGTCCACCTGAATGAAAAATTGGCCTATGAACACAAGATGGCTGTTGTAATCCCTCATTTGTCCAGAAGTGCTCCATAGTAGTGGGATGATAGTCGAAACGCCTCCGTCTTCGAAAATGCTGTTCAAATGACAACTCTGAAGCCTTTCTTCTTCAACTAAAGATGGTATAAAGCTCACTGTCATCGCCCACCGTTAGTTCTAGAAGTTTTACAGAGTTTGAAAAAAATAAGGCTGAAAAGTACGCACGTGATCTGGAGGTGGAGAACGGGTGTGATTGACGTGCGGACTAACCAATCAAAGAAACATAAACAAACATGGCGGCTTTACCAGTAGGAGGGAAAGTAAATCCGTGGTGAAAAGTAACACGGGATCAATCATGGGTCTATAATAGGACATCATGGGATCAACAACAAAAAAAGAAACTACTAAACCCTGCAAATCTCAGGTAAAAAAACCGTTTATATGTACATCTGAATGTTACAACGGTTTCCAGTAGAGAGACCTTCTACTCAACAGTTGGTTCCGGAAGTAAATTGCCCCATTGTAAAGTGCCACACGTGAAACATTCAAATAAGACTTTAAAAACATATCGCGGGCTAGCCAGCTATGTGCTAACTCATAATTTAGGTCAGTGGCTATGCTAACTAAGACCCACAGCATGGTTGTTTGTTCTCAGTCTAAAATGCACATCTATAACTTTAAATCTTTATAACTTCGGAGTTTATAAAGCCATCAAAACTGATATTAAGCAAAAATGTAGATCTTTTACTTCAGATCGACCTACCACATAGCTAATTAGCTCCCAGGACGTTGTCATACTTCTAATATATAACTATATATATTTATTTTTCGAAACCCCTCTGGAGATCGTACTTCGTTGAGGAAAGGTTGTTACAGGCAACGTGTTTGCAGGTAAGTTATATGGCCAACAACATCTGTAATTAAATAGGCCTTAAAGTTGGGGTAACTAACTTTTTTACCTGTAAATTAGTAAGCTTTGTGTTTTCCAATAAAAAGTATATGATAAATGCAGCATTCTGTGGAAAAAAATGAGACCATTGAGTAGTGTCTGAGTTAAATATATTTTTACTTTTCAGGAGTCAAATGCAGCACTGTGATTGGCTGAGTTTGAGTGGTCATCTCCAGTTTCACTTTGTTGTTTGTAAGAAGAAGTTCATAAGCTGTAATTGCAACCAAAATGAATGTCGATATAACCACGTGCTGAACGATGTTGAAGAAGTCGGCAGATTTAAATCAGAAGTTGTGTTTCTGGTGTGGAAATCTACTACCACACCTGTAAGTCTCTAAAAATGTTCAATATTTCAGAAAATTTCTTAAAATATACTTTTAAAAAAGTTATTGCTAAACTAGTTTCAGCAAAACCTCTATCCTCCCTACCACCTCAGCTCACATCAGTTTCTGTGTTAGCTTTGCCTGCACAATGCAAATGTCCATTTTACCAAGCCCACTGTTGCCCGCTTCCCCCTACTCTCCTCTCCCAGTCTCTGTGATGTGCCGTGGCCAGCGTGGAGCTCTCCATTTGTGCGTATTTATGTGTGTACCTGAGTGTGTCTGCCTCTCCATGTTTCCAGCCCATAAGCCCGGAGCCAAGCCGAGCACTGCCAGAGGGAGAGCCTGCAATGTAGGGCGCCCGGCGAGATGGACGCGGGCAGAATATCAACACACACACATACACACACACCCTCTCTGCTCTGAGCTGCCCACCTGCCGACTTACGTGATCCAAATGTGAGGACGAGGAACAGGAGGGGGGCTTGGTGATGGGGGTGGGGAAGAGGCTGCGGGAAATTGCCAGGTAGTTTCCAGACCCACTTCCCCATGTTGCGCCCAATTAATCAGGGCTACATCTGTGTTGGATGGACCTCTACCCCAAGGGGAAGCAGCAGTGTTTTTGTCTTCGCACACAGGTTTTTTGGAGAACTGTGTTTTTGTGGTGTGACAGGGATGGCATGGTGGATGTTGTTGATGATGGCTGTTATTTTGTATGGACAGCTTTCTGTAGCTCACTGTCCTTCAGCGTTCCCGGTATGTTTATTTTTCTTCCCAAACACACATGCTTCCTGCCTGTGCCTCATTTTTCAGCACCTGCGTAGCTCACTGCCTCTGTGTACTACCTGGAGCTGGTAGCACACCTGGAGCCGGTCAGACCCCGCTCTCCCCCTCCCCAAACTGAACCTCTCTCTTCGTTTCATTTCCCCTTCGCCACTGTTTTGGCTGTGCCTGTCTCTGGTCCCTCTCCAGGTTTATTTATGAATAACAGATTTAGTTATGAATAATATGGCTTCCCTAAATGTGGAGTTTCCACCAGAGCAGAGCAGCATTTTTCTTATGAGAGCTGTGTCTTGGTTCCTTCACCTTACATGTTTCTTAACCTGCAAGTGTTAAAAAAACACACATAAAAAATAGGAACCAATAAGAAACCATAAACCTGCCATTATTTACATTCTGGTGATTGTAAACTACAAAAAATATCTAAGGACTTTTTTTTCTGCCTTTTTTTACTTAGACTTTTTATGAATGACAAAATCCACTGTTGTAGTGTCTCTTCTCTTGATTTGACCTGGTTTGTGTATATGTGATATAATGAGTGCAATTGTAGCCTCTGTGTGAATATAGTGGTCTTGTGTGAAGCCTTGGCAGCGCGTGGTGCAGTGCAGAGTGGAGAGGAGAGACAGCTGCCCTGACAGATGCCGGGAGGCAGGACCCCACTGGGAGGCAGAGGGAGGGAGCTGGCACCGGCCCGGCCCAGCGGAAACACCACGGGCTGCAGAGGAAGTGGGCAGGGGACAAACCAGGGCTGCACGAGACTGAGAGGACAGGGAGGAGGAGAGGAGGACAATGTGATCTAGTTTAAAGTGCGTACGACAGTGATTATCTAATTTTGGCTTTCTTTAAGCAGAAAAGTTGATAGCCTGTTTGTTTATCACACTAGGGAGACTCAGCAAAAGTTTGGTTCAATTTTGTCAAAACAAACACCCATTCACATCACTTCAACAACTTAAAGATGTATTTCTATTGAATTTATTTTTGGCCAAGGGTAAAAGATGTTTTTTATGTTTTAGGGTTGGTATTTTGCTCATGTGACGTCAGTTATTGTCATTTACTTGAGGAAGTAAAAATATCTAACTGGATATTACAACCTTAAATTTAAAGGTCACAGCAGTATTCTAGCCTCTCACACGCACTTTCCGTTATTCTGTTTGCTACAAGGCCCCCTTGTAACTTTTTAGCCAAAAAATACTTTTTTATAATAGTATTTTATTTTATTTTATTTTATTAGTTAGATGCCATTGATGACTAAGACTGTATAAAAATATGTGTCTTTGCTCAGGCTTGTTTCCACAAAAATGTTATTCCTTTAGCTAGTATCCCACAATATAGCATGAAACTAATGTTCCAAATTTAGCACCACAATGTGCGTATCTAACTATTTATCTCATTTTGTTTACAATAGATTCACTTAATTAGTTTTAGCTAGTTTTATGCCCGAAATGAATTATCTTTTTTGGCATTGCATTGCACCATGAACTGATTTTGCTCTTGTGATTGGCTGAGCTCATGATAATGTTTTAGTGTGAATTTACCTGCGTGTTTTAGAAGTTCGCTAGTGGTGATTATGCCTCAGGAAAAGTGGCTGAGATGCTGGAGGCCTGCTTCATGGGTTTTGTCTGGAGATTGGTGCAGCGCTAGGTCCAAACTGTAAAAAGTTGCCATGGCATGGTGACCCATAGCCTGGTTCTTTCTGTATTTTCTTGCAGTCTGGTCACCACCACTTCCTCAGTGTCTCAAGCCAAACTTAGACAGAGCCATCAAATTAGTTTGTTTCAGTGACTTGCTTGGCCATCTATAATATATCACAAAACTTCCATCACTTCAGCGTTTAAAGTGGACATGCTGTAAATGGATTTTGATTGAATATTGTTTACAGTGTTCCCTCATCATTAATTTACTCAAAATTGTATTTTGTACCTATTTGAACAATCTTGTTTGGTCACACTTCTGTGTGGCTGAAGTGTTTGGAAAATTCCTGTTTTCAGCTTTCCCATATCTCCGCCCACATTCCTGTACTTTGTTGCATAGGCACAAAACAAACAAACCAAACAAAAACAGTTTACTAAAGTCATATCAGTTCTAGTATCATTTTTAAACAGAAGATTTTAGATCAGATCAGAATGATTTCTTTTTCTAACTCTTATAATATGCCCAGCTTTGAGCCAAAATTACCTGAAAAAAAAAAAGCCATTTACAGCTGATCAAACAACAAACTTCATATACACTCTTGTGGAATGCCACTATATTAATTAATTTGCAGTGCATCTTGATTTCAATATAAAAAAACTTATAGACCATAACAGCAAAGTCTGTCCATTAGCGCTTCATTATGCTAAAATCTTGCTAAATGTATATTTTTGATCTTCCCTCTTGCTTGATTTTTGAAAGTAATATTTTACCTTGACATTTTTGATTTCTTCTCTTATTTTGATATTTCCCTGGAGTCATGAGCTCCTATTTTAACTTCAGTTTAAGTTCCCCACAGACAGAATGACAGAAAAGTCCAATGGGACCAACTCCCCAAGGACCGGTCCCACTGTGAGGACCCAGTGACAGTGTCCAAGTGTCCGAGTGTCTGCTGCACTCATCGAGCTGTGACAGGAGCAGACAGCAGCAGGTTATGAAGAGTTTGCAGTATCACAAGCATGTCACTTCTGTCTGTGCAGGTACATTGAGAGATGTGACAAGAAAACAGTAGCAGTTAGTTATACTATAATAATACATAACACTTATATTGCTCTTTTCAAGATACTCAAAGACGCTTTACATACAGAAGACAAACAAACACATAACAACAAATAAAAAGTTATTTAAAGACAGCTTTGATTAGGTGAGTTAATGTGGCTGAGTCTCTAATGTGTTTGGGCAGTAAATTCCAGAAGGTGGGGGCAGCAGCAGAGAAGGCTCTGTTTCTCCAAGTTTTGTGTTTTTTCTGGAGGGAGACAGGAAGTTGCGTTCTACTCATTTATCTATGGGTCCGTTGGCTTTAAAGTGATGGATAAATTAAGACTACTGTGCCATAGCAATTGAAGTCATTCAAAAAATCAATTTGAGGTAAGCCACTTATAAAATATATCTAGCTATATTTGCAATTACTTTGAGATATAATGAAGTTGCTGCACATGAAAAGTCCTCACACATAATATTTTTTTTCAAATGTAATCTCACAATTTAGTTGGAAAGTATGCTGGAAGGTCACATCACAATGTCGAGGGACACACTCAGGTTCTCTTTGGCTTCTATCTTACAAAAATTTTGTGAATGGACTAAAGAATCAAACCCATAATTTCTGAAAACTTGAAATATCAAGACTTTTTTTGCCTGACATCTTTATTGTTTACATCACCCTGCAAATAGATGGCTGATGTCATACACTGAGTTATTACGATGAAGGTAATTTGCTATCATTTAATTAGTTACTTTGCTTTAGAGTTGTTGAGTGTTTGCATGGGCAGTGAAACTGTGAGGACACACGTCACACATCGTCTCCTCACAATCTGCTCTGACTCTCAGACAGCTGCCACCATCATTTATCACTAGAGGGTTTAATACAGACATGTACAGCGCTAGAGACTCGACATCTCATGACTTTATAATGGCAAGAGCACAACTACTATGACGTTGTGCATACTGGGAATTCAATAGTAGCTGCTTAAAGGCATTGCTGCCTACTTATATGGAAGCCTGCGGTCAAACAGATTGGCTTGAAGGCAAAAAGATGCATGTGTGCTTTTAGGAGCACAATTAGCTGCATCTCCCTTTTATTTCATCACTCATTGCAAAAATAAAATAGATTTAGCTAGAATAAGTTGCTCACAAATTAATTTACTCCTGCATGGCTCACTAGTAACTTAACGTTACACTACACAACACAACACAAGGCATTAAGAAAGTTAAAAAGTTTATGTTATATACATTTATTTTTGCTGGTATTGTTTATATACTGGTTAAAAGTACCTGGATACAATATTATTTAATTGACTTCTATACCTTTCTGATGGAGGGTCCACTGCATCCTCTTCTCACAGATGATATTGCTTTGCCTCAAAGCAATATGACTTTTAAGTTTCAAATACTTTTGTTTGTTTAGCTAAAACCTTTAAGAACTTGCACTTTTACTATGAGCAGGTTTGCCTCTCCACAGATCTCACCTGTAACAAGTTTGTCTCCGTTGAGATAATGTCTACACAATAATATCTCTGGAGAAACAAACATGTGGCAAACTAACACCTGAAATGTTACATGGCGTGTCTTTAAGCTCTTGATTCTTGTATTGTATTTGATGTTTTATTATTGATATTCATTTCTCCCAAAGGATTTGACTATTTCTTCAGTCCGGTGACCACTGTCCACTGAACCTGTACAATAGATGTGTACATGTCGGGTCAGTGCTGTGACACATGAGGGAAGAGGAACCCAAGCACCTGGACAGCACCCAGCGCTGAGGCCTTGTCAAGCGTAAAAGTCAACATGGCATCACGAAACAGCATCACGCCATGGCAGGACCACCAGGAATCACTGTGGAAAGAAACATCTTTCAGTATCATCCTGGCTGGTAGGACAACATTTTCCTACTCTTGTTAACAATCATGAAAAAAATGACCTGTTAAATGAAAATACTCTATAGAAAATCTATATGAGGATAATAAACAGTTGTGTCTTTTGACATCTAGTATTGATCTAGCATCTACTATGCAGTATATGAACTAGACTTGGTGTGTTGAAGAAATGGGGAATAGATTTAATTAGTTTTTTTGTGTACAACAAATACTAGAAAGTGTGTTGACCCTATCTTGCATTAAAAGTGATTTGTGGCAGATGGAAGAATCTAATAATAATGTATTTCTATCTGGATCTATTGGCAAGCCTTAGCATGCTTGGCCCTATCTTACAATTACTAAATCCATACAAATTACTAGAGAACTACCCAGACAGCCAGTAGTACAAACCTTCATAATTATAAAACTAAACTAAACTACTGGAAATAACGTTACACAAATGTATGTGTTTGCAAAGAAACTCACCTCAACTTTACTAGGTAACAATGGACAAGGGTTTATTTAAGGATGAAGATATACAGGTCTTTTGTGCCCAGTTTGCAGACGGCACATTGTCTGGCCCGTCCACACCTTCTTTTGGGGCTGCTGTTTTATCGACTCTCCCAGGTTTTTGTGGTTCTTCTGTGTAGTTAGTGGAGAGGACACACTGCAGCACAGGGCATTGTCGAAACACACACACACACTCTCTCCTCTCTCGCTGCCTGCAGTCCTGGGGGAGGATCTATTCCCTTCCAAAACACGCCACCGCCAGAGGGGCACACTGACCGCTCAAGCAGCTCAGCGCCAACCACCAATACTATGCTCACGCACTCAGGCACGTCCCTGTAAAGCCAATGCGACGTTTGGCAAATTGATTAGAGAGAAGTGACTGACCACCTATAACAATGATTAGCATCAAAGACAACTTTGATTATGCATAAGGCAAATCTACTTTTGCGTTGAAGAAGCAATTTAAGTTTTGTAGAAGTAGAATTAGTTGGACAAATATTGGTGATCGAAGTAACAGGAGTAGTAGGTTAAGTAACGGGAGAAATATCAGTTCTGTCGTTCAAACAGTTTTTGTAGCAATAGTAGTAGAATGAACAGTGAGGTGTAGTGGATTCATTCATTTTCTACCACTTGCTCCCATTTGGATTTGTGGGTGAGCCTATCCCAGTGACTTTGGGCTTCGCAGTCATCGCAGCGTTAACTTATAGAGACAGACAAAAACAGACAGGGTGAGGGTTAGGGTTACATTGTCATTCATTCATTAGGGGAATTTTACATTGTTGTCAGATTGACCTATACATGCATGTTTTTGGATGTGGGATGGCATGCAGACCCCATGATAAGATGTTGATTTGGTCAGATTCTTAATTCGAATCAACAATCTGAAAATATGTAATTGTTTTTTTTGTGTTTTTTCCATGTATGTATACTGTATAATAAAGCAGAACATATATAGATCAGTAATTTACATTTTGGCCATTGTAAGATACAAAACAGATAAAAAAAAACAACAACGTAGAAATATAAACAAATCTATTGTATATGTAATAATAATACGTTTTATTAATGAGAGACTGTGGCCACTGGTTCTATAGCTGTTAAACAGCCGCAAAAATGATATGATTACCATTACTTGCATTTAGTCTTTGGGACGCCAAGCTGTAGCCGATCCACCTACATAAGAGGGCGTAAGAATGGATAAGGTCAGCGAGATGGGAGGAAGCAAGGCCACTCTAAAGCATAATGGAAGCCAATGGAGAGAAGCTTAAATAAGTCTGATGCTCATATTTGTGAGCTGCAGAGTTTTGGACATGCAGTGTGTAGCAACAGAAGTCATATTAGGAGTATTGGTACCAGTGAGAAAAAAGGTGATAGAAGTGATGAAAGTTGTGGTGGTGGTAGTATGAAAGCAGTAGTAATGGTATTAATGATAACAATATAGATTGTAACAGTAGTAGTGGTGTGAGACAGTTCTGGAGATATTTTTGCTTAGAAGAAGGTTCTCACGGCTGTTTTAATGAATATATCTTCCTGTTTATTTACTTCTCTAATATTGGCCGATAACTGTTTCATTGTTTAGTTAACCTTCTGTTTATTAAATCAACAATTTTGTGACATCTACGAGGTGACTGCTGATGTGTTTTTGTGCTTTTTAAAATACACTCAATTGAAATTAGTCCAAGTAGTATTCGGAGTCTTAGTGGAGACATAGTGGTGGTTAGGTCTGTACTGAATGTATTAGTATCAAGATATATCATGACAAACTTGTTGGCAATATGCGTATCAATACAGGGAGACATATTGGGATTCTTAAGCTCATAAAAATGTTGCACTTCTTCTGACCCTTGACTGCTGCTTTAAGGTTGAAACTGCTGAGCTCAAAGTGACTTATAAGACACTTGTATCAAACATTACGAGCAGTGTGAAAATACAATGCTTCTGCATTTTGTCATTCTACATAATCAAAGGTAGACTCTTTTAATGAGTCCTGTACTTAAAAACATGTTAAAAACATTTATATAGGTGGGGATGCACGTTTTTAAAAAAAATGTAGCCGTTAGTTGGAGCTCTTCACAGTCAAATATCGGTTAACCTAACACGTTAACGTGGTACTTATTTATTGCTGTTATTTTCACTGGAAGTGTTATAATTGGACACAGCAGCGCTACGAGAGTGAACGCAGAGCAGAGAGACAGCGACAGGCCTTTAAACTGGGCACAACACGATTGAATAGAAGCCTCTATAAACACTGTTTTAATGCACTTTTGCACTAGGTATTATATAAAACTACTCTTAAATAAGGAGTCATGTTTTAAAGTTGCTGCTAACGTTAGCTGCTTACCTTAGATTGCCTTGAACAGGTAAAAACATTGATAGTTTCCTAGGCAAGTTAGCCTAGTCTGTTTTCTTCACCAACATAAAATGTAAGTTAATTAATATCGCATTGTTGATATTGGTCCATAAACACTGCAGTGTCATGCAGGTTTGCTCAGTCCTGAGATAAACAGTGTTTTTGTAGTTTTAGAGATCTTTTCTTTCTTCTCTGACAAATGCCAGAACTGTTCAGGGGCAGTTAGCGCCATCTGCTGGAGCAATTGAATATTTGTCAGTTAACCAGTGAAAGACGTCTCACTCGGTTAAGACATTAGTCACGGTTAACTGGTTAATCGGTTAACCATGAACATCCCTTTTCCACATTTTGTCATTATGGTCAGTAATATATATCTCGATATGTATCGTATTGAGGAAAGTGTGGAGATATACATGTATCGGGATATGTATTGTATTGGAAGGCTCTTGGCAATACTCAGCCCTATTGGTGGCATTTTAAGTTGAAATTGTGGTAGTAAAATAAGCAATAGAGCTCCTGCACGGACGTGACTAAATTCGCTGCAGCCACCATTACGGCAGTGAGTGACGCTACCATTGAATCTAATGGAAAGAAGCCAGAAATTTAGCTTCTGTGGCGCATCTGTGGCATTAAATTAGGCCGTAAATATCTGTATGTCTAAAACACAACGCAAATAAACATAAGCGAGCATTTTGTGGCTCAACATTACTTTTCACAAGTTTAGAAGCATAAACCACACATCTGCCATTCTGGACATCTGAGTCACTTTTCACCTTTCTACTGTATATCATTAAAACGCTTCCCTGATGATGTTAATGTGAAATATGTTTTACTATAAATCCCTGTACATAAAACGGACCATTTAAACATTCTGATCTTGAGACAACATGTTCTCCGTCTTATGAAGCTTTAGTACGTGACAGAAGCTAAATAGGATCCCCAGTACAATTGGAATAAAGATTTTGAATTGTTTTAAGGCGATAGTTAAATTATTAACCACATTAAATACTAATCAATACATCTGTAGCCTAATGAACAAGCTTGACTCACTTTTAGCTGCACAAACCCACTTTTTTCGTCAAAATGGTGGTCTGTCAGTCTGCGGAAATGGCCTGACTTTCTTCTGTTTTTGATCATTTATAAATTCCAGTGAACAAAAATAATCCATACAGTGTAAAACTCCGATAACGCTTGTTAATCCCGTCAGAATTCTAATGGTATCGTCCCTGCTGGCCCGAGAATACACGTTGCGTGCTGGGACAGCGTGACGTCAGCTGCAGGAGTTCTATAGTAGTAGAATTATCAATATAGAAGAATTTGTTATATAAGTGTTGGTATAGTAAATCAACGTTGGAGAAATTGATTTAAGAATTGTGACAAATGTACCTCTTATTTCAAGTAGCAATTGTCGTAATTAGGGATGGGATAAGACCTTGTATCACAACATTTATCAAACATGTAGAAAGTGATCTTGTGATTATATGGGAAGGATCGGTAGTGAGTTCACACATTTTGAGAATTGTTGCTGTAAACAACAACACAACCAATAAATAAAATGATTTTGCTCAATTAGATTATGTCAAAGATATTATCTTGTCACATCTTTGTGGATCCAGTCTTGTGTCTCTTCTTTTGAAGATTGTAGATTAGTAATAATAGTTACCCTAACTTGCAAGCAGAAGGTAATTCTTGTTATGTCACCTTTGGATATATCTTCAGAGACATATTCTAAAAGCCAAATTTTTTGTAAAATTAGACTTCCGTTACAATACAAAGCAGCTAATAACATACGTAATAGTGGTCATATTTACAATTTAGTATAATAACAGTTGTTGTGAATGTGATTGTGGATGGTCTTCTTCACTGATCTCTAATCTGTTTGTTCACTCACCTCCATCGTCTGTCTTTGTCCTGCTCTACACCTCCTCCTCCCTCAGCCTAACGTCATCCCGGCACATATCTCTGCAGGCCGCTCGGTGCCAGATCCTGACACCTACTCCCAGCCTTTGACATGCTCCACTTGGTGTTACGAGCCTCACGTTCGCCACCTTGCCGCGTATGTGTGTGGGGAAGATGTGCCGAGAATGTACAAGAAGAGAGTTTACGCATTTAGTCTGAGTTTGTTAATAATTAATGTGTCACAGGTTTGCAAAATTGCCCGGCGTTCGTTCCATCCTCGTCTGCCCCTCTCTCTTTTTTTCTTTCCCTCCCTCTGGCCTATCCTCTCTCTCTCCCTCACTCTGTCTCCTCTGCTCCTTCCCCCTGATAGCACAAACTCTCCATCTCAATCCTGCTCTCTCCCCAAACACTTGGCTGTTTTCAAAAAGACGCCAGGGCACCACTGCATTGACCATATTATAGGTACTATTGGGGTTTGTTTTATTAAATCATAAATTAAAGTAGTTTCAGTGCACTGAAGAACAAAAAATAAACTAGTAAATGAACATAGAAGCATTAAAAGATTTTGCTGACTGCAACATTGGTTCTATACGAATAGGCCATATTTGCCGTCTCAAACTTGATTATCCTCGGTTCAGAGGTAGATGCTCTCTTTATTATTACAAAAAAACGAATTTGCTTATGTTATTGTATTTAAAAATATATTGTCTGGCCACCGTGTCCTTTTTCGGATTTCTGTAGCAGTGATTGACAGATTAATTAGCCAATCAGAGACACACATTTTTTTGCCATTTGAAAACCAACATGGCTGCTCCAGACGAAAAAAAATACATGATAAAAATATCACATGGAAAACATTGCGGATTTCTGCAGAATCAACGAACGAAGCAAAAAATGATTTTAATGTGAGGTGAGTGAAGTTAGATTTTGGTCGAAATGACAGACGACCAATCAGGTCTTTTCTTTCATCTGCGTCACGCAAATAAACTAATCTGATTGCCCGGTACGATGTAGATTTGATCTGAAAAGCAGGCCAGGGGCGTGGTGACCAGACCCACTGTTCGCAGTTTGCTAAAGCGTGGATCCCAGCCAAACTGGGAACACAGAACTAGCCAAAAACCGACATCCAGAGCACTGTTTTGAGTCATGGCACACTATATTGGTATGAACATTTTCGGAGGCACACCACCTACTCTAATATGGCCAAGTCAAACTAAATAATTTATATTATCTAAAACACTTAAAGGGCACTATCTAGCTTTTTGGGTGGAAGTTCAATGCTGCTTTTTGTATAGTGACGGAACTTTTTTTTTTTTTTTTAATTTAAATTATTCCTTAAATTTGCTTTCATTCTTGGTGAAAATGTTGTCCAAAACACTCCAAAATAATGGCAAATGATTCATTTAAATCTGTTCAATCTTATTTCATAGATTTAATTTTGGAAATTGGTAAGGCACACCTGGCAGTGTCTCAAGGACACTAGTGTTCCCGGCACACTGGTTAAAAATCACTGGTCCAGAGAGATCTTTTCTTTCTTTTTGTCCTATTGTGGTTCATTAATTCTCTTTTTAATGCAGCTGTCTGCTTAAATACACTCTTTTTGCCCCCTTTTTCTCTATATAAGATTTGACCAATCACAAGAGTGAACTTTCAGAAGTTTTTATTTATTTCTTGAAAACAATAGACAAATACAATATGGAAATTGTGATCTGGCTTCACGTTTTTATTACAGTTTTCTCTCATATTGCCCATCTATTTACAGAGCCCATTACTGTATCATTCAGCTGTTTGTCTGATGCATCATTTCTGTCTCATATCTGTTCAAATACTCGCAGTTACACTATTGATAAGTTACTTTGCGTGTGTGCTATATGGTGATTTTACAGGTGAAATAATGTGTTTGAAACAAAGGATGTGCTGGTTTCTTCTGTCTCTGCAGTGACCAGACGTCTAAAGCTTGAGGGTGCAGGACTGCAGCAGGTGACACGATTTCAATAAAAGGGATTATAGATGAGAGTAGCGAGTGAGGAGAAGTGAAACAACACTTGCATTTAGGCATAAAATATTAACTCAAACATGAGTAATGTGCCAAAAAACAAAATTTTTCATGAATATGTTCAACTATTGTAGTAATGTCTGCAGTAGAGGCTTATTATTTGTCTTCAATATAAAGTGAAAAGTCAGTAAAAATATATATATATATTTCAGAGCTTTGTAGCATTTTGTTGGTAGCTTTTTTTTCATGGTTTAAAGCAGGGGTTCCCAAAACCGGTCCGTGGGCCACCTGCTACTGGGCCCAAAAGATTTTTAAATATTTATTTTATTGCTTTATGACTACTTCCTTGTGCTTTACTATCATAATATAGTGCCACTTAATCCAATAAACAGCTAATTCAAGCAATAAGTGAGCTAAAAATATACACAAGTATTGTGTTTATTTATTTTTTTTTTTTTTTCATCTTACATCATTGTTATCGGCGCTACCCAACCTCGGTCCCTAGAAAATACATTTTTGACTGTATCGGTCCTTACAAGAAAAAAGGTTGGGGACCACTGGTTTAAAGGAACCTTATGCGAGATTTCATAACCGTGACCTATATGTGTCCATAGCAAGGTCAACATGTCCAAATATACTATTATTTTTACGGAAAGTCGTTGTAAATCTGAGTTATTCTTAATTAAAAAAGCAATGGGCATGATGTTACTTTGTTGATGTTTACATTTGGTGCTTTGGTTCTCAAGAGGATTATCCAATCAGAAAGCAGAATGAGCCTCACATGACTCTCTCATTTGGGTTGCCAGTTTGGGTTCCTAGAGATCCATGAATCTTTAACATGTTTGAACTTGAACTGATGTTGCACCAGGACAGAGACACAAATGTCTGTGATAGGCTGGTGCACTTGTTTCCACACAGTTCACATTAGGCTCCCAATAGGTAATAAAATGTAAATCTTGCAAACAAACCAGGACAAACAGTCAGGTGTCTTAGAAAGTGACTTCAATGTATGGGCCAATTCACAATCTGGCAACCCGAGTTCATCTGTGATTGTAATACCTTTTTTAAACCACTAGTTGTGCATCTTACATACGGTTCCTTTAATGGACGAATTGACATTGCTTTATCATGTTCGAGCAAAAAGGAGAAATGTAGCCTTTTATACAGTGAATTTGCTGCAGCATTTGGTGAGAAATTATTGTTTTCTGTTTCAGTGTCATTTTTACCTGAGTCTGCTATCTCCTTCTTCAATTATCTCAACCCAAAGTGTTCCCAGAGCTGTAGTTAATCTACTTATGACAATGGACAAATGCACTTGAACCATTATCACTCCAAACTGTACCTATTAAAACATACAGTTTATCCGTCATTCTTCTAAAAACTTGTCATCTGTTTGAGACAATCACTGTTACTGCTATTTTTATCTTTCCAGCCAAACAAAACAAAATGCCCTGTTCTCCTCACTTATTGTTTAACAACTAATTAATTTAGTCTTGCTTCTATCAAAACGATCTGCCATGTTAATTCATACTTATTATTTTAGCTGATTATGTTTCAGTGTTTTCTTCTCAGTTTTTCTGGAGAGCGTGCCGTTTACATTTCACTCACACGTCACTTTCACACCTCACTTTCCTCTCCACACTAGCACCAAAAATCTGCAGAACCGCAACAAAAAAGTGTGAAATTTGTTTTCTCTAAAGAAAAATCATAATTTTACACAATCGCACTCTGAATGAGCCAACAGGTGATTATCACTGCGCATGCATTCAACTCAAAAGCCTCAGAACGCTTTCTTCCAAATATGTGTGCAAGTGAAAGTTTTGCACAAATTATGTTGTGAAATGCCACCTCTAATGTTTGATATTCATTTCCCTGCTATCTGAAGGTGATTAAAAAGTACAGAAACAACAAAGAAAATTTCAAAACTAAGTATTTCATCTACTGTAATTTCCACACTGTTGAGCGGACCTGAATATAAGCCACACCAACTACATTTGAATACAAAAAAATTACAAAGTACATATATAGGCCGTACTTATTATTAGTCAGGAGTACATGAGAATCTATAGTTTTGCTGTATCACTGTATAAGCTGCAGAGTTCAAAGTGGCTTATAGTCCAGAAATTACGGTATTTTGGTCAATACCCCAAATGGTGGCCATAAAAAGAATTTTTTTCAGTCAAACCCATGAGTTTATGGTGGATGTATATTGCTCCCCTAACTTTCTCACTTAAGCAGAAATACTAAGCTGTAGAAATGAACCTTCTTCTAAAAAGCATGGAGTTAAAACTTTGGTACCAGATGTAGTTTGTTAAACCATTCTGACTCATCCCCTTGTGAAAAGTGAAACAGGCTTACCACCTTCTGTTCATCTTAAAGACTTCAGTAGTCACTCACAAGATTCTTTCTTACAATTTTAGAAATATCGATAATTCAATAATTAGATCAAAAGACGTAGAAATTTGATTTATTTTCTGCTTTTACAGTCAATAAGAAACAAACGATGAGCATCCAGCTATGTATGAAGTATGCAAGTTTGGTGTATTAGTTCCTAATAGATCATCTAATGGTCACTCCGTCTGTGCTGCTGTTGCATTAGTCCAAGACACCTCTGCAGTGAGTGGGTGTCAGGTGGCAGGCTCTGGGCTCCTGTAGGTGGACAGTGGACCACAGGACGACCGGTTTGGGACAGCTGTGACATAATGAGGCCAGTAAACAAGCATGTGTCTCCCCCATGAACACCTCCTCACAGCGGGATGCACCTCCTGTGTGCTCCTCACTGTCAGGACGCTCAGGGCCAAATGGTCAGAAGAAAGAGACTCACGTCATATTATGGGCCAAACAATGGACATGGCATTAGGGCTGCCACTCACACCGGGGCCACTGCGGTCAAATTTACTATCACACCTTTCATTACACTCAGGAACCCACAGTTCATTCAGGTTAAGCGAGTCTGAAATATCTGATATTCTGTATATGATCAGCCACTGAGATTGTAATTATGAGGAACAACCATAGAAAGTATTTTTAAAATGGATTGATAAATGTCAATGGTCAATTTGAATATATACCAAACAAGAGAACTATTGGGAAATGTGATTTGCCTTAAACAATGACAAGAAGAAGAGACGACGAGCCTGAAGTGGCTGATGGTTTTGCTGCAAATTCCAAGAAAATCACTTGTTTATACAGTATATTGGCAACTGTCAATTCTTGCAGTTTAAGTTGTTCATTTTACGTTTAGAGGCATTGATCCACACACCTGTTACAAGGAGGAGTTGGTGCATAAAAATACAATAAAAACAATAAAAACAGTAAAATAAATCATTCAAAGCATTCACCACCATGAGCTTAGTATTTAGCAATACTAACCAACATACAGACTTAAAGAGACTATACACATTTTTTTTTACAACAAAAACCATAAAAACAATTTCCCACTGGCACTGATATTTTGTTAACAATAATCTAATAATGCCCCGTTAGTGTCCAACTTGTCTGTGTCTGTTGTTGCTTTTAGCATTGTCGCAAATTGTTAGCATTGTTAGCATACAGACTCACCTCGCTGCTAACAGCTGTAAAAAAAACAAACATTAAAACACATCATGATGAACAATTCTGAAGCTCAGAATGCATTAGCTAAGTGAGCAAATCATGTAGACTGAAATAAGAAGTTTAAAATGAATTGTTTCTGTTTGTTTACATTTTTACGGATGCAAAAATTAGGTAGGCCTAGTCCTTTTTTACTCGCCAGGTTTCTTTCTAATAATAGATGTAGATGTGATAATGCTAACTGTTGTCCTTTAGTCGTTTAGTCGATTAATCGGTCAATAGATTCTTGGTTGACCAAAATTTGTATTAGTCAATTAATTTAGACATGCCACTTTATTTTGAACAGCAACAAAAAGGAGTGAATTAGCTAAAGATTTGGGACCAAATGATTGATCTAATCCAACTTTTTCGATATTTATAAACTCCTGTCCATTTTCTGCATAATTTGTTACTTTTTGCATGAACTCTATCGCATTGTTAGTGTTTTCATGCTCAAACTGAGTCAGAAAATTGGTCACATTTTATCGGTCAAGTTTTTTTAGTCGATTAATCGGTCGATGGGACATGTCTTTGGTCAACCAAGAGATTATTGGGCCGACAGCTCTAGATAATACAAGATGCTTTGACCATACAGGAGCAAAACTAATTCTAAATTGTCTCATTTTTGGAAAAATTTAGCAAAAAATTAGGGGCTGTAACACTGTAATGCTGGAGAACAGAAATTACTTTTAAATATAAAATAAAAAGTGAATGGCCACAATATCTTTGGGTAAGAACAAGCATAGTGGGAAGATGGCTGGAGCAGATCCCTGTTGTGCTAAGACAATATAAAGGAGTTTGCGGGTGTTGGCGAGTGTGGAGGAGAACAGTGGACCCCTCTCCCAGGGCATGAGTCACTGTTGGCAGCCCGTGCTCTCCAGTCTGATTGCCTTGTTGAGCTGCCTTTTGGCTTGGAAGAGTGCGCTCTATATCCTCCATGATAGTCAGGACATTTTTTTCTGTCCTCCTCAGTTCAAAATCATTTCCATGAAACCTTATGTCAAAAATCTGAAAAATAAGATAACAGATTGATCTAGGACAATTTTAAAGATTTTGTCTTCCAAAACAAAAACACGCAAAGCACAATTTTTGATTTTAGACTAAATTTGGTGCAAACAATGTCCATAAACAATCAATGAGATAATTGATGAACACAGAAAATTTTTTTGACACAAAAATACATAACTTATGTTTTTATTATTTAAATGTCTTTGTTGCACTAAATAAAAAATAAAAATATCGAAGTTTACTTTGAACAAACTTACATTTTCACAAAATTGACTTATTATTGGCCTAGGGAAGGACCACTTGTTTGTTTCTATGGACAAACAGCTCCTTAAGATATATTTTTTCCACAGTATGGTATAAAAAGTTTCTATCCTCATTAAGAATGTTCTAAAGGATGGTAATACGTTTCTATTTTTATTCAATCATATAGTTAACTTTTCACCAAGTTACATGATGTCACTTTAAATAAAAACTATTAAAGTAGTCATAGATAAATAATAAAAACAAAAATGCAGGTGGACACATTTGGATCAGGCTGCTATATACAGGTATTTTGAAATGGCAGACCTTTTAAATGATAATTTGAAGCTGATTTGTTTGGACGAAAAATGTGCTGTGAAATGACAACGTTAAACGGTTGTTTTTGACTGGTCAATATTTGATTTAGTTTTGCGATTATTCATATAGAACATGCAAAAGCAATCTTTATACCCCTGTCTTTGTTTTACCTTTTGATTAAATCTGAATAATGAATAAGAGCTAGTTAATCATTTAGCCATTGTTGGGAGCACACGCCGAACCACTTGAAGCCTTTACTCCTGCAAATGAATGAAAACATTTTTGAAATCACACAGTTCAAGGTCTCTTTAATTTGTCTAACTAGAACTTTATCAAGATTTTCATCAATTTTCTTCCTCTCCATAAAGTTTAAGCCAAACATAATGGAAATATTTTACTGTTGTTCCCTTCTGTTGTGCTCATCTTAAAAACCTTTCAGAGGTTTTACCATCGTTCTGTACATTTAAGGAAAGACTATTTTATTTCTTTCTGTCTCATATTTTGGACTTTGAAAAATAGTCCCTTCAGAGTATATATGTTCCTGTTGCTACAAACTGACAAAAACAAACAAGATTAAAAACCGCACAGCTGCAGCCACAAGAGGTTAACATTGTACATCCTCCATAATATCTGTCATTTCCAAAACGGTACATGTTAAAAGAATTTCCAATCTTCTATTTACACTGACTTTAACCAGAAACTAAAAGCGCCAGGAGCGGACAGTGAAAGTGACATCAGAGACTTGACTGAGGCAAAAGTCAGACGGGACACGAATGGGACTGTGGGGAACTCCATCATAGAGTCATTGATTATGTTTGATATACTGATAGTTCCAATTTACTTGCTCATGCCAGTTTATTGTTCTTTTAGCACAACTAATCATTCAGAGTAAAAGTTAGAGTTAACCTGCATGATTAAAAAAACAAGCAGAAATCATTATTTATAATAGTCAGATAAACCCATTGTTTTGGGCAGTTTTCCTCCCTAAAGAGAGCATCATCATTGGTAGAGGAGTAAAGTATTGACAAATTACAAATGGGAGTTTCAGATTTTAAGCTTTATTTCTTGTTACACTTTCGAGTTATTATTTGGGTGTTGATTTTAGCCGCATGCTCCTGTAAACATATTGGACTTCCTGAAGCAAGTGAATGTGGAGGGATTAGCATTTTCAATGTTTATTATTTTGGGTGCTGTTCACAAACTGGTTGTTGTTGTTGTTGTTGTTGTTGTTGTTGTTGTTGTTGTTGTTGTTGTTGTTATTATTGCGCAGGGATAGTTTATTTTGACACAAAGCTAATCGACTAACATTGTCAAGTACCTCTACTTGACGAGAAAACCTAAACTACTTGAGAAACTGTTAAAGTTACAAAAATACTTTTGCATTTGTCAGGTATGTCACATTTTTGACTGTACACTGACGTAGACTTTCTACATCTAGGTATGAAGATTACAATTGCCCCTGAACCTTCCTGTGACTAAAATAGAAGCAAAGGCATAATACACTTGATATTCATACTTGAGTTAAATTTACAGAGCCTGTGCGTGTGAGGCCTGTTTTCAGTCTGGGTCATGTTGCGGGCTGTTAGTGCAAAGTAATAAGGAGCTAAAAGGTGGAACAGGGCTGGTGCTGATGGGGCCGCGGGGGTGGTGGGGCGTGAGGCGACGTCAAAGCTATGATTAGCGCGAAGCACGCTCCGCTCGTATTGATTGGCACAGAGGAGACAGTGGGCTGCCTTCCACACTCTGTAATGAGAAGGCCTGACCTCTGCTCGTCTGCAAGGTCAGCGGGCCTACTGTAATTGCACTTCCTCTAATGGCGTCAGTCACGGACGCACCACAGCCTCAGTAATGACAATTACCATAATGTCACCGGACTCCACAGGGGCTTGTAATCACCGCCACCTCTCAAGACATGTTAGTCAACTGCTCATACACAGCAGAGAAAACTCTCTTAAGTCTGTGTTCGCTTTACGGACTTTAGTTTTTATGTCCTACGGTCACTAATCGATAGACAGAAGGTCTGATTTGTGCTTGAACTTGGATGATCTGTTTACTCTTCTCATAGTTTCACAAATATAAAGTGCATACGACAGATTAGACTACATTTTTAATAGAACATGTATGTAAAAGTCCACCACCATGTAACTTTTTGAACAAAAATTGAGTAGAAAAACCTTATGATGTATTTTCATAAATTTTATAGAATTTTGTGCAGGACCCTATAAAACTATCAAAAAAAGAAAAAACACTCCAAAGTATGAATTTTCTAATTCCCTAGAATTGTGACTGTGAAGTTCCCTATTTAGATTTTTAGATTTTTTGTCTTTATGGCTCTTTTTTTTTACGACATTTGTACTTGTACTTCCTGGTAATGGCCAGCAAACCATAGACATTAAATTATATGTCTATGGCAAATACAACATACAAAGTCATTTTACTATTGCCTAGAAACCAGACAGTAAACAAAATCTATATACATTATGCAATAATGATGTTTTGACGTATAAAAAATATCTGGCAACACTCTCATTGTATTAAAAGACTGTTTAAGCTGTCAACAATGTGTCAATTGTGCGTAAAAAGTCTTTGCAGTTTTGATGTAATGTTGCTTTTTTATGTCACAGATGGAGAGATTCCTGTTAGAACTCAGCTCTACTTTCTTCAACTTCAACTTGTATTTGTCAGTTTTTCTTCACAGACCGCAGCTTAACCAGAGTAAAACGATGATTAATATTTAGCTTATCAAATCCATAAATAGAAAATTATGAAAACCAGTTCTTTGCACTTTAGGGTCATACATCCATATGCCTTATTGTGGGTGTGAAGCTTATAGAAAATGTATTGTAAGCCAGAATTCTGGTCATAACTTTCACTTTTTAACAAGCCAGCGAGCTTCTTGCGGCAGAAAAAATCTTTTACTAAACCGATATGCAAAACTCTGCACAGTAAGAGGGAAAAGGCTGCTGTGACGACCCCAGTAGGGAGAAGCTAAAACAAAAAGACTGTTTGATTAGTTATCACCATTCAAGTATTTCTTTTGTTAGGTTCCTTTTTTGTTTCTCAAAAGGTCAGTACCGTCATGACAGAATAAAAAGAGGCGCTTTATATTCACCTGAAAACACCAGTTTGAAAGTTTCACCTCGATTTATTAGTGCGTTTATCAAAACAGAAAAAGTTTTGCCTCGAAACTCAGTCATGTTGCCCTGATCATTAAATCATTCATTTTTAACTGCAGTATGTCTTTGCTTGTGTATTTACATGTTTTTTTTTAATATATGTGCAGTCTTTGCTTGATATGCGTGTGCAATTATGAAGTTTGGACTGTGATGATCATTAGGAGGCATGATTTTTGTTTTTATACAGCTCTGTTTGTTTGTGCATTCCCACGTGAAACTAGTTCAAATTATTGGTATCTTCTAAAACAATGCCAAACGGAGCAGTGGGTGTTCTAACAGCCCCATGCTTTCGGAAAATATTCACATTTCAAGCTGCAAAATCAATGCTTCTTTTTCTTAATTAGAATTAAAGGTGTTGTAATGTTTGTTTTGCCTCAGCACAGACTGTAAAAGTAGCACTTCAAAATGAATCTGCTGTGTGCTGTCTGTCAGCATCTGTGCTTTAAAGGCAAATCTGAAGATTTGTATTCATAACTGACTGTAGAGCTTAACAATAAATTAGATAAAATCATGAATTTTCAAGATACCAAAAAATTTAATATCAAGTATATCGTTTACAAAATAGGAAAAGTGATGCGTTCGACTTTCAAAAGGTACAAATGTACAAAATTTCTCATTTGCCTGACAAAATTCTACAGTACAATAATATTCACTGTTAAACACACAAATTAACATTGTTTAAAGTCATTCTTTTTGCTGTTATGTAAAAGTGAATGGGTCTACTTATAGAAACCATCAAATTGAGAATGTGTGAAATAAAATCTGACATTTCATGGTAAATTGCAATGTCTGGCTTTTGCTCTTCATTTGAACTTACGATATAGCATGTTTAGAGCATGAATGCAACCCATTATGTTGGAGCACATTTTTGTTGGATTGATATAATATCGTTTGAATACTTTCATCGGGACATGCCAAAAAGATATTCATTTTAGTCAATTACGCACAGCTCTAGCTACCTGTAAATCCTATGGAGCATGTCTAGGATTGGCTCTTGCTCATCTCATTCAAATCTTTCGACAATGCAGTCATCATTTTCTCTACATTTGCTCCTGTTACCATCCAAGCGTAAAAGAATGTTTTAGAACTTCAGTGTCGATCAAGCATCGATCTGCAAGCAATGGCTAGTGTTTGCGGAGGTCATTGTTAATTTTCTATCCCTGAGCACAGACAATGGCCGAAAGTTAGAGGACTGAGAAAAAGAACAAGAACAAGGGTTTTGTCTGTTATTTGTTTATGTGATGGCCTGCCTTGAAAATTCTAATTGGACTTTGCATGTCTTGGTAACTGCGTACTATGTTGACTCCAACACATCCAACACTTCAAATCAAAGATTTAAAGATAAGAAGCAATGCCTGTTTGTAAACCAGTCTTAGCACTCCAAACTTTAGTAAATGTTTACTCTGGAAATTAAATGGATTTTATTCAAACATGACTGAACCAAAATACAACAGAGTGAGTTTATGAAGAGGAATATTTTTTTTAACATCAAACTTGCATAATAAGTAGAGATTTGCCAAAGTTGAGTTCAAAAGTTAGAGGCCCAGGACTTTCTTTGAGCTGTTCGTGTGAATGTGTGGCACAAATGAGTGTGAACTGCTCAACACAGACTTATTGTCAGCTCCAATGTAACTCGACTGGCTGGAGGTCACCTGATGCACGCATGACTGCGTGTCCTCTCTGAACTTCAGTGGCTCTATTATGTCATACACTACGGTAGTGGACTTAATCTCAGCGCACAAGATCAGGCCATTGTGTTTGGGTAAAGACTGTGAGAGAAGTAAGTTATTTTTACCTTTTGCTGTCAGATTTACTGGTTAACTATGTTTTTTTTTATTAGCAAGAACAGTCAAGCAGATTTGCAAGGCTGACGGACAATCTAAATACAAACTCTAGCTAAACTCATAGACAGGTTGCTGTTATGTGTTGGTGACAAAGTACAAAGACACATTTCAGAAACTAACGTATGAAGCTTATGGACAAAATTATAAACAGTTTTATCTGAAGACAAGTTGTAAGTTGTAGTTGAACAACCTCCTGGTCCTGGTCACAACTAACCTGACTCACGCCAGATGGATATATGTTGAACTTCTACTGGAGTTCTCACTGACTATATCCATCTGGAACTTGACTCGCTGATAGCATTTGGGAAAAGATGGGATGTTTAGTGAAATACTTCAAGCTGATTGGGTGTGCAGCCTACCTTAATTGTGCTTAGCCAATTACAGCAACAACCCGTAGTGGTGTATCCAATGTCCGCATGGGATAGAACAAGTAGGTGTCACACATGCTCTTCTTTCAAAAAGAAATTACTCCATATTTCTGCTAAAACCGCAAAATTGTTTTTTTGTTTGTTTGTTTGTTTTTTTCCAGTATTTCAAATGTCAATTTTGCTACAGCCTTTGTTTGTAGCTGCATTTTATGCAATTCACCTTTTCAGAATGATTCTGTTAAGAGCATGAGCCATATGTATCCATTTATACTGTCCATGGCAGGAGTTGTACGTACAGAGGTATGCAATTAAATGGAATGACAATGCTTAAAACAGCATTTTCTTAATTTCACTTTTAATATTTATGAACAATAGAAGAGTCCCAAAACTCATGATACTGGCTGTTGCCCCAGCTCTATATCAAATAATCAATAATATTCTGCACAAGAACGTAACTAAAAGGATACATTACAAGTAATAACCATTAGGTATAGGTTTGTGCTATTGTGTTTTATCTTTTTATCTACCTGGTCAATGTCTTGCATACCTGAGCAAACCAAAGTTAACACAGTTTGTCCCAAAGTCTTCCGTGCCAGATTTACTACTGTCTCTCTAATTTCAGCGGGGTCACGTATTTAAGTGAGAGCTATAGGGTCATAAAATCACGGGGAGGAAGAAGGAAGAAAGTGCGGAGAGAAAGATGGGCCCGGGTAGGTGGTAGCTAAATCAGAGCGCGCACAAAGAGGCAGGCGTCTGAGAGGTATTGACCCTCCATTGATCGCCAGACGCTGCGCGGAGGTATTGACCAGATAGAGAGACCCGGGGAGGCAGTGCTCGGCTCCACCGCTGAGAGGGGAAAAAAACTGCAGAAAACAAGCACATACGCTGCTGCTGCCCACTCTGACCTTGTGGGCCATTGCTGTCCTACCCCCCCCCCCCTTCCATAACACCCCCTCCGCAGATATAGTCTATGTGTGTGTGCCTAGACCCTGCAGAGCTGCACGCACAAAACCCAGCCTTATCTGGACGAGGCCATTTCCTATCGCTCCTCTCACCAAGCTTCAGCCACTCCGGTAAACACTACAGCTGCACTAGTTTTTATACCATCCACAGGACCTTGAGTTGGGTCAGCAGCGCACAGGAATGCACTGCATGCTCAAAAATGGACCTCTGTTTTGTAAGAGTGAAAATACTTCTTTTTCCTATATGGATTTAAATGTATCTTTGCAAGTGATATAACTGGTATAGTGGAGAGACAGTTTTGGCCACAAGGTTTTGTCTTGTGTGGTTTCTTTGTTGGAAATATACAAGTTATTTCTTTATTTACTTGAGTTTGCAAAGTAATATAATGTTTCAAAGCTATATAAACTAGATAACCGTCTGTTTTTTTGAATACCTCTTGCCATGCGGCCTTGCTCATATAAATATTTGTTGCTCTCTGGATTGAAAAATTACATACAGCAAAAAGTCTCTTCCTGAAAGTAGTTAGGAAAAGGTGTGTCGAACATTTGATGCTGATTGGTTAAAGCATCACAAGAGCAAAACAAGCCAAGAAATCAAACAGTTGTTAAATAATTGAGAAAAATGTACAAAGTTCTTCTTTATCCATGTTATTTCAAAAGTCCAAATTGGACACATTTCTGCTCAAGTAGATCGAAGTATGTCTGTTTGGATTGCCATGTTTTGATTAACTATCATCATTGACTTTTTTTCTCTAAACTACAGTACAGTGAAAGGTCAGTTTAGGGTCTCAAAGCACAAACCCAACAGCAGGAGGAAGCCCAGAGTTGATCAACTATTGCGAGGATTTATCTGGTTAGCCTGGCAACTTGCTAAAGGCAGTACAACCCAAGAGTCACTTTTATGCTATTACATGTTTTAATGACCTAAACAAACCAGAAAAATCCCAGTGGTAACCTCTAGAATGGCTCAATGTGTGAAACTGTAGAATCAAAACTAGAGCAAGATACAAAATGATCAACAATCACATAACAACAGGTGCCATCAGCCATAGGGCCTCAATAACATGTTGTAGAATAGCTTGAAAGCAGATGGTAGAGTAATAGACAAAGAAGAGTATGTATGAACAATAAGTAATGGGTCGTCACTATGTCGTCAGTATGGAAGTATCTTTAGTAATAAACGTGGTTGAAAATATGTAAATGAGCACTGGGGAGCCACAGGAAACTGGGCTCTAGCTCCGGAGCTGTGGAGGAGAGACGGGGCAGAAACGGGGGAGAGGAGGGGGTCATTAAAGTGAAAACCAGGAGCCACATGGGAGGCAGAATTTTAAATAACTCCCTCGTAGCAAGACCAGCCCAGCAGCAGGACTGAAGCTTGCTCACCCTGCCCCGCTCTCTCTCTCCATCTCCCGCTCTCCCTCGCAGAGATGCAATTAATTCGGATCGAGCGTGCCAAGTGTGCAGAGATAGAGCGAGCAGGACGCGCCCTCGCACATGCAGCCGGAGGGAGGACACTTTCGCATTCCCCAGAACAAATACACACCCAGGCGTTAGTCGTGACCCAAACTTTAGCGCGTCGTTTCCACCTTGAGTTTTTTGGAAAGAGCTCAATCTTCGTCTGAATAAAAATCTCCTCTTGCTGTTCTCCGCAGTAGCACCACCCAAACTTTAATTCACCACAGGGAGAGTGTGTTTTCAAGCACTGGTTTATGTGTGAGCCCAGCTGTTGCTGTTTGCCAAGGCCGCAGTAGAGGACTGCAGGTAAAGCCGGGTGTGCTGCTCACAGCCACGTCATGGTACACAAAGCACGTACCATGCAAAGTGCAGCAGGGAGTGTAGCTCAGGGCCAGGGAGGCCATCGATACCAGGGAAATTGATCGTAATCAACCAAGTTACAGAGACTGAGCAGGGATTGGCTGCAGACTGTCTTCCTCCCTCTACTCCTCCTTCCCTTTCTCCTTCCACCATTTTATACTCAGCTTCCTGATGCACTTTTAGACCTTTTTAAAAACTGTAAAGTTCTCAGGAGTTGATATTATTTCATTTTGCACTTCTCAGTAAATCCTCCTGATTCAGATTTACTTTACACAAACCAATTCAAAACAAACCTCGAAGCTAAAAAGAAAAAAGCTGGTGGAAAATCCTCTCTTTTGCGGCTACACTATAATTTCTCATTTGAAGACAGTGGCATACCTGGCAGAGCAGCTGCACCATTAAAAAAGCCTGGCCCAATTACAGCATAACACCTAGCCTTATGGTTTCCATGGCTCCACAGCGCATTCTCCTGCGGGACGCAGCGTGGAGAAACGAGCGTCTTATCAACCATCACCCTGGTAATAACACTCCCCGGAGCCTCTGCCGCATGTGTCAGACCTTAACGAGAACCCCGGCTGAAATCTCTCTCCGCTCCAGCCACAGCCATTGATTTGGACTTAATCTGCTCTGCGTGCCCTGCTCTGTGCGCGTGACAGTGCGTGTGTGAGGCGAGAGCACGCTTGTCTTCAACTAAAACTGTTTATCGTTGTATATGATTTAGTGCATGAGTAAATCTCTGACTGAGGTTCTGATTTGTGTATTCACGTGTGAGTTTTTTAAAACACGCCTTAGGACTTTGCAATAAACAACTCATGGCGGCAAGTCCAAGAGTCCATTTAGTTTAGTCATAGGTGGAATTTAAAATGGAACTTCAACATATAAATTCACAAACTATTATTCACAATTAGGCTTTGATTAGTATTTTGTTTGTTCAGATATTTAGAACATCACAATAATAGGCCATGAAAAATCTGTGTTGTACTCAAATCATGATTTTGTTTAATTTTGGAGGCTGAAGCCCAAACTCAGGTAAACTATTTGATCTTTACCTTCTTGAGTCACCATAGAATTAGCATAATTCTACTTTGTACTCAGCAAATGAGGTTGGAGTCCAGATTCCCTTTCAGACATGTTTCACTTTTTTATAAAATCATTTTGTGTTGTTTTGTATTTCTTTTCGGGATATTTTCCTATATTACTGGTCTGGACATCATACTGTGTCCCTGACCACTTACATTCCTGTCCATTAAATCTAACAGCATCTAAGACAGCCAGTTATTGATCTGCTAAACAGTGTCACCACCTCCTCAACTTTGCCATATTGAACAAGATATTTAGCTAAAAGGTCAAAAGGTCAAATTTGTGTCTTGTGGGCAAAGTGATAACAAAAACAACGCACACTAGTCATATTGTATGTTTGAAACGTGGAATGTGACAGAGGGTCGTGTGACTTGGACAGTTACCATTTAGGGTTACTTTCATCTATCTAGTCATCTTTTAAGCATTTTCAGTCAATTTCCCGTTGATCTAATGTTAAACCAATTCTCCAGACTTTTTAGATTACTTTTAGATTTCTTGTGTTGACGCTTTTTGGTTTACCATCTGATCACAATATGAAGTGAGATCAACCATATTGAGCCATAAAAGAGGAAGCAATTGAGAAATATATAGGAAATGTCAAAATAAATAAAACACAAAGCTTAAAGTTTGTGCCAAGTATTTATTTTGTATATTATTATTTGTTATTTGGGCTCTCTGTGTCCAGTTTAGTAAGCTAGATTTGACTTTATTGCAGAGTCAAATCTAGCTTTTTTAAGCTTTAGCTGCTTAACAATGTAAGTGGGGCTTACTTTTTCATCCATCAGGACATTGATCACAAAACCCACCAAAAAGATCAATTTTAAAAGTGGCTATTGACTTGATTGATTTGTTTGGTTCGATTCTGAAGCTTGTGGAAAACACGACATTGTGATGCATTCTGGGACAAACTCTTTACTGTAAAATGATTCATTTGTTTGCATAATGATAGGCTATGTTACTTCTATTGAGTAATGAAGTGGTTCTTTAGAGCTTGATATTGTCTCATCACATACAGTAGAATTTTCAGTTGGACCAAGTTTCATGTGTATTTAGTCATTCAACAGTTTATCGAGTTGTTCCACTGCTCTTTTGTTAATTTTGTCTTTGTTTTGGCTAATCTATCTCAATGGACGTTTAGAAAATGGCAGATTTTCATAGTAACAGTTGTTTTTAATGGTCCATTGCGAGCTCTATCCTGATGCTAACAACCACAGTTTTGTTACTGACAGAAATCTATGTCTGACTGAGAAAAAGTATTTTTGAGAACAATGCAATATTATGTTGTTTTTTTTCCAAAAGGGTCTGACTTCATTTTATTTTACTTTGAAGAAACAACACAAAACAACACACTTTAGTCTGTTGTCTTTTTAGGGTTTGTAAAGATGCTATGGATGTTTTGTTTTTGTTTTATATTATTGTTTTATTATTATTTTTTCATTATTTGTATCCCCTTAATAAATTACTAATTTGAACTGTCTATTTTGAGCTATACCCACATGATAATAGTGTAATTAATAGTATAAAAATGTGTTATTACAAAATATAAGATAATAATAAACTCATACTATGGCTCACGATATAGAATACAATTATATGCTCGCTAGGCTACATGTGATAATCGATATTTTGCACTTAGTATTGTTTCTATTTCTATAGAATAAAACATTTTAACAACAGCATTTCCCTCATCATTAGGACTGTTTGTTTTTTTTTGTTTGTTATGTTTTTTGTTTTAAATGATCCTTTAGTTCAATATGAAGTTTTTCCAAGTTAAAACAAATGCCTATTTGCAATACTTTTGGCCTCTGCTGTCTGACTTACTCTAGTAATAATAATTATATTTGGAAAACAGTGTTTTCCCTAGGTTTATTGGCTTAGCAGAACTGCTTGGGTCATCTATACACACTGTTGGAAAAAATATAGGCCTACAACATGCAGATTTATAACTATTAGTAATTAAAGACTTTTAATGTCTATTAAAGCTGTTAAACTGATGAAAATTAAGATTAAAAATCTCAAATTAAGAAAGTCTTGCGAAAAGCAGGGTGGTGGGTGCTGTTAGCAGAGTGGGCCACCCTATAATGGTAGAGGAAACACTTGTAAATATTATAAGGAGGAGTTCAACTGCAGCTGGACGATGAGCTGAAAGACTTGACGGGTAAAGTAACTATCACCAACAATTTGATTTAGGGAGTTAAGTAAAATTAATGTAACTTAAAGGTGCACTGTGTAACTTTGTGGCCAAAAATAAACTTGAATAAAAGCATGTTTTTGACATTTAGATACCTTTTTCTTTTTTACACTAAATCAATAAAAAAAAAATCAACTTTTTTTTTTCTTTGAACAGGCTTGAATGGCTGCAAAATGTTCTATTTTTTGGCGTAGAGGAGAGTCCGCTCATTTGTGTTTCCACAGAAAAGTGATTCCTTTAGCTGCTGTTCTTCATATTATGGCATACAATTCATTCAGACTGTCTAACAGTCTGAATGGGGATAAATTGGAAAATTTTTATTCTACTGAGTTGTGTGTATATGCCTTTTCATCTTTAGAAAGTTACACAGTGCACATTTTAGGAAAATGCATTTTCATTTGTAGGTTTGGTGGAAGATTTTGATTCATCAGAGAATGATTGATTTAACTGGAAATACAGAATTAACTTTCTTCATATGATTACTATCCATTTTTTTTGTCCACTACCTAATGAAAGGAATCAATGTTGGTCCGTCTGTAGCCTTAAGAGATATTGTAAAGACCCATTGTAAAAACCATGACAATAAAAATTCTTCTTTCTCTTTTATAAAATAATGTAAAAGATATACCAAAAAGTACTCAGCAATTAAGGCAACACTCCACAATATCTGTATCACCAAACCGAGTGTCACAATATTTCCCTATTTTGATATTCTAAGCATTCATTTAGGAATAATAGTAAATGCGATTAGGCTTGTTTTGTAACAGTTTCATAACAAACAGTGGAGAAATTGAAAGTGTCTTTCAGCAGGATAGCCATGGTTTGTTTACTATTAGTGATCTGTGGGTGGAGGTGAGTCACATGAGGGCCATCCTGCAGGAGTCTGTGGCATGGGTCATGGGAGAGGTGCTCTGCAGACAGATGGCACTCTTATTTTTTAAAAGTCAGTATACAATATAAAAGTCAGTATACAATATAGTCTAGCACAGTGATTCCCAATGTGTGGAGACTGGGCCCTCATGAGAAAGAATTTTGGTTTGACAACAGTTTTGATAATTAAGAATGTCTGGTTCAGAATATTTAGTGAAGCTGAATTTGAAATATTGTTATGCCTCCTCATCCTTCTTGATTAGTCACTGCAGGCCAGGGTCAGAGCTGGTGTCTTTGTATACTGGCGCGGTGGACGGTTCTGCTGTTCCCTCCATGGTCTGCGTTTTACAAGCAGCATTCCTTGCCGCTTAACAATTGGGCTGCATCAGTGGCTGCTATCTCGCGCCGGAGGAAGGAGCAGGGGCCAGCTCGTGCGTGCGGGGGCATTCGAACGGTGTGTGGGGGAGGGGCTCGTCTGCTGGCAGCCAGGGCAGGCAGATCAGTGCGGCTCAGTGTCTGCGAGGCGCTGATAAGATTCCAGGATTTTCCCAGTGTGACAGGCCTGCTCACCAAACCGTGCACCAGCTCCACGCATGGGGAAATGTGCCACTATACCACCTGACCCCCCCAAAAACACCTCAAACCTGAACAAACACAAACTACCTTTAGTTCAACTGAGGATAGTGAAATCACCAACTAAAGCCAAGTTGAAGAAGTGGCTTTTATGTTACAACCGTACTTAAATAAAATGAGATCAGGGTATCAATGCTGACTGTAAATTTTGAATGTTGCGTGTGACAGTTCACTCTTGAGTTTGTAAATGTAATCAAGCTCTAACCCAGGGGTGTCACTGAGGGTTCTATGTATTCCAAGCAGAGAATCACAGATCATTGGCCAAAACAGTGGTGGATGCAACTTACACATCTTTGTAAAAACATTTGTACCTTTCATAAAGTGGGGACAATCAGCTTTATGATGTGATGTGATGTGATGTGATGTTATTTAGTTTTTAGAGGTATAAATATTAAAACTCATTTAAAAAAAGAGTCAAGAAAGTATTTGGTCCTCAGACAGTTTGGACCTAATATTAACCATAACCTTGTCACTTATCTTGTATATCCCTGGGAATTAACTTCATCACTGTGAATGACCAATCACTGCAGACAATTTTTACAACATTTGAGCAGTTAGCTGTGGGAGAAGTTGTAGAGCCATGTTGAAGCTTAGTATTCCTGGGCCCGGGCCTGAGAGGTGGAGGTGTTTTTAGGCCTATAGGTGTGAGCACAGAAGCAGTCAGCTGACACTTTTGGACGTGGATAAGTGAGAGCAGGCTTCATTAAAACACACTATGGTGCGTAACACACGCTCTTAGAGTAATTACTATCTATTGCCTCAGGTGTGTAACGCCAAAGTGAATTTCCATTTCCAAAGCAGTGAATGTGCAAAAAGCGATTTATTTCAGTGAACATGTCCTGACACCAGCGCTTGGAGCTGCAGGACTTTGACAGATGAGCGTAGCTGGGTGTGGTTTCAGGTGACACTGCTGCAGCCTGCCCTGTGGAGGTGCTGCCGCCAAGTCTCTGAGCTGGGACTTTGTGAGGAAAAAGTCGTCCGCTTGTCAGAATTGTTTGTATATAGAACCTAAATTATTACTAGAACTTGTTTGTGAAATTCCAATTAAACTCCAGGCTTAAGCATAGTGTTGTGTTAAATGTAAAGTAGCCTAAATGTGAGTGTCTGAGCGTACAGCCGTGTGCACTGTGGCGGCCCTCCCTCTCTGGGATGGCAGGTCAGCAGGAGCTGTGGCTCAGAGGAGGTGAGGACGCCGCGGTGCACATTAATAATGAAAGGCCTCAGCCGCCCCCCAAACACGCACACTTTCATTGCCATGGCGATGGCACCAGCCCAGTGCTGTCACCGGGGGGAACAGGGAATATAGCTGCGCGCCGCTCGCCTGGCCAAGCCGATCACGAGCTCGTACACAGACCACCATACTGGGCTGCGTCTCAGATATGCACTAATTAAAGCCAGCCTGGGCCAGACTGCAGCACTAATCTGCATTTACTCCTCCACCTGAAAAAGAGTAGGCTCCACCATAGTAAGTGTGGGCTCCGTTAGAGCAGTCTCCACCTGATGAAACACTTTTAAGTACAGCAACATACTGCATATGGATTAGGCCTGCATGTTCAACTAAGCTTTAAATATAAGAAAAATAATAATAGTTTGATTTCAAAACTAAGTGGAACAATAGATTATCTATGAATCAAATATTCACTGATAATCAAAGTAGTGCTATCCCAATTGCTGGGTTTCAGATGACATCACAACATTCTACAGTCCAATGTTATTTCAATCAGACTGGGGCAGGTCAAATGAAGTTTGTTTAAACGCAGTTTATTTTGCAATTAAAAAGTTTATTGGGTCTAGTCACCCCAAAAATCATCACTTTTTAAATGTATTAAATCATTTTTGAAATATTTCATGTCAAAGTCCAATGTTATTAATAGGAAAATCTGCTTCTTGCCCCCAATCTGGCTTTTAACTGACAAGAATTCGAGAATGTGAAACCCAGCAATATTTACTCTCTTGGAACTCACAGAACACTTCTAAATGTAGTGGTCAGTTATTGTACCTTTGATGAAGATATCAAAAATGATATACCTGTAAGAATTAGCACAGTATTACTAGATTGACTGTATATTTCATAGGAAGGCTATATCACCAAAGAAAAGAAACACTTATTTGATTTGGTGGAAAACGTCATGTTTTCATTTGGTCAAACCTGCTGTTAAAAAAAACAACATGCAAATGGACAAGTAGGCTAGACAAACATCGTTGTAAATTTTGACACAAATACATGCATTCCTTTTTATTCACAAAACCAGTCCAATTTTCTAAACAAATACAAAGTTCTTCTTAAAATCTGTAGCTATCCAGCAACATAAAAAAAACAATGAAAACAACCAATAATAAAAATGTCGTCAGTGCGTTCAGTAGAGGAGACTCAAGTGCTGTCTCTTAGTGCTTTTGCCCTGAGCAGTGTTGGCACATGCTCAATAGGGCTGTATAGAAACATAAGGCTGCCAGTTTTACAAAGAAAAAATAAGTTTTGGAAATGCAGAGATGGGCTGATTAAAGACATTACAGTAGTGACAACCTGGCCTTATATTTAACCCAAAAGTCAATCCCAAATCTACAACATTTCCAACCCATCTGAAAATAAAATTGGACAAAATGAGCCATGACATTTGTTGAAGAATTACAACAAGGTTTGCCACTAATGTTTTTAAAATATAGCTGTAAATTTACATTCTCTACACAAGTACTGTTCTTTTCCACACATGAACAACAAGAACACCAAACATAGAAATTAGCTGATTGATTGTCCAAACCCGGAATCCATTTTATGTCTGAAGCAACTGAAAAAAAAAAAAAAAAAAAAAACTGAAAAAACGAGACAAATTTTTTTTACCAAAATAGAAAAAGGGAATGAATGTCGCCAAAGATGCATTTTTACGATTCATTTTTGGTTCAAGGAATAAGTAGGTGCATCCATTACCAAACAGTTTTTTCGTAATTTTTTAAACATTTCTTTCTCTTCTTTTGTCTTGTTTGAGTTTATTAGCCAGTGTCTATTTGTGGAGACAATCCAAGAGTTGGCATTGCACTTGATGGCAGAGCTTTGGGAAGGGAGCGCAGGAGGAGGAGAAGTCCTACTGGAACCACCGGAACGCCGCCCCCGTAGGAAGCATCACCTTCTTGGAACAACATGGGACACAGAGGGGGGGGAAGAAAGAGGGGAGAGAAGGGAGAGAGGAAGCAGACGTTGTTAATGGAAATCAACACTTTTTTTCTGTGTTTGCAAATAATAATTCTTCCCCAGACACAAGAATTCAATTCATTAATACCTCTTGGCTTGCAAACTGTTGTTGTGATGTATCAATAGCCATATTAACATAAAAGCTCACATTTATAGCTTTTATGTTAACAGGGGTTATGCACGGCATCATTTTTGCTCATCAGCATTTTGAATGAGCAGAAGAAAAGAAGCTGTTTTTAAGATATGCAAAATATAAATATTGAATTTAGGGTTTAGTAGTCATAAAAGTCTACAAAAATAACTATTAATTTATTTAAGTAATGGGTAGTTTAGATATCTAGATTATAATATTTTTATAGAACAGCAACAAAATGGACTGACTTTGACATTCAAGAGCAAATCATTGGGTTAATCTGCTTTCCTTTTTCTTGTTTTTGCACAAATTCCAGTTTGCTTTTTTGGGCACTGTTAGGGTTAGATCAAAAAGTCAAAAAGAGACTTTTTAGTTTGAGAACTTTTGCCACGCAGGATATATTCGGTCCTCAGGGGAGTTTAATTTGTCCCACAACAGGTTCTGAAGTTTGTCAGTGTCTGCCTGATTCAATTTTGAATAGAAAAAGAAATTCTTCTAAGGCATGTTAACAAAATACAATTAATTATCTTGTAGCAAATATACTTTTTAGATACAACATAAAATTAGGTTTGGCCCTTGGCATGCTGCAGAATCATTCGAACTGGTCTTTTGAGGAAGAGTTGGGGTCATTTTGGCACGCTGAGGACAAAGGTTTAGACACCCTGTTTTAACAGTAGAAGTACATGTAGAACTGTGCAATAAATCAAATTTTAATTTTAATTACGGACATTTTTCTAATTAATTACACAAAAAGTATGTAATTTAGTAGCCTAATCATTATTATTAACACAGACTTTAACATTTATTGTGTTCCATGTGCACTCCATGTTTTTTGAGTGAAAAAGTTGCTCATAAATAGTAGGTATAACAGACCATTTCTGAGTTTGTCACCCACTGTTCATTCTCTTTATTAAGAGGCCTGATGCCCCGTCTTTTGTCTAAACTAATAATTATCTCGATAATGGTAATTTAATTCATAATTTAAATAATAAGACACCTCAGCCTTTTTTGAGTCACCTTTTGGCAGTTGCTTTCTTTTTAGGGGTGAAAAATTTGCTCTGAGCACCTTCAAAACATAAATACTAAATAAAATATATTACTAATATTAGATTTGTCACCAGTATCAAACTTAGCATTCCTTAAATGTATTATTGATAGGTTAGTTTTTTTTTATAATCCAGACAATAAGTATAGTCTATTAATTAGACATTGGACTTCACATTTATAAACCATGTACAAAACAGTTTGAAGTTGGTTTATTCGAGGCTGTGGATGTGTTGCTCTGCGAGGCTCTGGGTCTATGAGGAATTGACTGAAAATAACTACAGTCGTCATGTCAGGGCAGCAGCACATGGGCCCAGTGACACTGTGACGTCACTCACACGCTCATGGACAAAACAGATGCAGATGACACTCTTCAGTTTGAATGGCCTGACAGTGCAAGCAACACTGTTGGACAGTTACAGTGAACTATTGACAATCAAAGAATATTTTACATTTATCAAGCATTTCCTCCAAACAGCTAACAAAGCTAAACGAGGAGCAAAAACCTGACACAACTGACTCAAATAGACACTGAGAAAACATTTGAGGTGCTTTTTTTAGAGTTATGGCACACTTTTTTGGTTGGCACAAATATGACCAAATTAAGCCATTTAGAAGACAGACTTTATTATACTTTTGTCTTTTAGGAGGAAAGTGGCTTCAGTTTAGTTATTTGGACATGCTCCAGAGCGGTATAGAGTGTGATTTTTGGACTCTCTCTGAGTGTTTCTCAAAACTTTCCCATAATGATATAGACATTAAAGGGGACCTATAGTGTTTTTTTCTATGTATTTAGGAACAGATTTGAAATAGAAAGAGGTCCAGTTACTTCCTGTGCAGAACTGATAAACCCCTCCTCTTCATTACAAGATTTTGATATAACAGCTGATTTTAAATGTTTGTTACTTTTGTTAAGTGGCTGTGTTACTACTTTGAACCAGACATGCTCTGAAATTAATAATCACACTTAAATACAGACAAGTGGGATAGGTGGTAGGTGAGGACAGGGCTTTTCTGAGCACTCAAATCATCAGCTGCAGGACAGTACAAGATTACTCAAACATGCATGAATCATTCTTAATGAAACTCAGTAAACTTCAGCAGTAATAACAAGTAGGGGTGTCAAATTAGTGCATTAATTGAGATTAACTAATTACAGACATATTAATCGAGTTAATTTTTTTAATCACATTACTTATTTTGAAATCTTTAACTGGTGATGAGTGGCAATGAGACAAAAATAAAGAAGCAGGCGAAAGTTATTGGACTGATGAACGGAAATTTTATGTTCAAAAACTTCCTAAAGTCTTAATTTTTTGCAATATATTAATATTTCCCATCTGCAACAATAATGTAATTAAATAAATCAAATAAAAACAAAACAAAAACACTTAAGTTGAGTGTTTTTCTCAGCGATTTTTGGTGAGATTAAAAATAGATTAATTATATAAATTAATTACAGGTCATAATTAATTAATTTCTCTATTTTTTTAATCGCTAGACAGCACTAATAACAAGGTAAACTTAGGGGAAAAAAATAGGTCTCCTTGCAGAATCTCTTTTTATGCTTTAACTTCATGAATAATGTTTAGAACAGTGTTTTTCAACCAGTGTGCCGGGGAACACTAGTGTGCCTTGAGCTACTGGCAAGTGTACCTTGAAAGAATTACCAGTTTCAATCTATGAAATAAGATTAAGCTGATCTAAATGAATTATTTGCGATTCTAACCCTAACCCTAACATTTTCACCAAGAATCAAAGCAAAACAATCACCATTTACTAATTTAATGAATAATTTAAAAGTGATCTGTACCACTGAATATGCTTCTCTTTACATAAATTCATAGCAAGAGGGTCAATCCAAGCTACCAAAAAAGTTGGATTGTGCCCCTATACAGTTAATTGACGCCAATATTCACAAAATGAAATATTTGTTTCCAAAATAGATTGATTTCGGCCATATTTGAGAAGATGTGGCACCAAAAAAACTCAACCAAAAAGTGCCATGACTAAAAAAAGATTGGGAAACACTGGTTTAGAATACTAAGGAAATATCCCCAAATTATTATTGTACTTTCTCTGGCGACATATTGTTGCTTTCTAAAAATCGGGCAGCCCTGACTTAATGTTGTAAATATATATGGTATAGTATATTCCAGACACTTCAAATAGTAAATTATTGCATAGATTGAAGGACTGAAATGTTTTTTTTTTTTCAAGAAACACCTGGCAGTATCTCAAAGAACACTAGTCTTCCCTGATTCACAGGTTGAAAATCACTGTTTTTGGGCCTGATTTATCAAGCCAGGTGCTAAATTGCGGGTGCAAACTAATACAAAAAATCCATGTTATTTGCGAGCAATTTATTCAAACTTTAATACTGAAGATGTACATTTAACATATTACACAAAACAGATATGCACCATGTCAAATTCTGCATCTTTCGTGTCTGTGTGAAAGAAAAATGCCAGCTACGCCAAAGTTTTTGCTCCCCCTAACCTGTTTGCACATGAGCAATTCATGACTAAATTGGATTGGATTGATAAATGAGACCCTTAGTCAATCAACGAAATCAATTTATATCCAACAAAAATCCTGTATGGTAGTTTGGCAATCAAAGGTTTGATTACATAAAGCTGGTCACAAACTTAAGTTATTTGGTTCTTACTTGGGAATAACTCCTAAATCGTAATTCTTTTTTGCAATACTTAAATTTGATATCATTACATAGAAATGGTATTAACTGGTCTCTCCTAACCAGAAGTATTTGTGAATTTGATTCAGAGCACTAAGCGAGCCGCTGCTTCACACAAAACCTGATATACCCCATTTATTATTTAACTGCACACACAGGGTCTCCTCCGATGGTCATGTTCCCACCCCCTGTATCTTCTCCTCCTTCACGTGGGAGAAGTCACACTTGTGCACATCGCGGTCCCTCCATCACAGCACTCACAAAGTATTGAGGCTGCCACTGGCTCCGAACAAGGTGCAGCAGCTCAATCTTGCAGCAGCACAGTCGTCCAATGGCCAGTGCTGCTCGGAGCTCAGCAAACATTTATGCACCCACACACACACTCTCGCGCCGATCCAATATGTATTCAAGCACAGTCGCACACCTCCACACACCGAGGTACGACAAACTCACAATACTCCCACCCAAATCACACCACACTGACAACTTCTCAGGCAAGCGCCATTCAACTTAGAAACTGATTAGGATTATAGAGTGTGGACAGAAAAAGTTATGTGAAATAATACCTGCTAAAAAGAAAAATATACAAAATTATAATCAAGCAATTACAGGAGGAATAATGCTCCTTTGCAGAAATTTGATTCAAATTTTGATATCATCTTATTTAGCCAATGACAAAGTGTAGATAAACAATGTAGAAGGAAAGGGGCTCAATATTCTACATATTGCTAATGTTGATAAGCTAACGAGTTGTTACATTTAATAGTGAGTATAATAACCAAAGCTACAAAAATAGCTGAAACATATTTGCTTGTTTGTTAAGTATACAAAGGCAGTTTAGTGGATAATTTATACTCATTTCACATCTTCAACAATGGTGCTCTATGTTATTGCTTTTTCTAGATTGTTCCTTATACAGCACTTAACATATATCTAGAATTTATTACACTATAGGTGTTTTTACTGCTTGAAGATAGGACTTATTTTTATGTTTTATCATTATTTTTATTATTCATTCAATGGAATATGTTGCACAGAAGTGAGTTCCTACTTTGTGAATTTTGTTCACTGACAGTGGCAATAATCCTTTTTCTGATTCTGATTTCTTTATTACACATTGAGCGGGCGCATTTCTCCACAGGTTTGACTTTTACTTTGACCAGATAGTGCAATATGCTCATTTCCATGGTGATATCTAAGCTTAAAGCCAATAAAGTATGTCCAAAGTATATCTTCAGGAAGAAAAGGTGACTGCAGACCCCCCACCAAATATCTTACACAGATTTTAGTCAGTGTTGCGGTTAAATATTTTAACAAAATAGATTGCTGTATGTACTGTATGATACACAAAACAATTTGAAACTAAGTTAATGGCTTTTCTTGATGAGATTCTACAAGCTTAAAGTAACCATCTGACCCTACTGTTTGTTGTACCTTAACTTTACATATCAGTTAACAAAACAAACAAGGGGACTTTTTTGTGTTCAAACACTACACAGATTCATTAAAAATGTTAAATTTTAATTTGTACTAAGAGACTAAAACATACTGAAATTTGAAAGAAGTGTCTACTTTGGCAGCTCTTGCTCACACAGCTGTGGCTAAATTATGAGTTTCTCAACAAAAAGGCAAATGGCCTATTAGTCTGCTTAAGTTTGTTTGAAACCAAAAACATGAGCGGCTCTAATTACTTTTCAGAGCCACTTAAACCATCGTCTACATTCGAATCAGCCACGCATTGTTCTTTTAAATGCTTTTGTTCCAAACCGAACAGCAGCAGGGTTCAGGCTCCACAGGTTCAATTTACCTTCATTCTCAAAGTTAACTCCCGCTGACAACAAATGAACATTTCTCCTCAAGCAGAAAGACTCATACCAGGTAATTATTCTTGTACTTCACTATAGTCCGCTCGGTCTGTGCTTTATTTGTTAAAAAGCCACAATCAAGAAAAATCTGGAGAAACAATGAGAAGCATAATTTGAACCAATTAAGTCTCCACCAGCCGATATTTATTAGATACAGGCCCACATACAGTTAAGCACTTTCTAATCTTTACTGTAAGCAAGTGCCAAAAACAAAAGATGGTGATTGTAAGCTTTGAACAGACATAACTAGCACAAATTTAAAAGATTAATTTTATAAACCCCACATAGACAATTTTGTGATCCTTAACCTTAATAAGAGGATCTTTCCAAATTAGAAAAAGAAACATACATTTATTTAAAGCCCAATTCATCATATTAAAAAACAATCATTTCATTGCTAATGAAAATTTATTTTTTTTTTACTTAAGAAACTAAACCGTGACTTGTTTCATGGTGAATTAAATAAATATAAAATGTATTTTTTTATATTTACACTTTTTTTGTATACAAAAAATAACACTTTTTTTCCCTTTAAAAACACATTTTACTATGTTTTTGGAATCATATTGGGGTAAGATGCAATACACGGCCGACACTGGAGTTTTTGTATAATTTTATACGATTATTCAGTTACTGAAGAGGTTGGCAGATACTCCAATAATCGATTAGTTGCAATATTAAAAAAACTATAAACCACAGCATATAAATACTAGTATAAATAAAATATGGGTTTCCTTTTACTTTCCTTCAACCGAATGCAATAGAAATCAAGCAGTTCTTTTTGACCCTACCTCAGGATTGCTAATTTAAAATGAAATTCAGTAGTGACTTGAAACCTGAGACTGGAAAATTCAAACTGACATCTGTATTATGGAATGACTTGGTGTAGAAATGCTACTTTTGGCTCTTAAAAGGTTAACTGTTTTAAAACGTTGCATATATCCGTGTCTCTCCAGTCTGTCTCTCCGTTGACCTTTCATTGGTTCTCACTCACAGATGTCGGGACACAGATGTTGGGTCTGGGGCAGACATGACTCTGACGTAATATGTGTGGGAAGTACAACAACAACAGCCCCTCCGCTCTAACTGTAAATGCTGCTTTTCCTCATTATCAGACATGTGCACAATCAATGGAAAAATGGCAGGCGTTCAGGAATAGAAAACCGCCGCTGATTGCACAGGTTCAAACAGATGGGCCTGTGGGTGTGAAGGAGCCAATCACTAAAATCAATGTTGTGTTTTTCTGCGTTTGTCTTTGAGTAGAGAAGCTACAAATGCTGTGTGAGACTAACAATATCTTGAGCCATTTGAACAGGAATCTCAAGCTGTTAAGTGATAGGGTTCAAACTAAGGCTCTATTAATTGTAAAAAAAAACAGTAATAATAACAGTAATAACCATCATTACAGGGGGTAGTACAAGCACAAAACAACTAGAGGCAAGCACAATATTATTACTATTAGTAGCAATCCAGCTTTTTCAGTTCTGATTTCCGATATTGAGTGAAATCACAGTAGGGACTGAAAATAATAATGTACTTAGTTAACTTGTTAGAAAATGAATCGTATAGTGTTATGCAACTCAGCCAGTAAATAGTGTCATTGTTGTTCAGTTAAAGGCACAACCAGGATATGGGCAGAACAGATAGGACTGATATCTGATCTAGCAAAATTTCATTGATCGGCGCTAGGGCTGGACAATGTCATATCGTATATCATATATCGTGATATTCATGTGAATTTTAGAATATGTGATATGATTGTACTTGCGCCACAGCTCTTTTTGCAACCGCCGAAAATGGAAATTGTAACTAATTCCCAGTGTTCGCAGTTTTTCAAAGATTAGCAAGCGACAAACCTTCAAAAAAAAGCCAAAACAAACCATCTTATCATAAATAAAGACTTTATAGCACATTTTGTGCATCATATTAGTGGGGATATTTTTGTGGATCAAACTTGAAAAAACACAAAATTCACAACCCTTGACTGCCCCCCCCCCAAAAGCCCAAAGTTCCTATAAATATGAAAATCATCTGATCACTTTAAAACCTTAAACAAAAGTAACAGTGGAGGCTCTGCAGAGGCTAAAACCCAAATATTGAAACAAGTAAAACATTATGTTTGAAAGGGGAACTTATACTGTCTAAACAAGTCTGAAACACACAATTAACAATAAAAAACACTATAGTATAGGTGTATATCGTCAACTATATCGTTACCACAAATGTTCTTTTTTATACCGTGATAGGCATTTTAGGCCATATTGCCCTGCCCTAATCGGCGCCGTTATTTGCCCCAGGATTGGATCGGTGCATCATAACTATTAACATAAGCAGCTGCAGGTTTAGTAATGTTATAGTTAGATTTGTTGGGGAATAAATTATTCAATATTATGTTTTGGTCAATCTGCTAATAAGGAACACACAAGTTTAAAGGTGCATTGTAACTTTTCTCCTTCCCTCTGATTCCATGATGATGGTATTGTTCTGCCTAGAGTGTTCTCTAAAACAACCTTTAATATATATCATTTATTTTACTGTGGGTGTTTTTATTGATCAAAACTATCTTGAACAACTTATTGTGAACAGGTGCACCTCTCCACAGATCTGGCTTTTAACTTGGCCTGCAGAGCTACATCTCTGGCAAGTTTTAAAACTGTACTGCGTAACATAGGCAAAGTAAGATCATCTACATGGAGAAAAGGTCATTGTACTTCCACCTAAAATTGTGCACAGTGCATCTTTAATTGGCATTGGACTAAACATGGCTGAACTTCTGCCTTCTAAGATTGTGAGGAAGTTGTGGCAGTATAATTGCCTGAAAATATTGGCAGAGGTCGTCTACCATCGTTTTCTCCGAATTCGCACAAATCTTGTAAAAATCTCGTCATGTCTCGTTCTTGTGGACACAATCTTGTGAAAAAACGTGTCTTGTCACACTCCTATAAACCACCACAATTTATTACTGTTTTTCACTCACACTGATAAACTACTGCAGATAGTCAACTCAAGGCAAGGCAGGTGTTTTGCTCAAGGACACAAATACAGTATGGTTAAACTGGACGACCATTTGATCAACTGCTAATGCAAAACATGCCATGAGGTAGAATTGTAAATCACAGTCAGAATGTTAAGAAAACTGTACCCAATTTTTTAGTCCTTCATTTCAGACTTTTTGAAGCAGTCCAAGCCATCTTCACTTCACTAATGCAATCTGAGCCTGCATCATTTACATGATGAGCTTCATAAGCCAATGTTTCATGAGTCACAATTCATAAGCCAGTTTTACAGTCACAAAAAAGTCAGCTAGACATGCTAAAAACAAGAACAAGCATGCTTTGTGGCTTTCAATGAACTAAATATTATTAGACTCATGTAAACTTGATTAGATGCTTACACAAAAACGAATATGTGAGGTTTAATTATCAGACAATTGTGAAATATTTCTAAATTATTCACAAAAGTGCAAAAAAAAAAAAATCACTTCTAATCCCTTATTTGAAAGCTCAGATCACTTTCTTCATAAACAGTTCACGTGACATCAAAATCTTGGATCGCTTCAAAACATTCACCATATTATCTCCAATTTAATTTACACTGGAGTTCTTGGAAAAAAACAAATAAATCATATGGAAACAGTATTAAAAAAACAACACACCAAATAATTTATCGACCAATCAAATTTTTGTCGACAGACATCTTTTGATTAAAGTTGGGGTAACTAACTTGTTTAGTTGCAAATTAGTAAACTTTGTTCTTTCCACTAAAAAGTATATGATAAATGTTGAATATTGTATGAATTGAATAATAACACTTTTTAGATCTTATCAGGAGCCGAAAGCAGCGCTCTGATTGGCTGTGCTTGAGTGGTCCTCTCCAGTTTTACTTGTTTGTAAAAAGAAGTTTACGAGCCATAATTGCAGCCCAAAATGAATTAATACATTTCAATATTAACCACATGTCGAAGGATTAATGAGAGGAAGTTGTCCGATTTAATTCATGTTTGCAGTGTGAAAATCAGCTACCCCACATTTAAGCATAGGGCTTCATTCAAGAAAAAAAAAATGCAAATCACAAATTGCAATTTTACCAAAACAAGCCATCACAGATCAGGATTTATTTTTCATCACCGTCAACCTTTTATTACCCACTTATACCAGTGGGTAAATTACTTATTGCTCAAATAAGTAAAGTTGGTAGAATGTTTAACACTTTGCTGGGCTTTGAGAGCAGTATCTTAGCACATCTGCTGCTTATTGTGTAAAACAAGGCTGTGTAACTGGTAGCTGTTGCTCATGCAAATGTATGTGTGCCCGGTAAAGCCATCTTCAGTTCAGCTCCTGCCCCTGGGCTTTAGGCTTCAGCATCGGACTTATTGTTTATTATCAACCATTGTGAGGATTCCCAAAAGGGCACCTACAGTAAAAACAACAACAGAGCAGCACAATGAAGCCAGAGCATTTCCACTGTACGAATGTGGGATGGTAAATGTCTCCCCGAACAAAAAACAACTTTAAAACAAAAGTGTCTAAAGCTCTGACCTCCATCTGGCATCAACACTGAGTTGTCTAAAGCTTCCTAAGACCAGTGTAGTGTGTTGGATAAGGTATTACGCTTCTCTAAAAAGGCAGGAAAATACACCAGCAATAATCAGCCAGTACTTCATATTGTTTAGCTTGAGACATTACGACACAGGTTGTTAAAGGTTGTCAAAATTATCTACCCAAATCGATTCTACAATTACTATTGAAACTAAACTAACTTTATTTATTTTCATTACAATTTTGTAGCCTTGCAGTATTTAGCACTATATAGGCTGTTTTTTTGGCACTTGGTATGTACTCATGGCACAATGAAAATGTGAGTTTCTTTTGGTTAAATTACTTGTTATATTAGAGAATGACTAAGGAGATTACAGCCAACTATAACAGATAAGAGAATGTAGTTGAATGTGTAGTATGCGTTATTAATGACTAAATGTTAAAACTGTAGAACGTATAAAAAAACTAAATGCAAGTACTTCATTATACCATTACAGGTAAACTGTGGAGAATAAGTGTTTAAGCTACACCATGTGAGGCTGCATCTCCATGAGGTTGACATGCTTCGCGCTATATTGCAACTTTTCATGCAAAATAGAAGATAACAATAACATTTACCATAACAGTAGCTCAATATCCCATTTAATAGACATCTCTGACTGCATGTATAGTTCATCTTTCTTTTTATCTGTGCAGAGTGACTTGTGTTTCAGCAATATCACTATGATCAGTCTCATGTGTCTCCAGCAGGACAGAAAAAGTCCACAACCACCTAGCACTAAAAACACTAACATTGCAATGTTAACATATAATTTAAAAACATACTCTTACTGACAACAATCTATACAAACATACTGAGAGACAGATTCTAGACTTTTCAAGCAAAGGGAACAAAACTCTGCCTTGAGGTATTGCTTCTGTACTTCTAAATAGTGTCCAGCTGTTCCAATGTCACACCTATGTCACGTGAAGGTGTGAAGACAGCCACCAGATTATACACAACTTTTAAAAACAAAAAGAGGTAGTAGTGTTGCAGTAGCATAAATATATTTTGTTATGTGATAGTAAATAGGAACTTTATTTGCAAGAACGTCATAAAATACAATATGCCGCTTTCCAACATTGTGGGACATACCAAAATATATTTTTACTTGTGTGCAAAAAAGAAACTCTAAGGGAAATTGTTCTATAGGAGGAATCTAACTAATATGCTTAAAAATAGGCAGCTGCCGCCCCCACATAAAGCAGCCTACATTGTGAAACCACACCAACATTCAAGTCAAAACAACAGTACAACTTCCTAACCCTGGTTGGTGTTTTTGTCTGTTTTTGGAGGAGCTGCAGTAACGTTGAATCTGACAAGACTGGAGGGGATTCAGACGCCGAGCCGAGCTGAACAGCCTTCCCACTTACTTCTCTCAAATGTTGCATTCCCAGAATAAATCCAGACATCTTCAGCCAGTGAGCTATGAGGTGGCAAAGGCCTCCGCATGCTAACTCCCCCTCACTTGCCAATTTTACGCTCCTCTTTGAGCTGCCATGAGCTTTCAATGGAAAACGTCAACACCCTTAAAATAAGCACAGTGCTGCTGCTGCTGGACCACGCTTGTGTACCGCCGCGGACGCTCGCAGGCACGTATACACACGCTTTAGATTCACGCAAGTGTAAGACAAGGCCAATATATTCACCAGAGCCAGCTACTTGGGCATGTTACACAGCCAAAACAACTGAAAAGTGCATGAAAGGATGAGGAGACTCCAGCTAAGTGAGACGTCATGTCCCATTGAATAAGAGGAGAACACAGTGATGGGCTCCAGCTTACTGTCCAAAATCAACCAAGACTTGATATGCAATCTCTCTTTTTCTGGCATAGCTTGTGTCAGATGCCCTCCCTGACACAATCATATCAATTTATTCAGTCTTTGGACGGCTCGCAATGCCTTGGCAAAGTGCAGCCGAGCTTTCTGTCCCCTCAAGAACCTGCTCCAGGGCGTGGTCCAAATTGGCTGAGACAGGCTGAATGTGGGACAGTAGAGGCTATAGGGAAAATGTCCATTTTACTCAAGCTATTTAAAAAAAGAAATTGAGTACTATAATACTACACAGCCAGGGTATATTCAGCTATTGCTAAAACAACACCGGGTCACTCTGAAACCCATTAAATATTGCTTAAGTGACATCAAAAACAAATGATGATATTGTGATATTATTATTACATATATTAACAATAATTACATAACTATGTATATATACAATGTAATAATATACATAATAATTACATACTTATGGTAAACAATAAAAATAGGTGAACACAAGCTTTAGTCAGCATGATCATCTCTGATGCAGCATCTTCAACATGAATTTATCACACTGGTCTCGTCCTCTGACATAAGTGAAGTCCAGGATGATTTGTCTGATCTAATCACAGGCTCAGTAGGAGCTGTTGACTCAATAACAGCCAATGGAGACAGGTATTAAACAGATCATGGCTGATGTATGTGTACAAAGCTTTGAATGTCAAAAACAACATAACAGATTATATGACAGAACAGAATCATGACAGATATGGTAAAGTCAAGGCAATTATCTTATGCACTGGAACTTAAAAACTTTGTAATGAAGCACAAATGACAATTTATTTCCCAGATCAGAAATTTATGCTGAAAAAATGCTCGAAATGAATCTAAAATAGACCTAAAATGTGGGCTGCAGGTTGAACAGCCAGTCTATACACACTTTGACAGACAACTTTACAAAGACGTGAGGTTCTGGAATTAGACCGTCAGGATTCAATTTCGGGGGCAGGCTTTGCGAGCGCCGAGTCAACCAATCACTGAAAATTGCAAATGACGCTAAAATTGCGACACGTTAAATCGTATGTTATGTAATGTCTAGGTCAAGTATTTTTTCAGTATGAAAGTTCTCAACGTGGTTTATAGGGTTATTGATGCGTTCCTGATTGTTCAAAGCCAAAGGAAGACCCGAAGAAAATAATCAGCTTTGTCCGCCATCATGAATGTTCTGAAAAGGTTAGAACGAAATAAAATTCTAAAATTGGCGAGAGGTGGTGTGGGGGGGTCAAGAAAGATACCTAAAATGAGATTTTTACTAAAGTTGACCAATAAAGTGAGAAATGAATTAGACGCTGCTCAAAAATAAATTAATTTTTTTTAAAAAAAACATGTTTCTGGTGTAATTTTGGACTAATGTCTACTTGTTTGAGTCATAACCTCTTCTCTCAGCACATAATGGGCTTTGAGCAAGGCTAAGTAAATAAGTTTTAGATTATTAAATTAGATGAGGATTATTCCGATAGTAGATTTGTTGTGATTAATTGACTAACCTGCTGCTGCTCTAAAACAGTGCATCAGCTCACATTGATCTACTGTTCACATAAACAATCTGACACATTCAGATTTCAGCTGTGTTTTTGACGAGGAAGCAATGTTACTTGGAAAAAGTAAATCCTGCCTACAATTATGAATAACTTATCACAGAATCTATAGTTATAGCATTTTTTTTTAAATTATAAATCATTTTTTAACCATTTTGTTCATAATTTTGACATGTCTTCAAAATAACTTTTACAATATTATGAATATACGAAGAAACAAAATGATATTATTTTAAATAAGTTTTAAATGTATGTTTTATTCACAACAATCCACACATTATTTAAACAGAACCACTTCACATATCACATGGTCAAAAAGAGTTATCTTCTATTTGTGATATTTAAGCAAGATCTTTACAAACATTTTTACCAGAAGTCCAATGATCAATCAAAATCCCAAACATAACATGAGAGCACGCTGACGAGTAAAACGATTGACAGCACAACTTTAAATGATTCTGTACAATGTGTGAAATAATCACCTGCCTGAATATTATAACTTTTTAATAATTCACAGCTGCTCAAAGTTCAATTACCATCGATGCCACGGCTTCAATGCCTAAAATGTAAAATTTATATTTTTCGGAGAGAAAGAGAAGAAATTACAATAAATTATTCTTCATTTTCACCAACTCTAACAGCAAACAAAAACATAAAGACCAATGTATTCAGTTGTTGGCATTTATTGTATGAACAACTGCTGCTAAAGAACTGCCATGACAACATCAATTGCACATCATAAATTATTTTTTGTGTTCAGACCCCCACCTACAAGGCAGAGTGACACCATGCAAGTGAATCATGGGTAAGACGCTCAAGTATACAGCAGAACAATGCAACACTAAAGCCACATGTTGTTTTAGACACATTTAGCTCATTCCTGACATGTGTGAAAGTCACACTTTTTATTGATCACACATCTAGAATTTGATTTTTCAGACTCTTTGCTCAATATTTTTCTTATCACCTCATCACCCTAACTCTACTCCTTTGGAGTGTGAAGTAGTCAATTCAGTTTTGTGAATGAAATTTGACTTAACTGAAAGACTTAAGACTGAAGAACTACTTGACATAAGTTACTGAGCTACTGTCAAATATTTAACCAATAATATCAATAATAAGATTTACATCACTGTGTCTATGTAGAGTCAATAAGCAAACCACAGTTTTCTTTGCATTGCAGATGTGCTACTTTAAGATTTTTGTCTTGACACTATAGCTAACCACCACAGATTTATCTTCAATAAAATATTGTCAACATAAATAATCTGGTAAAAACTATCACTGATATACTGATATACATTACGTATTTCTCTCTTTGGGTCTGAGTAGGTCTAAAAGTTCTCCTGTAAAGCATATCCTTTAGAACAGAATCTCACTGTGGACTGCCAAAGTCAGCACATGGACCTTTCAGCCCATAAACAAGAGGCCAAGCTGTCGCCCTCAATCACCATCACAGAGAGAATGAAATGAAGCCATTAGGCGTTTGAAGCACCGATCCACTTTTACACACACTGTCAATTAGAGCAGCAGCCTCTCACCCTGCGTTTCATATCCATCCATTTATTATGTAATGCTAAAATGACACTATTAGGCATTGATCAGTGAAGTTTATTTCCTTTGAGATGGAACATGTGCTAAAATGGATTTTGTGATTCAGCCGGCACAGTCAGGGTGAGTGGGGTTGCAGAGTGCTCAGACAGGAAGTTCAGGGGGCACTTTAGGCAGCAGACGTGTGAGCGGAGAGGGGACCGGCGCAGGGTACAGGGGGCGATGAGCCACGCTGACACCTGGCGCTCCAGATGACTACTCGGAACCCAGATGGACCCCTCACATGTACACGCACACAGGCGCCAGGACGTTTACACTTGTCATAAATTCATATTGTGCACATATTTACAGTAATGGAACAGCATGGATTCAATATTTCCCTGGCGAATGTCTTTAAGCATTTGAATGCCTATGTACATGGAATAACTAATCCACCATAGTATGACATTTAAAGTCTCAATTAGGTTATTATGAACAGAGAGGCCCGGCGGGTTTTGTGTGAAGCAGAGATTAAAGGGACCCCATGGTGCATCTCCCCTACCCTGGTCTCACCACCTGTCAGTGCTCTGACAATATGGCACATATGTTTGTCAATCTAGCGTCTTTGTTTTCATATTCAGAGATAAAAAAAAAAAATCATATATAGAAACCAGCTGAAATGTGTGACCTTCTTACCTCCAGAGCAGCAGACGGCTTCTTCTTTAGCTCCTCACATTTGCGGAACTTGCAGATCTGGTGGCCTGTTTTACGGTTTCGGCAGCTGCTACACTGCTCACAGTTAATGCGCCGTCGGCAGGGTGGGCACATGCCACAGCGTTTCCTCTTCTTTTTACCGGAGTTGATGGCAGAGGCCAGCTCACTCTGAGCTGGGTACTCAGCCAGGCCCGCCATGTGCAGAGCGCTGTCCGCCAGAAACACCCCGGCCGGCGTCATGATGAACAGCCCCGGGTTGAAGGGAAAGCCACCCCCTACTCCATATGGGAAGTCCACAGGACCCCCGACGGCGTCCGGCACAGACGTACCCTCCAAGTCGCTTCCCCCAGAGCTTGCGTCCCCAAGTCCCACTCCCATGCCCCCCGGCAGCAGCATGTGCTCCATCCCAGCCCGCTTCAGCAAGGCCGCTGCCTGAGCAAAGTGCAGCAGGCCATTCTGTCCCTCCAGAACCTGCTCCAGAGTACGGTCCAATTTGCTCGCTGTCAGAGCAGAGACAGTGGGCTGGACCGCAGGGGGCGCAGGGGGCTTGGGTTTACTCTCACTACTGTCCGTGTGTCCATTGGTGGTGGCCGAGGAGACGGCTGTGTACTGGGACAAGGTGCGTGAATTCTTAAGGCTCTTATTCAGAGGTGCGCTGATGATGCCACTGCGGTTCCTCCGCTCTAAAACAGGAGAATCCGCTTTACTGCTGCCTTTGTCCAGCTCATCTGTACGACCCCCCTCCAACAGCCCGCTAGACATGGTCCAGAGCGTACGTGTCCGGGACGGGGGTGAGGGTGGAGAGGGGGCAGGGGTGAGCGAGGGGGGGAGACCTCTGCTGCGTCCGTTCTGCGCCGGTGAGTGAGACGCTCACCTCCACGGGTCAGTGTGGTGGAACAGCAGGCTCCAGGGCCCAGGAACTGCACTACCGCTCTGCCTTCATCCACGGTCAGCCATGGACATCTGCAACTTCACACAAGGACACAGAGGACACATGGGTTACAAACTGAAAACAACCCAAGTAATAGTGTCAGAACACAAGACTTGTTATCTATACAATTAATCAAAGAAGATACATGACTTAAGCTGTAATTTGAATTTGAAGATTTTAATACAAATGAGTGTTCTGGGTCAGGAGGCAGGGCAGAGGTCCCTCAGTGAAGTACAAGTGTTCAAGATAATTATCATCAGAGTCTCGTGACTGCTTGGCTTTGAGAACCAGTGTGCGTCTTTTCTCCTGACCTGTCCGTGTTCACAAACAGCAGACCACCACCCACAGAAAGGCTGAGGAAATGGCTGGGCCTGTCCTTATAAGGCAAACAAAGGCGGCGGGAGGGGGGAGGACCGTGGAGGGGGGGTATCTGTGTGTGCACTGTGTGGAAATTGGAAGGCCAGAATTAGTGGGAGGTAAAGCTTCAAAGGCGCAGCACAGCCCCACATTCTCAGCAGCTCAGGGGGATGTGGCGCCACTGAAGCAGAGCCACGAGCTGCCGCCGCCAGTTTCAGTTTCTCCCACTTCTGCACCGGCCAAGCTCTGGTTTCCCCCTTAGTCTCTCAGCACACTACCATACCCGTCCGACCGGTGTGAGTGAGTCTATAACTGCAGAAGAATCATCACGCACAAGGGGCATGGGGGTTTGTGGTTTAACTGAGTATTGAATCTAAAAAAACAATGCGTCCACTGGTCGGTCAAGTGCGGGTTTGGCTAAAAATACTGTAAATACTTCAACAGTTTGAAAGCCAGAACAGTCGGTGTTGAGGGAAAATTGGATATTATGCCTAATAAAAGTTGGTGTTGGAGTTATTTGTACATTGTGTTGTACAGTGCTAACTTATCATAGTCAGACAGAGAAGCCAATCAATGATGTGAAGACCACTGATTTTTGGGCTTAAACCAACACCAGTTTAAAAAAATACGCCATCAATGTCAAATGTTTTCTGCTAAAAAAAATAATTCAAACTCGATATGATTCTCTCAATTAGGCTATTCTAATACCATATTTAGATCCCTACACAAGCAAATCATAAATAAATTATTATGTGAACAAATCTACATGTTGAATGCAATAAATATTTAGTTGTAATTTAGAGAATTTAAAACCTGTTCAAACAAACTGTTGGAATGTTTTTGCCCTGGATGACTAGGCGTAGAAGTGGTCCTGTAACCTTAGCCTTTCACCACACAAAGAGCATGACGCTCTTCTCAAAATCTTTCTCGTTCAATTGTGCTTGGTCACTGCTGCTGGTGACAAGGTTGATATCATACTGGTGTCACAATGGGCCTGCGTCAGTCCAGTAACAGCTCACAGTGACGACAGTGCAATGAGCACTGCACTATGCACTGGTGTATGAGCAATCTCTAATGTCCCTGTAATTATTTTCATTTGGAAAGCAGGTGGAGAGAGAATTTTAGCAACTCACTTCATCAAAAAAAGACAGAAAAAAATGTAACTGGTATTTGTGGCATTAAAGATGATGTGGTGCACTATATTAACACCCATCAGGCTTTGGGGTTTTAGAAATGTGATTTGTTTTTACTATATATATAGATAGTCAGTAGCCATTGCTTCTGTAAGCTGCACTTGTTCCAGAATTTGAGTGCCATTTTCTTTACGCCACAATAAGACAATTGCTTTTTATTTAGTTTTTAAAGTTACAATGCCCTTTTATCATTTAATACATTTTATTTATAAATACTATAGTTCCGGATGTTCTTAGGTCCATTTAGAGGTTTCTGCACAACCATAGGTTTAGTAATAATAACTGGTTTATCTGTACACATGTTGTTTAGTAGTACATTGTATTAATAAACGTATTTCCTGTTATTTTTACTGTAGTTGTTGTTTTTGTGTCTGTTTGTGTAACAGCCTACTCTTTTTTTCCAAGTTACACAAGCAATTAGTTAGTATATTGCCCATTTGTATGAGAAGTTTTTGCGAACAACTAAAATTTGAGCTGAACTCCTTTTTCTTGTATAGTTTCAAGTTTAAACCGTATATGATAATAAAATAAAAGTGGTGTTTCTCATCTACTGAAATAGATATATAGAAATAGTAACATTATTACCACCACAAATTGCCGTCTATATGCCTTCATAATGTTAGATCACAACAACAGAAACTTGAAGAATGACTTAAGCAGCTCTCGTGCATTACGCTACATTGTTGTGTGTATGTCTCTGTCATGTGCTCTGTCATCAGCACACACAGACACTTCAGCGTGAGGCTAATCAGACCCTGCTCTCGTCTGCTGCTCTCACCAGAGTCTTGTCCTCAGGTGAACCGCTCCAATACGACCCACTGTCATAGCAATGACACAAAGGACCTGATAATGAACGCAATTCTCTTTAGGCACTGAAGTAAAGGTGCTGTAAAACTATAATTGCAATATTAAAGGTGAACAATGTGACTTCTTTCTGGTGTTGGGTCTGCCACGGGCTTGTCTCTATTGCTGTGTTTTTATCTCTCTCTATATACATATAAAGATTAAAACACATATAGTATTTGATCATATGGCAATACTAATTTAGCCCTAACCCTAAAATCTACAAAACCATCCAGATTGATATGTAATACTTTATCTTGAAAATAGTGACATATAGGCGACTGAAACTAGGGCAACAAATAGAAAAATTTGCAGAAAGTTCCCACTTCATTGTGATTGTTTAAATCCAGCTGTCACTCAGAGCATGAAAAAAGCTGACAAGGTGGAAGTCTGTATTTAAACAAACAGCACCATCATCAAATAGATAAATAGTGCATCATGACAGTTTCATCAAAAAGCAGATTGTCACGCGGATGAGCCATTAATTTTATTTTTACCAGTAGGCTATATTGGCCTGCCCTGTGGTTGAGGTACAATATGACAACTGTTTTAGACACAGAGAAGCAAAAGTTATTGGTACTTACAGTTTTCTAACCCTTGTCATAGATATCTAATTTGTGCGCTTTTGTATTCCTCACAGGTCCCGTAAGTCATGCCCTGTCATCTCTGGGATGTTGTGCACTGTTGGTGAGTCAATAAAATTTGTTTTGAGCATTCCTTTAGCATTGGCATATCAGGCAGGATTAAGTTGATTGCTTTCCCTCTGTAATTTTCTTTGCAGTCAGTAGTTTGAGTTGTAACTCAATTTCTGACGTGAGAAACACATGACTGCCATTTGGGCTTCACTAAACTGTTTTTATTGGTTCTGGTGCACGTGAATCTAAAGTGGAGGTGTTTGAAGTAGCTGCTCGATGAAAATAGTATTCATTCAATCAAAAATTATTTAAAGAATAATTTAAATCCCAATTACTCAAACAATTATTTGTTTTTTTTTTAGAAAGAATTCAGAGTATTAGCGCTCCTTAAATGCAGAAAGTGTAAAGATCAAATTAAATACGTGAGATATCTTATAAAAATGGATCGTGGGAAATTTATTCTACAATAGTAAAGTATTTTTACAACTCAAGATAAGAAAATATCTGAGTATACAAACTCACTTATACAATAATCACAATTACTCGATTACACAATGTAACAATTACAGTAATTATTATAATTTAAATTTAAATTTGATTAATTGAACAGCCCTGTATGAGAGAAGCGCAGCCACGTAATGGATCATATTGGTCCTTATTACTATCTGTAGTTTCTGACAGTTAAAAACTAGTTGAAAATTTTTAAAAATCAGTTTTGTGGTGGAAAGGGTAACCCTCAGGTACCTTAGCATTCATGCCTATTGTGCTAAATTGACTGATTTGAGTTTTTAACATTGCTTCCTCATCAAAAACATAACTGGAATTTTTCTTTGAAATACTGTTCTTTCCCTTCTGGCATCAGAAAACCCATTTGCCTTGCTTTGAGCATTTCTGCAGCATTAGCATATCAGGAAAGATCAGTTTAATTATTCTCCTATGTAATTTTCTTTGCTGCCAGTATGAAGCTCTAACTCAATTCCTGATCTGAGAAACCCATGGGTGTCACATGTGTTTTATTATGTTTTTATAAAATAAAGAGCATGTTTAAAATACAAGAACACTGCCAATGTTGTTCTTGGAGTGAACCTTAAATACTGAGAATACAAAGTGTATTAATCAAACTTTTTGATGAATAAGTGTCAAATAAAATTGTGCTTATATCAGGCATGGCTATTACCTTCAGAAATGATAAGATGATAAAATGACTTGGTGATCACAACTAAATATATGATGCAATGTATAATTTCTTTCGATCACAACAAATGATATAATCCTTGCCGTTTCCTCATTTTACTAGACGTATCCACAAACAAAGCACAGTAACACAGTATTAGTGAGTGTAGATAAAGATCTGGATATAAATGGTGCAAGCGATCAATACGGCTCAACAACTACGCGTGAAGCTTTTTTTTTTCCAGATCGACCAGTGAGCTCAGTGGGGGACTGTAGAGCGCAGGCGTGGCTAAACAGACACAATAACAGCATCCATAACGATAATTGGTTGTCTACTGTTTGAACAACTTCAGTGATGACAGCTCAGATTCATTCTTAATGTCTTTATGAACGAAAAAGTCTTGACAGGTTAATCTAGTTTTATATTCTGGGCTGCTAACAGATTATTGATCAATGTAGATTATTATCAGAACACACATACGCTTTGAAAAGGCATCCTGTTGTCATAATGATTCTGGTATTGTAGAAATGCCTTTAATAGACAATATACATAGTCAACAAAATGAAATTTGATTTACGTTTGAGCTTGAGGATTAATGTTTAATGCAGTGGATAAATGTCTGTTAACAAATTATGTCAAGCCGTGTAATTTGTTTGGCGTCTGCTAGTTCAATGTATTATTCATTTATCAAATTGAATGAAACTATAGTTTTTGTGGACACATTTCCATTGGATATTTTGTCTTCAATGGAAATTTAAAAGGTCTTTTAGTAAAGATCTCATGCAAAATACTATTAGCCAAACAAAAACAAGCCTACTTCCTGGATTTTAGTAGACAAGCAATCTATTATTAGAAGAAGACCTGGCACAACAACAAAAAAGTCACCCGAAAAAATACATTTGTTATAGTATTAAATTGTACTTAGAGCTTAACACAAAAAAACAAATCAAAAAATTTTTTTCTACTAATCTGAATTTTGATACAATACAAATGTTATGCTTCTAATGATGCAAAATCCCAATAATAGGTTGTGTTCACATTTTTAAGGATGTGATGATACTATGGTTAGATGAACGGTAAAAGCCAGATTTTCCTCATAATGACATTGTACTTTGTCATGAAATGTCTAAAAATGACTGGCCAGTAGAATGTTGAACCCTGGGTTCCACTCCTTCTATACTATACTACATTTTATTTATGTAGCGCTTTCTGTCTGGACACTTAAAGACGCTTTACAAACAAAAGCAGATAAACAATACATAAAAACAGTTAGTAATTAAACATTAATCAAACATTAAAAGCAGATTGCAAATTTCCATGTGGTGTTGACATGTTCTCCATGTGTATGCCTAGGCTTCATCCAGGTGCTCTGGTTTCTCTTCTCCTACCACTAAAAACATGTTCAGTCGTGCCTCTCCTTTCTCCTCGCCTCAGGACTACAGATGGAAAATAGTATTAGAATCTAGTACAAGCATCTTTGCCATTGTGCTCAATGTACATTGACCTAATATACCTAACCTTATAACCTTATCTCTCAGTATTTTCTAATATTGGCCCAGCCCTACTCTCAACAAAGTATAAATGCACTGAAATAATCAAAAGCAGGTAAAATCACATTGTTAAACCAAATCACATTGGTTACACAAAACTATTTTGATTTGATTGATATACTAGCCTATATACTTACAATATAGCATACCAAAACAGACAACAGCAAACCTAAAGCCAATAATGAAAAGGTTAACCCTAATCTTAGCACATTAAATGTCCACTGGGGCAACAGGTGTTTGCACAATTACAAAATGGATTTGACAAGTGTCTCTCAGCTGTTAGAATTTAATATTCTCTGACACAATTGAACTTTTAGACACATTTTGGAGTAATCTCTTCAAGTTAATTTAACTGTTGTTAATTAAAAAAAAAAAAAAAAAACACACACACAATGCGAATGAGCCTGTTTCATTCATTTATTTGGACTTTTCGATCTCTGGTCATTTTAGCGGGACTAGAATGTGAGGGTTATGTTTGTCTAGCATCGAATTTATTATAAATGTAGGCCTACTTTATATACTTCTCAACAAATTGTGCTAACAAATGAGCACATTCTAGCAAGAAACATTGGGACTGGGGACAAAGATAAGTCTATCATGAACTTATTTGATAGGCTATGGACTGTGCACATGAACACATGAAGCAATTAATTATTCCAGAATACGTCAAAGATGCTAGTGACAATCTGCATTTCCCATTGCTTTGGTCCATCAGACATTGTCAGTCAAGTCTATAGATTTTAAGAAGAGAGTCAACTATTAAATGACCCCCTCACTTAAGTGAATGCTAGTCACATCAGGCCACTGTCACGTGTGGTTGATCATGAGTGAATCACACATTTAGCTGAAGCTACTGCTGAATGAGTTTCCGCCTCTGACGTCATGCGTGCGCAGGTGCCAGGTAGCGCTGCTCGGAGACGTGTGTGTGCCTTTTGAGTGCGTCTTTTGTGCGTGAGGGGTTTGGTTGGGGGGTAGATTTACGAGCTTCCTGGCTGCTCCTCGGAGACGTGAGGACGCTTAATGCATCGGTTCAGGCTAATGTCCCTCCCTCCAGACGCACTGCTGTCTGCGGACTCTCTGACTACACTGGTCTACGGTAAAAAGCTTCATATTCCCGATTCCTCCCACCTACTCCTGGTCGGTTGGCGCGCGCACATGGAGACAGCCTACGCGTAAAGACGCACCAAACCCAAAACATAGAGGAAGTTAAAAAGTCCTGAAATCATAATTAGACTTCATGCTCCATCCATTGTCCGCATCCTGCTGCGCGTCATTCTCTCTAATTAGGCTGTGCGCACACAAAGTTTACAGAGAGTGAAAAACAGCGCTGTGGCATCAGATGCTCCACAAACGCTCAATGAAAGCAATCGGAAAATATAGCCTTTATTAGAGGCTAAACACGAGAGCAAAAGAATGAGAGAAGGTGACTGTGTTTGCTGGAAACACAAGAACTTTCATGACTGAAAAACACCGAGAGCGTTGTTCGCCTTTCTTTATAAACAGCGATGCCTGTTGAGTTGCAAAATGATAATGTCATAGTCAGAAAACGTGTGTGTAGTGGGGGAAAAGCAGGTGAAAAAACTCTATTCAAAATGAGCGAGAGCGACAAAAAAGTCTCACTGCGCGCAAATTCAATCTGCCCTGTCTTTTACCACAAAAAGCATGACATTCGCGGTTGAAAGCCGTGTCAATAATACATTTAATGTGCTACAGGGGCAAACCACTATAAAGCTCAAATTGGTATTGAGGCATTATCATATCGTTCTCTTTATCCTAGAAATAATGTGGTAAATCTGCAGACGCACATTGGTGGATAGAGCTATTGCGCGCTGATTCCACCGGCTATAACTTCATCCTATATGAAGATGACATCCCAACTTTGAGCAGACTTCAACAAAGTATCCCTTTCTGCCAATCGTCCCGCTGCCTTTTATAGATGAGCATATTTGCAAATACGACTGGGTTTTATTCACACCTACCAAAACGGATCCCAGCAGAAGGGGAGGGCTGCCACAGTCCGAGCGGTCCGTCTCCCTGCGTGCCGTGGCGAGTGGTGACAAAAAACAAAGGCTACGGGAAAAAGAGGTTCTTCTCGGGCTACACAATCCAACAGTGTGGCCGCTGATCAGTTATAAATGTCTAAAGAAAACAAAAATGGTTCAGCGTCAGTTCATTAGAGAGAAGCGTACTTTCTGAGAGACTGAACGCGTGGGTTCCCCCAGCTCTCTCGCTCCTCTCGATCCCACCTCTACATCCCCGCTCGCACAGAGGAACATGCAAACACATTTCATAGATTTTTGGAGCTTTACTGAAAACCCGGAGTGGATCTAAGCAGCTGGAGCGCGGGAGTAGGATCCAAAGTCTAGACCCTGCACCCTGCATGACTTTTGATTTGATTACAGATGAAATACCTGACTCTTTAGTTTTTTTAGTCGGCCTACTATAGTAATTTAGTCTCCATCAGGCACTTTGTGTCTAATAAGGTCCAATCATAAACACATGATTGGCTGACCCGAATGGCGTTGGCCTGTCTATCCGTTGGTAATATACGCAATAACATGCCGAGCTATTCAAGAGCACATTTGGCAAACACATAAAGTTTTTAAAGCCCTGTGGCAAAATTATGGTAATTTTGGTCTGTTAGGATATGTCACAACTCTGAGTATCTGACTAATCCAGAGATAACATATGACATTTTCCAGGATTTTGACTAGGACTAGGTTTGATCAAAAACTAACTGCGATATGATGAGTCTCGATACAGGCATCACAACACAAAAGCATTGATCTCAATACAATTTCCTCAATACAACATGCCTCACAATATAGGACTAATGTGTGTCTTGACCTGCAGTGTATGGGTGCCACAAGGCACCGTCCTCAAACCCTTTTCTTTTCATCCTCCTCACTGCGGACTTCAGACGCAACATGGACAGCTGTGTTCTGCAGAAGTTCTCTGATGATCATTGGATTCATAATGGATAACAACAACACAGAGTACAGCAGGACTTTGTGGACTGGTGTCTACAGAATGGCCTTCTCATCAATGCTGGAAAGATCAACTAGACACACACACACACACACCTGTGAACATCCAGGGAAATGACATTGAAAGAGTGGACTCATACAGGTGTTCATCTGAGCAATAAACAGGACTGGACTCACAACACTGATGCACTGTCCAATGGTCAGAGCAGTCTCTATTTCATGAGGAGACTCAAGACTTTTGGAGTGAGGGGGCAACTCCTTAGGACCTTTTATGACACTCTCAGCCATCTTGTAGAGTGGTCTGCAGCAGCTTCACAGAGAGGGACAGGGAGAAGTATACAGTAGTGTATACAAGGTCATCAAGAGGTCCAGCTCTGTTCTGGGCTGTCTGGACTGAGTGCAGAAGGTGGGGACAGAAGAGTTCTGGCTAGATTTGCATCTGGCACAACCATGTGGCTCACCCCCTGCAGGACGCCTTGTCTGCTTTTGGGGAGCTGCTTAAGTGACAGACTGATTCAACCTTGCAATTTGAAGGAAAAGTTTTGAAGATCCTTCCTGCTGCAGTCAGGCTACAACGAAGACTGTTCAATCACATTGCAGCAGGATGAGTTTAGTGGGGTTGTCATCAAAGACGGCAGCTAGTAGTGCCTGAATCAAACAAAATACAGGCTTCAGTGAATGCACATGTTTCTATTGCCATTGATTCTGTTTTTAGCAGAATTACCTTTTTGAAAAAGATCACACATAATGTACTGTAGAAGAACAAATTGGAGTGCAGCATCTGGTGAGAGCCAGGTTACACCCCACAACTCACTGCACTGGGAGTTCACTTAAAACTACAGGCTTGGCAATTCATAACAAATCTTTTTTTTTTCTCTCGACATAGTATTTTCATTACGATATATTGCCCTACCAGCTTTTTGAGTACCCCCCTAATTTGAACTTTTGTTGTCCAGCATTTGTGTCCAAAAACACCTTATCAGTTCTGAGTGCGAGTTCGGTGCGAATCCCGCAAGACTTAGAAAGTGCTAAAAACTAATGTGCCCTTGTACACAGACCTTGGAGCAGTGCAAGCGCACGTCCAAAAGTCGCAAGAGTGAATCCGTTGAGAGTCTATTTTTTTCCGAAACCTCAGTGGTCTGATCCAGCTTTCAAGTCATAATATGAGCAGGAATCTGCGTGGCTTTGCACATATCTGCACATATCTCGACTTGACTCAAACCAAACCCGTCTCGCCTCAGTGTACGGGAGGCTTTAAGAAATAAATAAAACAACAATTATTGTGATGTATGCTGTGGCATATTTTCTGTAGGCCTATTACTGACCAATTAATGTTTATTGTTTTGTTTTCTAACACTGATGTTTGCTAAATTAACAATCTTGGGAAGACGATCGTTTATGTGATTTTGGGCTATATGCAAAAATGTATGACTTAATTTGAAAGAAGTTTAATTAGGGTGATTTTTTTTTAGCACATCAGTTGAGTTAGGAAATAAGCAACAGAAGCAGTGAGAAGAGATGCGTAAAGTTCAGGTCCAGATGCAGATGTAGTCCAGTCCATCTTTTACCGCCCTCCTGTCTGCTGGCAGGCGGCCAACCCAAGTGTGTGGAAATGACACCGCCAGGGCGGCAGAGATTTTCCTTCATTTCTCTCCTTCCCGATCGCAGACTGGCTGACATTGGCTAGAAAGTGGAGCAGCTCGTCAGGGACAATCAATGCGAATCGATCGAGCTGCGTGGTAGAGGCTCTAGAGCTGGAAAATATCGTGGCGGCAGAGCAGACCATGGAGATGAGGAGAGAGGGAGACAGATATGGGAGAGAGGGGGCAGTAGCCAGCAGCCTCTGTAAACAAATATGCTCTGCCGCTCGTAAATATGACACTCACTTAGTAAATACTTAAGTCAAAGGCTCCGCACGGGACTCCGCTTCTCACGTCTAGACAAACACAAACACGGCCACATTCAGGCATCTGAACTTGACAGAGCCCACGTAGCCTACTTGTGTTACAATGTTGTCTGTGGTATTTACATTTTCATTAACTTGTTAGACACAGTTTATTGACCCGTTATTACCGGTTTACTTTGTTAATTAGTTCTAGTCATTAATACCAACAAGCCTGTTATTGCAGGAATTTTATTGCCCACTTGTCACATTGGCTTTGTTTACATTCACACCAAAAGTCTGACGATTAGACTTATCTGATTTTTGAGTTCTTTCTGACTGTTTACGCATGTGCAGCTGTTGCTAGAGAAAAGAATAGGCTTTAATTAAATATTCATTAATGTGACAAAAAGAACAAAAAAGTTAACATTTGAAAAAGTTATTTTGAATAACAATTTTAGTCTCCTACTTTGTCTTCCAAACACAATAACATCCCAATGAACTCCATGTCACCATTTATTTATTTATTTACTTACATTAGATTTAAAGAAAAACACTAAAACATGTGCTGATTTATGTGTTTTTAGGGCTGCAACAAGTTAATCAATTACAACTATAGATTTTCAAAATAATCGTCAACTAATTTAGTAATCAAATAATCACTAACTTTTCTTTTATGTTCCAAACATCCCTGGAGCCTGAGATTAAACAGAAACACGTGTAAAAAACTGTTTGCCTACCAAGTTGCAAAATAAAGGAATAGACAATAAGTATGGTACTACAATTAAAAAAGCTCTTTTCACGTCAAATTTCTTTTCAATAAACTGGCATTTTCTGCTCATAATACAAATACTTTAATAAACATTTTGAGTTTAAGATTTGATAAGTTTTGATTAAGCTCAAGATTATTCAAAATCATCAACTCATCAGATGTGTCATATTTTGTCTTGTTAATGTGATTTCTTTGGTATAGATGATGTTCAAATGAGGATTTATTTTCTATACCAGCTTTAGTGTTGATGAGAATCTGATTTTTGATACTTTTGGCAAACCTAAAATCTACATCTTCAGGACATCCCTAAACCACCTTCAGGACATCCCTAAACCATTACCTCAACTCAAATTTGCCAAAAGTCTTGTATTCAAATCACTTTTGCATTCTAAGCAACTACTCAATTATTGAAAGAATAATCGCTCAGCTAATCGCTTACCAAAACAATTGTTTGTTGCAGCCCTAGTGGTTTTATAGGATCGCAAGTCTTAAAACAGCCTTGTGCTTGCATTTTCCTTTTAAATATCACAGCAGGAATATAATGTTACCCTGTATCAACTTTGGACAATCAAAAGTGAGAAATTAAAGATTCAGGCTCCTGTCCTATGGAGGATTTTTTTTCCAATAAGAGTGTGTGTGTGTGTTAATTTTATCTGTTATACAGTATCTTTGAAAAAAACATATCGTGATGGAGTGAGACTAAATCCTGCACAGCAATGGCTGGTTTGGGAGCAGAAGCTGTCCACTGGACTTGTTCTGGTGCAGTGGATCCACAGTCTGAAGCCACACTCAGCTCTTTGTTGTTCCCTTGTGTGATGGGAGCCAGGGTACTTTCCTGAACCGAGAGAAGGATTAGAGTAGACGGCCTTCATTCCCAGCTGCACACATGACTACACTGAAGGAAAGCCCCTACACTTGTCCCACAAGAACAGTAAGAGGCAACACTAGCAATTTCACACTAGAGGCTACTTGTTGTTACTTTAAGTTTAAATGTTGAAATAAAATGCAACTTTAGGCTATAGTTTCCTTTGCTATTTGTGAGACATGGGACACTGGGCAGTGGGCACTCCCCTCCCATTGGTTGCTATTTGCTTCTATGATGTCACTTCCTTTACAAAACCACAATGCTGACATCACCTGCCACCAAATCTTACCATCTGTGTAACAAACTTAAAGTTTTGTTCCCATGTTTCGCATAGCAACTTGGTTTAGCACACCTCAACTGTTAAAATGCACATACTTTAACAATTTTAAGTAGAAGAACTTATGTGAACAAATAAAACTATAGCTTACTGGCGTTTAGTCTCATGTACAATAAATGAATAACTGGATGTGTAGCCTATTTCAACTTCTCACATACTAAATAACAATAATAAAAACTAACAAACAAATTCATCATCTCCTGTTGCAGCGGTTCCTGCTGCTGTCTTGATTGTTAAGCTCGGGGCTCCCCCTAGATGTAGAAGTGCAGAATTACAAGTCATACATGTGAAAAATTTGACATAAAGCAATAATAATAATAATAATTATTAATATTAATATAATTATAACAATAACAATAAATGCATTGAAAACTCAAAAAAAAAAAAAAAAAAAAAAAAAAAAAGCAGCATATGAAAGAATGAACTTACCGCGGAATGGGAGGAACAGTTCAATTAAAACTTTTGGTTTCAGGGAGGCTATGGTTAAGTTTACGTAAGTTATTTTGCCCCTTGCAAGGAGGGTAGCTATTGGACGCAAAGTTGCATAAATGAGGGTAACTATTGAAAGAGTTTAAAATGATTTAATCTAACATTATTTGAGCAACAACCTGGTGGCTATCCTTCATATTTTGCGCGTGCGCGTGCATGTGCAGGTGCAGGAAGCCTATATAGCTCTTTGTCGCCCTCAAGTGAAACTCCACCGCATTGTTCTGTTCCATGAGCCTCATAAAGTCTCATTTTTTAGATGCTGCAAATACAAACATCTCGCAATGCAGCCTTGTCAGTCTACCCAAACCTGCTTCTACAGCAAAGTCTGAGGGCCTGTTTTTGTGTTCCATACGCGCGTGGGGACAACCCCCGCTCGGGTTCCGCGTGAAAGCAGTCCCGTGCAACATTTGCGTGGGAGTTCCCTTCTCCACCGCCATGTCGGGATAGCGCACGTCCCTCCCTCCCTCCCTCTGCGTGCGTGCGTGTGCGTGCGTGTGTGCGTCCTCCCCCACATTAAAAGCTTAGCACAGCAACAGCAGCAGCGGCGGCAGCAGCAGCATCATCTTCCTGCATCCAGCATCCCCCGTAAACCGTCTCCTCCTGCGCGGAACAGCAGTCCTGCCCGGCGTCCGAGTGATGCCACAGCTCCTCTCACATCTCCGCAGCTGCCACCTCTGAGGAAGCATCTGAACGAGGAGGGAACAGAGAGGGAAAAATCCGCTTCAGCCTCGAAGACAGCTCCAGCTCATGAAGATGTCTAACGCTGACATCGTCTTAAACGCCACCGATCGGGTGGTCAAATGTAAGTGAGAAATGTTGTGTAGGCTATATTACATAACATCTGGAGTGTCGTGGCCTTTCGCCTTTATTTCTCCTGATGTCGTGCGTTGGCTCCGTGTAGCCTACATTCGGCCGTCAAGTTGTGGGCTCCTTTGATGTTGATAAACAATCTTTGCTCCTTAGCCTCCATGTTAAAAACCGGCTGTTATCCCACAGTAGCAGTGGTATACATTTTTTACAAAATTCTGCTTATTTATTGATGCTGGGGCCCTCGCTGTCACGACTGGTATTAGATTCAGATCGGCCACAGCGCAGAGGAAAGAGCTGAATTGTCGAGCTCGAAGCTGGGGCAGTGATGCAGCAGGATTTCAGTGGTAGGGCCAGTGGGAGATGGTCAAATTGACATTTAATGGGGTGTATGTTACTGGGAGTGAGTGAGTCATCTTCTATAATTTCATTAGAGGAATCCCAAAGCTGAATCAGAGGATGGTGGAGTAGATATAAATTGTATGGGTCTCAATGTGGGAATGCAACTTGGATCAATGAAGGAGGATGAAGTGCTCACAGTTGTGTCATAACTCATTTAGCCTCCTTCATTTTCTCTATGGAGCTTCTCCCATGTGCCTTGGCCGCATTTACATATGCATTATTATAGGCTGAGTTCCTTATCTCTTACAATACAGGCCTTAATAGATACTACATTGTATTAAAGGTGCACTATGTAACCTTTCTGGTTCTCCACATGCTTGCTTCCATGGACTTATTGCTTTGTCTACGATGTATTATAATGTAGACCGATTAGGTATTCCTGCGTTTTTGAAAACTTACATTATTATTGTGAATGGTTTCACCTTTCCACAGATTTGACTTGTAAATTAACATTGTAACATGTTTCCATGTAGATAAACAGATTGCAGACCTACACAGTGCACCTTTAAATAGTTTTCTCTTTAGCTTCTTTAACATTTTAATTGTTTATATTTATAGCACATTTACACAGATAGATGTCTACCAAAATCCTTCACACAGTAACCCTACTCACACTTTTCACTCAGTGATGGTAAGCAGCCCTGGGGCAGCTCAGCAGAAGTGATATGCCTAAACACCTGGTGCCTCAACCTCCGACTATAGCAAAGTGTTACCTAACATGCATTAGTTGGTAGAGAAACCGGAGTGCCCGAAGGAAACTACCCAGACATGGGGAGAAACATACAAACTCCACACAGAAAGGCCCCAGCCGTGTGGGAGTCGAACCCACAATCCTCTTGCTGTGTGGCAAGAGGGCTATCTGCTCTGCCACATACCAAGAACACATGTTCTTTATGTTCTTTCTTTAATGCTAAAATTCAGAAAGACCTTAGTACGTTTTTTGGAGGGGGGAGCTTATGAAAAAACATAACCATGAACTTTTTTGTGTCAGAATGAAAACAGCTTTTCCTGGACTGTTCAAACAAGGACATTTCTGTTATGTTTAATTGCATGACTCTGTCCAATAGAAATAATGCTGACATTTTCTTTGGAATTAAGGTAGTACAGTGTCTTTTTTATAAGGACCACTGATGGATCATTATCTGATTTCTAGATTATTCAGATTATTGAAATAAGATGAGATATCTTTTGTTTGTCCCACGATGAAAAAATTCCAGTGATGCATGCAAAAAAAAAAAAAGATCATTTTAAAATAGACTTGGCTGTAAGTAAATAATTACAGAAACCTGATGTATTTCAAACTGTTCACACCCCAGCAAGTTTTGACCTGACAAAATGTGCAAAAATAATAAGCTAATACAGAAATGTGTAGAACAAGTTTTGATATTTTTTTTAATTGCACATTGTTTGTTTTCTAAAAGCAACAATGACTCTTTAAATCTTTTGAATAAGATGTTTTAGGAATGTAAACATAAACATAGTTTTACTGGCTATGTAAATGTACTGACTGAAAAGTTCTAAAAGGGAAAAGAGAATGTTGATAGGAATAAAGTAAAATTGAATATCAAGGATAGGAAAATACTGCACAAACCCAGTACTCAACACTGCTGAAATGATTACCTTTGATAGATAAGGTAAATATACTTAGCACTATTTTCGGTATTTTTTCCTTTGAAAGACATTTTTTTGCTTCAAAAAAGAAACATTGGAATTTTTAAAAATGAAAAAACGCACTTCTTTTCTGTTTACAATCAAAGGAAGCCACTGGGACACAAGAGCTGTTACTAAGTTGAGGCTGACATTTTTTCAGACGTTCCTGTTGTAATGACACCTTAAACTTCTGTGTAGATTTCTATCTTTGTGTTTCTTTAACCATGGTGACAGGGATCTTTACATGTTTTACCCTGACAGTTCATATCTAAAGAAACACAGTATTCGCTGGTCTATGCAGTTTGCAACAGCGTTGTCAGTAAGAAAGAGAGAGAGAGCTATGGGAAAGGCAGATTCGGGTCAGTTATTTTAGGGAGGAGCCCTTTGGTACAGGTGTGAAGTCATCTTACTTTGTTACTAAGAAAAGCACCTTAGCAACAGAGGCTGACGTTTAGATTTCTAACTGTAGTAAATCAATTATCACTCATGCAAGTAGATAGAAAAATCTGCATACCTTTAGCATAAATCTGCTTTCATTTTCAAAGGTTCGAGATCTTCTTATTTGCACTTATTTGTATGTATTTTATTTAGCTTTAATGCTGCCATGAGGGTTGCAGTGTTAGCAATATTTTAATCAAAATTGTAATTTGAGTGGATACAGTTACTGGCAAAGGCTTAAGTACTATACATTTCTACACAAATACGCTAATTCTGAAGTTTAGACCTGTACAGACATGTTTTTAAAGGCATGTGTTAGTGTGATCAGTTTTTGCGTTCAAAGACCTACTCCAGTCATTTGAAATGTGGACTCTAAAGTTCTGGTCTGAAGTACTATTATAAAATTACAGACATTTGACTTCAGTTGTAGGGACTGTGTTTTCTCATTAACAGATTTTTTGCTAAATCTAAGCAGAAATTGTTACATTTCGATTAGTTTCAATATTGTTGCTAGTTCGTTTGACATCTCTTCATTTGAAAAGAACACTTTGTTATGGTAGCCATGCCTTACATTATTATGATCACATCACTACTGACAGGTGTGTAGTGTGGCTGTCATATAAAGACGCTATTATATTCCACAGGTACCTTTCTGTTTGTTTTTTGTTTTTTTCTTTATTTATTTTGAAGAAGACAGTATTTGTGTTACAGGCACTTTAATAAAAAAGTTTGCTTTTGAACAAATTTATTAATGGTTTTCATTGACAGTCTATGAAAAACGTCAAACGTCAAATCTGGTATGATGAGTGTAGTCAGCTTTTTGTTTCTTGCACATCATCTTGGCCCCAGGACAAATGCCCAAAAGCATTTCGTCTAGCATAGTTCAGAATCATTCTACTGTGTATGATGGAACAATGCACACGCTTACTGTATGTGAAGCATACAGCAGTGGCGTCCTCAGTGCAGATTGCAGTTTTTTGCCGGCACTGGCTGTACTCCGACAGTGAGCTGCTGCTGCTGCTGCTGTTGCCCGGCAACATACAGTTTTTCATAGTTCAACTCTGGACTCGATCTGTGCGAGAGTCGCTTCATACCACTGCATTTCTGCACTAGATGTCTTTGTACAAAAGCAAGCCTTCAGAGGAGTTTTCTTACCAGACTACTACTGTTTATTTTGGCGGGGTACACATGACTTACATGGATAAAACAGAGGCTATATTAGATAACCTTATGATCCATGTAAGATGGACTAAGACTAACTGCAATGTAACATTATGTTTATTATAATAGGCTTCAATAAAACGTTTATGTTTATTGTGGATGCCCATTAGCACAGTCATGCAGTTGCTAATGTTCTTTTAAGGCTTCAGTAAATAAGATGAGGATTTTGCATGCACATTTTAAGGTTAATACTTTTTGTGCTTTGTTGCATCTTACAATTTCTCTTTTTCTTCTCTATATTTATCTATTTAGCAGGTAATGATTATCATAGTGCTGATCATTTAATTATTCTTCATAATTAATAAAATTTTTTGTACTGCGAATGTATGTACTGTGTTGAAATAGATACACAGTTATTTTTGAGTGAATTAACCCTACCCTAACCCTAAGTACGAATGATTCCAAAAACAGTAATTTGACTTACAGAAAGACCGAAAAGGTGGCTGAAGCAAATGCTTGTTAGACCTACCCTTTTTATCCCAACGACATATTATAAATGTAACGATTACAATTTTTTTAATAGCCAAAGGGAAGAACTTTACAAAACACAATGAATGATTTCGTCATATACAACTACTCAGAAGTATATCTACTGAGAGTTAAACATTTCAATGTTCTTTTCAAGCAAAACAAAGTGTGACATAGTTTAAGTTCATCTATACAACTGAGATCAACACGTTTTACAGATATACAAACCTTCATAGTATTTGTTTTAAATTTTTTAAACATTTCTGTTCCTCATAGATGTTCATATAAACATATACTGTACATGTACTGAACACTGAAATCACATTAAACAAGTCGTCCTTTACAGCAAAGCAAACCAGCTGCATGCATTTATATCATGTGGTATTTAATATGGTTGTGTGTTTCTAATAATCAGGATTAAATGAAGCCTTTGGACTGTTATAAGCGTGTAGTCTAATGTGATTTTTATGCATGTGTATATTGCACTTGTTGTTGTGAGAGCAGTTACTTGGTAGAGCCATCCTGACTCAAGCTCGAGAAACTTGCATGCAGTGACTGAGCTGAGTTTGTACTGGCTGGAGGAGTGTCAAAACACACGGCAACGCCATCATCACAGATACACACTGTGCACTGTGAAGATTAAACCACTATTGAAACACTCACAGGGGTTTGCCTCATTATACTGGGAGCGGGGCACGGCTCGAGATTCCTCCGGTGATGCATTCATTATTAAAGAACATGTTGATCATGTTCACTTTAAGCCTTAAGCTCAGAGATTCCCTTCTTTGTCTTTCTCTCGGCTTGGCACTGATGCTGCTGAGTGGCCCTTCTTGCTATTTGCTGCACAAATCTGGCAACTAGCCCTACACTCCACTATTGCTGACTCCAAGTATTTTGTCTGCAAATGAACTACACCTCTAGACTTCACGCTTGTATATATTTTTTCCTCAATCATCAGAATTACTTACAGCACAGACATTACTTAAGAGTTTTCTGTGTTAAGCCAGATGACCCATAGATTAACTTGGATGCATGGCCCCTGAAAGCACACAAGGATCAAGCCACAGCAGATCTAATAAATAACCTCTGGCGCAGCTCGAGAAGTGATCCAGGCTAGGATTTCACAGTTACATTCAAAGCATATACCGGGCTAGGTGACTGGTACATTTTAATGGCCTAAGGCTTTAGCAATCCATGGTGAGTGGTTGATGAATGTACTTAGAGGTTAGTTTTATCCAGTGAATTATCTGTATGAACATACTTTATAACACTGTAATATTAAGTGACAGTGTTTTGTGTTAATCTACTTCAATGGCAGATCTCCTGTTAGTATAATTCTGATAAAATGCAAAAGTAGACTTTTATGATGTTTTTGCAGCTGTTTTTGGACATCTAAGGAGGGGATGGTTAAAAAGGTCCAGAGTGCCATCTGACTATATACTGTAGTCTTAAATCACTGACAGTTCTTGGTTGTACTACATGGTCTGTAAGGCATGTCAATTAGGGTAACCTAACCAGAAGATACTAGCCAGTATTACACTAATATCGAGCCTTATCAGAACTAGAATGGAAAAGACCATATAGTAACAATAATTCAAATCATTATAATTTAAAAATACATTCTGTATGTGAATGTGTTCTGTCTAATCACAAATTAGTTAGTTATTAATCGTGTTAGTGTTTCAAAGTTGTGTTTGGATTGATTGATTCATGCACGTTTGTGTAGTCTTGTATTGTCCTGCCGCAGATACTCAGAACATCCCTGTTTTCACTTTTTCCTCTATACCTGCCCATTTGTTTGTCTTTATTTATGACTCCTCAAAAAAAATCTGATTTTGCATTTTTGAACCGGAAGTCAATCGACTGGTTTACATTTCTAAGCCATTTTAGGTAATTTTTGTGTTTTACAGAAAAATGTAAATTAATGATCTACAGTACTTATGTCAAAGGTTATTACTAAATGTAGAAAAAACACAGTTGGCCACCTTTAACCGTAACAGTACAATGAATTTACTACTATCCTAAAGATTTAGGAAGGGGCATTAGACCTGAAAAATCTAACTTAGATAATAATACATGTTAGTATTGCTTTTTTCCCCTGTTGGTTCTAAGAGTTCACTTTTCCCTGTGAATGGTTAAGGCAACTTTTCACTCAATTAAATTGAAATATCCTGACCAATAGAGAAGCACAATCAATCATCAAATAGCCTTCCTGTTGATTTACTAAGTTAATAACAAAACAAAGAGATTTTGTGAACTTAAATGAACACTTAAATTATTCAGAACTACTGTAGATCAACCCATATCCATATCCATTGTTTATAACGTCATGTATTGTGTTTTATATAGAAAGTTCAGTTTGTAATAAAATAAGGCAAATGCCTTCTCCTCTGAATTTGCAATGTAGATGAACGGATGTGTTTTTATGATAAAAATGCACATAGAAGTCAACATCTCTACTGCACAAAACAAGGCCTGGGGCAGAACATGCTAAGGGAATTCACAAATGGGGTTGATGCTTGAGCATCTCCTGCCTCTTTGCACTGCTGTGGTTTTACTAGCAAACAAATGAGTTGTCATAATTTATATCACACCAAGGAGGTTATTTATGACAATTTGTCGCAGTATTTTCCAATGGTTTTGAGATTTTTGACTTCACAGTTTTGATTATGGAAGAATGAGATTCAACCATGAATAATAGCTGAATGTATGTAAAATACAAATGTGAATACTTGTTTCTGGTTGTGCAGTGGTGGCTGAATATGGAAAAGCCTGATTTATTTATTGTTGTTGTTGTTGTGTTTGTCCTCAGCTGTCCCATTCCCCCTGAGCCATCGCCTTACCATGAAGGAAGTGTTCGACTGTGAAGGGAAGCCTCGCGTGGACCTGCTTAAAGCCCACCTGACCAAAGAGGGCCGAGTGGAGGAGGCAGTGGCACTGCGCATCATCAATGAAGGAGCGGCCATACTGCGCCAAGAGAAGACCATCCTGGACATCGAGGCACCAGTCACAGGTGAAGACAGTGGAGTCAAAACATAATATACGGCCCGTGACATGCATGTTACACACTGCTATATTTATCCCTGTGAATTATAGAAAGAGACTGAATGAAGCTTTAATATTTATAATAAAACACAATGAAATAAATGCCCTATATGTAGGGCTGGATCATTAATCGAAAAATCAAGAAATCAAGATCGAATCGAACTGAATTATCAATAATTTGGTGGTGGATTTTGAATTGAAAGATTGAAAGCCAATCTTTTGTCTGTAAAAATGTGTAGTTTGGAGCAAAAGTCAAACTTGAAGGCAGAGTATTAATTCAGAAACTAAATGGGATATATTGAAAGTTTTTGTTCATGTACAAGTTCATAAAGGCCATGCTTCGAAAATTAGATAGATCAATATGAGAAAAAAAATTGTGATTATATTTTTTCCCAGATCCCTCAGCCCTAACCGTATGATCAGTCAACATTGGGATGCCATGTTTTTGGCCTCCTACCAATGACACCTGTCTTTAAGAATTCTTTATGCCAGATATTCGCAGCATTTCAGAATATTTTATTATTTTTTTTTTTTTTTTTTTGCAATTATATATTTGATCAGGCAGTTGTTTGAACAGTCGCCTGCACAGTAGAGCTGCACTCAGTGATCAGCTGAGCTCCAAGTTATTTTTGGAGAGAAATTATATGGTTTGTTCTATATATCTCCTTTTTGCTGTATTTTGAAAAGGAGTACTTTCTTTAATTAGCCTACTCTATAAAAAAATATATAGTTTAGACTGAACTTTTTCTTTTTTGTAAATATACTATCTCATCTCAGCTGTTTTTAAAAACAAAAACATTCAAAAGTCAGCTCTTGAAATCGGCCTTGAAAATTGGCCATTGATATTGGCATCGGCTGACAGCATTTTTAAAAATCGATATTGGCCCAAGAAAAACTAATATCGGTCTATACTAGCACTAACCTAGTATACTGTACATTGTAACTGTAAACACTCAATCTCATTCCTGTATTGATACATTACTGACACAATAGGATACCCCTTTACCTATTCTCAGTTAAATTATTTAATTTGGAAAATGCACATCATCCTTTTGGCTTTTTTCCACATCAAGAGGATTTTGATGCAACCACTGGTGGGACCGGGGCTCTTTCTGCTGGCAAGTTCATTCTACTGAATTTTGCTGAATGTACCAATGCATAATGATGTTTCAAATGCTGGAAACAAACTAATTTGCAATATCTATGGCACAGGTGTCAAACTCAAATAGAGCTAGGGCCAAATCGATCAGAGTCAGAGTTGGTCAAGGCGCATTTTAAAATATAGGTCCCTCTGTGTTAAATTCAAATATGGCAATAGGGCTGTATAAAGCTAATATACTGTAACACATTTACTGTATATCCAGAATTATATTGTGTCACATTACATTATGTTGCACATAATTTTATTGCAACAAAACTTTGGACAGATCGTATGCTTTTTGCTGCATCCCAGTGCATATTACATTTAATAGTCACATCTAAGCAATATCAGGGGTCACTATCAATAATAATCTGAAATAATGCTCAGTGCCACATGATATTTCTTGAGGTCCGAATTTGGCCCCCGAGCCTGAGTTTGACACCCCTGGTCTATGGGGTTAGGATGGTTGGTTGAAAATGTACGTTTAGCCATGCTGATGTTTCTTTACCAAAAGTGTGTCTGATAAACAAGTTTAATTTGTGCAGCACATCACACACAAGTCATTCTTCATGATGTTCTGTGCCTTTTTATAGCACAGGGAGCTGCTCAAACTCTCTTTGTGAATTTGAATTGTGTGTGTAAACTGACAGAATAATTTGTTTATTTTTTGCTCATTGTCTGTCCATGGGAGTAGATCTCTTCTTTACTGTGATTCTCCTCAAGGTTTCTCTCTTTCCCTGACAAGTTTTTTTTTTGTTTTTCCTTGCAGAGAAGAAGGGCCTAAGGCAGGGATGTCAAACATGCGGCCCCTTGTATGTTTTCATGTGGCCCCAGGATCATTTCTGATTATTTTTTATAGTGGCCCTGTGATAAAAGCTTGTTACAATTTGAGCTTCAGCTCCCATTATACACTGCAGTGTAGCTCTGTCCTGTGTAAGTGCAAAAGAGGAACTATAGGCCAGAATAGAAAAATAGACCATAGAAATAAACGTCTAAAATGCACTGGAATGCAGCAAAATAAAATATAATTACATTTTTGGAAGGACACTCTGCACAACAAAATACAATATAATGAAAATTAATGTAATATATGTAATATAAATATGCACACAATTGTCATATATCATTTGTAGTAGGCCTGTATTTTAAAATGCGGCTCTCAACCAACTCTGTCTTCAATCAATTCGGCCCCAGGTCCATTTGAGTTTGACTTCCCTGATCGAAGGACAGAGGATGCTCTGGACAAATATTCATTGCTTGTTTACGGTACTCATAATTGTCATGCTTGATCAATCACTGTTTCTGAATGTTAATTGAATGTTTATTTTTTTATTTTCTACCATTGATGTTTGCTAAATGAACAATCTTGGGAAGTCCTCAGAGAAGACTGTTGTACAAAAATAAATTGATTTGATTTGATATAATCAACTACTCAATTCCAGTATCAATCTAATGCAGTACATGTAGTATAAACCAGGATTGTTTGGCCCAAAGTCTTTCTAACACAGAACAATTGTCGGTAGAAAGAGACACAGACGTTTGTCAGATGGTCAAGGTTGGGTATTAAGCCCATGATGGTGCAGTGGAAGCAACCACCCTGGTGCTTTACTCTGGACCACTGCACTGCAGGCCAGCATAGTTTCTTTACCTTTTCCATTTTGTGGCCCAGCTTTTTAATCCAACCCTTCCATTGACTGCAGGCAGACCCTTCGCAAGTACTAGATGCATAATTTAGTCAACATATTAATTCAGCTTTAGCCAAATTGTTCATGAGTGTCAGGAGTGTTTAAGTCATTCAGGAGTGCATTTAAAGTGCTCTTTGACCTGGAGCTCCTTAACTTGACTTACATCATGAAAATTACTTACTACGTTATGGGTTAAGCATGAAATATGTGATACTGAGCCTTGTGTTGGTGTGGAAGTCTGTTGATCCGTCGTAGAGCCATGTTCAAATGTCTGTGCTGCTCCTGTATGCACATTCATATATTATGAGGCATTTCTGTGCTGAGCGGCTGCTTGCATGGATGTGTTGTTGGGTGTGCGCGTGTGTGTCTGTGTGTTTGATTGCTTTAGTCACACTGTGTCTCCCACTCACATTGCTCTAAGCTTTGAGTGGGCGAAGGCCACTGTGGAGCTGATAGGGGAGACAGAGAGGAGAGAGGAGATGGAGGATGAGTAGGAGAGAAGGAGACACAGGAAGATGATAATGAAAAATTGAAGACAGTGAGGAAATGAGATGTAGGGTTGCACTCCCGAACTGTTCACTATGAAAAAAGTCTCTTTCCCCGGGGGCTTAAGCTCTTTGTGGGGTTTTTCGGTTTTCAGCAAAGAAAACAGGCCTTTCAGATAAAAAAATGAAGAAATCTTAGTGACATTGCCTTATTAAGTTAAATCACACAGTGCGCCTTTCACAGTAATGTCATTAGCTGCCTTGAATAAAGCCTTACATAAAATGTTATTTTTCTCTTCTTTACAGTGCCGTTTAGCCAGTTGCATCCCAAGCCAAGTCCAATCTGGCCTTACTAGTGATTGTTTTCCACACAAAAACATTTTTTTAGTATAGGGCCTGAGAAGTCCGTCAGACCAAACTGTTCTTCAAAAATAATGAAAGGATTCACCAAAGTAGATTCAGTTTACCTTGTACTTGATCAGTCAAAAAGGAAAAAATACAGAACAAGAGTTACAAAAAGTCTAAAGCATCTTTTAAGGTCACATTATGTCAAGTTACATCTCATCACCTTCTGTGTCCATACAGTTCATATTTGTTGGAACATAGCATGTTAATATAAATTTTCCACACAATATCGTCCTGTACACAGCTGTTAGTCTTTTGTTTACAGGCTTGCAGGGGCAAAGTGTCTCAGGTGAATCCCTGACTATTCTTATATATTGCACAGACCTACAATATTGGCTGGAGGTTCCCTGACAAAAGGTCACATTGCCTAATGGTCAGATTTTAAGAGCTAAGCAAGGTTGGGCCTGGTCAGTACTTGGATGCAAAAAACAAGCACAAAAATACTAATTCACTATAATAAAGGTGCACTGTGTAACTTTAGGAAGTGAAAAGCCATCTACACAGTTTGTAGAAATTGAAAGTTAAAACCATACTTTGAAAAGTTCTAAATGGGGATAAATGCAGCCATAATGTGGAAAAAAACAGTTAAAGAACTGCTTTTCGATGAAAGCATACAAGGTCCTCCTCTAGGCCCAATAGCAGTACTTCGTGGCATGCAGTCGTGAGACAGTTTTTTTTGTTGTTGTTGTTCAACAAAAACATGCTTTTATTCAGGACTATTTTTGGTGAAACAGTTACACAGTGCATCTTTACAACAGTTTAAATACTGGTACACAGTCTGGAATTTAATTATTAGTCATCATACACTTGTGTGTTTATGAAGCCAGGCTTCTACAGGTAGACACACAGTCTTGAACACAGTGTACTGTCTGCTGCAGCCCAGAAGCTTTTCTGCTGTGTTGACTAAAACAAATAAAAAAACAACAACAAATTAAAACAAGATCATATGAGCTCTAAATAATGTGCAAGGTACTCAGTGAACGTGTTAGCATGCACAGGAAAACAGTTCAGCAGTAACATGGCTGTGTTTGTGTGGTTGTTTTCAGTATGCGGGGACATCCATGGGCAGTTCTTTGATCTCATGAAGCTGTTTGAAGTGGGAGGATCACCAGCCACAACGCGATACCTATTTCTTGGGGACTACGTTGACCGCGGCTACTTCAGTATTGAGGTATAGCGTAACAGATTGTCAACACAAATACCATTTTTATCTGCTATTGAAGATAAAAATAAGATCTTTTTGTTTTGACAGTGTGTTTTATACCTTTGGTCACTGAAAATCCTCTATCCAAAGACACTATTTTTACTTCGTGGAAATCATGAATGTAGACATTTGACAGAATATTTTACCTTCAAACAAGAATGTGAGTATATTTATTACTATCTAAGAGACACATTTTTTTAGTATAAATAATGCACTTGTTTGTTAAGAGTTGTAGGGTTTGTGTTAATATGTTGATTGTAACAGGCAATATATCAAGTTTCAGAAATATTGTGAATGTTGTTATATACAGTAAATAGTTTATAGTAAAAAATGCTACCAAAAAAAAGATGTCCACTCAAAGAAGTTAAAGCCTTTTTGCTTTTTTTGCCATCCTCGCTGGTTTCATGGTAGTGTGTATAAAATGTGCAAAAGCAAACAGTTCAGAACTTTTCTTCCAAACAGGTCAAAGTTGTTTATTCCATTTTGTTTAAGAACATTTTTATTGTGTGATTTTACTGCTAAGTGCCAACTAATTTAACCATATCCTAACTTTTTTTTCTTTAGCCTATTCCTAAACTTAGTAAGATAGGCTCAGTAAGATAGGCTAGCAATACCTAATTCTAACCTGTTTGACAAGTAAACTGGTTTGCTAACGTTGGTCAAAAACTAGCATTTGATTTGCAGTTTTTAACATCACTTAAGAAAGTCCTCCCGAGCAAAGCAGCTGTTATTTTAGTTTCACGCTTTGTTGACAGTCAGTAAATTATTTAAAAAAATATATCATGTGCAACGTAGATCTACACATGAAAATTCATTACATTAAAAATTCAGAACCGTCGGACAGCAACATAGACACTTAACGATGTAACGTTGATATTTGTGTTCTTTTGGGATTATTTCATATGAGCTACCAAAATGGTGTTATGGATAGCCATAGGAATGTTCTATCTAAAACATACTTGTAAAGGTATTATTTCAAGTATCAAAAAAGTTCAGAACTAGAACTATCTCTATCACTTTTTCACAATATTGGACTATTATTCTAAAAACTAAACTAACAGGTTTTTTAGATATGCACGTAATATAATAATATGGATACCTACTGTTGCTTTTTTCCAAAATAACATTTATTTTGTAGACACATTGCCCACCTCTAGATGCACGCAACAAAATAGAAGGAAAAAATAAAGCTTGTATTGTAGAGTTAGTTTTTTCAAAGAGATTTCATTTGTTGTTTTTTTTAATTCAGCTCTTTTTGTGATTGATTGGTTGTAAACATGATGAAAATTTTAGTTTTTAATTGTCAGGTCGACATACAGTACATTAAGATGAAGCTGTGTTTGGCAGGTAAAATCAAGTACTCAGAACAGGTGTATGATTCGTGTATGGACGCGTTTGACTGCCTTCCTCTGGCTGCCCTCATGAACCAGCAGTTTCTGTGCGTCCACGGCGGGCTCTCACCTGAAATTCACACTTTAGATGATATTAAAAAGGTTAGATCTTACCATTTTAAATGCCTAACTTTTGTGATAAAATAGTAAATGTGATGTTGTTTCTTGCAGTTGGATCGGTTTAAGGAACCACCAGCTTTCGGCCCTATGTGTGACCTGCTTTGGTCTGATCCTTTGGAGGACTTTGGGAACGAGAAAACCCAGGAATATTTCAGTCACAACACAGTGCGAGGCTGTTCCTACTTCTACAGGTAGGTGACCCTCTTCTGGCTCTGCAGCTGCTCTGGCCAGACAATGTTTGCCTCAGAGAACACAGACAAGTGGGAAATGACATGATTTTAAGTCTGTAATTTGAATGAGATGTGACATTTTTGTGCCGATTGTAATTGCCACATACATTATAATGTACAGAAATTGTTTGTTCATATACAGTAATGCACTTTTGAATTTTTAAGCAAGAAAGCATGAAACCAGCTTTTTATTGCAGATTTCCTGACATGTTAGACCAATGTTTGTAATTTTCTCCAAAATGCATCATTTAAATTAATTACAAACTTACCTGGACAGATATAGCCTATATGTAGTAATGTTTTGTGCTGTTTTTTGGGCAACAGGTTTTCCAAAGCTTTATATTATACATCAGTGAGTCTCTAGTACAAATAACACTTCTTCTGAAATAATATTTTTGTTCATATCAACTAATAATAAGCTCTGGATTTGAAAAAAATCACACAAGTAGCTTACAATATTTGTGTTTAAAGGTGGGGTAGCTGATTTTCACATTGCAAACACAATGTAGGCTTTTTATCTGACAACCTCCTCTTTTAAATCCTTAGACACATGGTTAATATCGAAATGTATTCATTTTGGTTGCAAATATAGCTTAAAAATCTCTTTTTACAAACATCAAAGTGAAACTGGAGAGGACCAACCAATCACAGCAAGTCAGAGAGCTGCATTAGACTCTTGAAGAGAATTAAAATTCTTCATTATTCAATTCAGACAATGCTCTGTGGCCTCATTTTTTCACAAAGTGCTGCTTTGATCATATACTTTTGGTGGAAAACACAAAGTTGACTAATTTACAGGTAAAAAAAAGTGAGGTACCCCAACTGTAAATGTCAACTGGCATGATGCTAATAATTGTGAGATACAGTTGCCACCTGATTGGGCAAACTTGCAGAAAATGATCTTGGAAAAAATATTTCCAAAACTTGTCTTGCCTCATTTTAATGGACCCAATCTTGTGTCTCGTTTCGTGATGTGAAAATTGCGTCTTGTCTCTACCACAATTGGTTTGTGCTGTTCACTTTAAGAATACTGCTTTTCAACTTGTTCTAATAACATTATACATAAGTGGGATATCTGATAGGGTCTAAACTCTTCCTCCACTTGTGTTAAATGGCCCCCAAGAAGCCATCCTTTAGCCTCACACGCAGAGAATTGGAGCTTAAAGAGGATTACTGTGGAGATGTGTGGAGGATGCTGCTGCTATAAGAGTCATGGATCTCCCTTGTGGCTTTGTTCTGACTTACATCGCTGTAAATCTTGGTCTGGAAAAACTCACCTAGCCATTATCGACATTATACACACGCAGTATTTTCTCTCTCTGTTTAAAATATATTTGGCTGCTTTGAATACTGTGCGATCTAACAATGTCTGAGGTTTTGTCTTTATTCGTTCTGAAGCATTGCATTTCAAATTGAACATAATTATTGAATTCCTTGCCCACTTCATCACAAGGTGTGAATACTGAATACACCTTGGATATGTCCTAAGAGATTGGAAGAAGCTGGATTACTTGTGTGTGGGAGTATGTGGAGGTGTCAATAGGTATGCGTTCATTAACAGTAAATGCATATAATATCGAGGCGCTTAGAGAGATGCAAAATTTCAGTGCATATCAGTGATTCACAATGGAGAATAATGAGGCAGTGTTCAACAACTTGATAATACAGTGTGTGAACAGTTTGTGCTTGCTGGGTAGAATCTCACAAAGTAATTTTGTTGTATTTTTCTGACAATGATTAGGTATGTACTGACTGCAGTGCAAAGTATATTGTAGACTATTCATGTGGATAAAGTATAATTTCTCATAGTGGTAGGGATGGGAATGATAACTGGCATCCTGTCATAGAAAGGTTTTAAAATGCCATAGTATTATTATTGTGAACATAAGCTTCTTATTGACAGCTCATTTATTGATTAGCTCAGGTTGTGTAACAATTTTGCTCGTTTGTTTTACAGTTTTGCTAAATAATTTCCAATAGAAAGTGGAAAAAACACTTTTGTAGTCCCATCTGATCTGACTTTTTCATGTATTTACTCTGAATATTCTGGTCATGATCTTAGAAAGAAGTGTAAATCACAGTGCTACTTCTTGTCCTTCTTGTTCTCATGGGCAAAACCCAAGAGCAATGAAAACACTTATTCATTTCCGAAATCCCTTTTTGTTGAACATTATAAAGTGTGCACAGTATACTGTCACACTGGCATTTCGCTATCAAAGTAAAATAATTGTATTTTAGTCCCATCTTTGTGATTTGTTTCAATTTAATTTGGTAGATGTACTTTGTGGTGAAGTGTCTGCATCAGCTTGTTGCAAAGAAGATATTATTGTTTTTCCAAGAATGTTTCACTGTTTGGCACTGTCATTTCCCCGTTTGAGTCAGAACCGAATTTGAGTTAAATTTCGCTATACACACAAAACATGTCTTGACTACGGCAACACATACGAGGACAAACAGCACTGAATATGCTAGACTTGTCTTTGGTTATTTAAACATGCTTATTTTTATTTATTTAGTTATTTACTTTGTTAGTTAGTTAGCTAGTTATTTCTTCTTTTTGTCAAAACTTAAACATAACTTATTACAAGATATTTTACATTGAAATGGCCGAAAGGATTTAGACTGATGTGTGACACTTATTAATGCCAAAACCCTGTTTATACAGATTTACACAGGAAAAATAAGAATACCAAATATGTGGTGATTTTTTTTCAGTCAAAAAGCAACGAGACAAGAAGCGATACATCTATTTGGTAGAACAGCTGAGTTTAGAAATATAAGAATCAATTTATTAGTCATTTTTAAGTAATTAATTTATACATTTTCCTTTCTTAACTTTATAAGATGGTCAAAAGTAATGTCAGTGTTTGGATTAATCTGTATGTACAGTTTTTAATTGGTAATAACTGGCTAATACATTCATTTAAAAAATTTTCTTAAATACTTTTAGTGAAGTAAATGCTGGGTCATCCAGACTTTTCTTTTGAACATTTGTGAAGACAACTTTGTTAAATGAATTACAGCCGAGAAACATCAAGGTCGGTTAATTTCATTCTAAAATTGTATGATGGAAAATTTGAGATATCACACATTAAAAAAACATGATGAAACTTTCTTAATAGACTATTTAAGTCATATGTTTTGCGATGTAAGACTAGAACTGACAGATTGTATTTTTAGCGGTTTCTGGTAGTTGCAATAAGGAAAATATAGTCAAGCTAACAACTAGCATGATTACTTTGATAAACTAAATGGCTTTTGCTCTGTGAGCATCATTTCAGACTCATTTAAAAGCTCAAGCGAGCGAATACATACAGCAGCCACACTAGTATGTCATATATTCTATAATAAATACTGACAAAAATATTACAATATGACTGATAGCGCAGCTCTTCCATTTCTCTATGTGTCTTTGGCTCATAGTTGACAGATTTCTTGCTCATTCTCACCGTCAGATTCACCAACACATAACGGAGTGTTTTCACAGAGGAGGAGAGTGCTGCAGGCCACAGTCCACCAACAGTAATCAATATCCACACCACGGTTTGGGCAGAAAATAAATTTAGAGCTGTGTTACTGCTGCACAATGGATCACAAATGTTTGCTATTAACAAACACAATAGAACAAATAGAACAAATGTGTGTTGTCATTTATGGTTTTCTACTTTTTTACTTAAGTACTTTGTTGTGATGTGTAAAATGTAAGCTAAAAAAATAAGCTAAATTGTATTCAAATGAAGTTTTAATAGTTTTAAACTATCACTGATCTTTGGTATTTTGGTATTTCTTTGGTATCAAGAGTTCATCTTCAGTCCTCTTTAAAAATACGTGATTTGAAATTCAGAGTTTACTTGTTGAATGAACAAAGAATAAAATTTAAGGTGTAGATCAGTTTTCTCATTCATCCTAGTACATAGAAGGGAATTCAAAGGTGATGCATTTTGGATGCCAAGTGGAAGCCATTTATAGTCTAAAAGCAATAGTCTGAGCAACACTTTTACTGTGATAAGCTTGGTTCCTCACGCCCAAATTACCTTATAATACCTTTGTTGTTGCTTCGTCATTTGTGATTAAACAATGATTCAGGTGGAAATCTGGGTAAAATAAATGTTATATAAAGTTGGTTAGTGTGAATGAAAGGATTACTGTTCATGTGCACCAGCAAGACAACAATAGACTGTTGTTTTTTTGGGGGTTTTTTGGATGGCTGTTTAGAATTTATTTTCAAGATCAGCAGATAATACTGTATATGTAAATGGAAGGAATATAGATAAGATGAATAAGGCGAGTAAGAGGAGTTATATCCTGAAACTTGCCTCGGATTTTATTTGTTTTGTCTCTGTATTGGCATTCTGCTCTAGTCAACGGCTCCCTTAGACCTGCTATGTATCTAATAAGCATTTGGCTGACTTCACAGTTTTGCTAAAGTTTGCGGAGAAACCATTTCTTATTTGTACCTAAAATTTCTACCTCTCTTAAGATGAGTTTTGGCTTTATGGTGAATGAAACAGCAAGCTGGAAACCTGTATTGCTTTCTGTTTTAGCAAGGCACATTGAATTAGGAAAACAAAACAAAAAACTATATTGCCAATAGTCACATTTTCGAAAAATGTAATCTGAAATGTAGACATTGGATGTGTTTTTTATTTATGTCACTTGGAACAACGGCCAGTGAATGAATGCATTGTCAGCTACAGTCGTTGGGGACACCCTAAATTCATGTTAGTGTGCACAAACCTATTTCTGTAGTTTATATATTGGCCACTAGGGAAATCTCACTATGTCAGCCATGTGACCTATATACTGTATAAGAGGATGGCACACTTTCTTCAGGTACAGAGGGCACATCCGTGTCTTTACTTGGGGCGCAGATCAGGGAGCATTTTAATATTTTACACTACTGTGAAGGTCTGATGGTGTCGTGGACATGCAAAGGGTAAAAAGATTATTGCATCTCAGTGGAAACAATATTGAGAATTTATATGATCAATTATAAATTATATTTTTTAAACAGTACATCTGAAGCTGTGGTTTGTGCGCTATTTTGTGTCCGGTGGTACATGAAGCCTTCTGCAGTTTTATTTATTGGCAAATCTATTTATGTTGCTGTCCTCCTTTGGGTTAATATAATAAACATTTAGAACTTCTTTATGATCTATTCTTCTTTTTTCTGGTCTTGTCTAAATTAAACGGTTTAAGCTATAATTTAATAAGTCCAAATTTATATCTAGATGTACTCAGAAAGCCCAATATCTTACTGTTTTAAAGGTGTTTTAAAGGTGTTACATGCATTCACTGCTTAAGCATAAAAGGAGAAATATTTAAAACAAACTGATTACAAACCTTAGGCACATCGCGTAAATTCACATTTATGATTTTCTTATCTGTAGCACTGCTTTTGTACAACTTTTTTTGAAGAAAAGGTGAATCAGAGTTAACCACTCATGTCACATCATTCTATGTATGGTTTATATCATCACAGATGGCTTTTTCCAATGAGCTTACATTGATGAAATGTTTCAAATGAGCCATGGACAATGTCTGTTTTTCAAAACTTTAAAAACTTTGCACAAGTTGTGCAAAGTTTGTATTGAGACAATTTAGGAGAAGTAGATCATGCAACTTTACTAAGACAATACTGCAATTGTTCATTTGCCCCTCAATGTAAACCCAAATAATTTTCTAATTTATATTATTATGAGATTGCTTGTTTTGTGTTTGTCACTGTATTTAACTTTTTTTTTAACTAATGTTTACGTTATAAATACTCTGTCTATATTGACCCACAAAACTTTTATACAACAACTGTAAATGACTCACTAACACGTAATGCTAATACATGTTTTACTTTTTTGCATTATTTCTGCATTAGCATGGTATAGGAAATGAGACTGAGGTCAGTTTCACTCATACTATAAAGAATGTCTTGCAGATGGAAGTTTTTCCAGAGCACAGCTGAAGAAAGACGATGCAAACTTCAAAAGAACCAACCTTATACTAATAGTTTAAAGTCAGATGGTCATGGGCCATGTAAGCTGTCACAGCATGAAATTGATTTAGTGTATTTGGGATGAAATGAAGAGTGATCAATTCCTTATCTGAATTTTTCCTTTGAAGCCCAGAAGACTTGTTTTGAATGGCTGTTACAGTGTCTGAGTGACATAACACAACCTTGGAGGTATTATATAAGCCGAGTGTGAGAGCTGCTAAATGTTCAGCTCTTCACACTGCAGCTGGAAGTGTCTGCCTTTTAATCAGTGTCCCTTCTCTGACACCGTTTCACTGACTATAAGCTCTATATGTCAAGACTATTTGGTTTATCAGTTCACAAAGAGTAAATTCAGTAAGTTCTTTTTTCTTTAATCTGGCCTATCATTCTGAAAGTTCTATTTTAGATAATCTATTGTGTGAATGAAAGTGAATTCACTAATGTTTGGTCATGGTGACTAATGAATAAATCATGCTGTTTCTTCTCAAAATAATTTTCTAGCTGAAACTTTATATAGTGACACTTTTATTGAGCTCAAACCAATGCACTATGGGGCTCCTGGAGACATTTGTAAGGAGCTGCGGTCTGAACTGTCTCATTGTAAGTCATGTGGTTTTGTCATCTCACTGTGGGACAATCATTGTCCATCTGGCCAGCAAAACATGAAGGCCCACTTCAGCATGTGGTCTTGGGACAAAAAAAAACCAACAATATTTCTTTTCAACTTTCACTAAGAATCTTTTTATGTAGGTTCGTCCATTCATTTTGGACAAAATGTCAGCATAAACTTGGGATATTTGAAAGAAGAAAGAGTACTACAACATTATGAAAACAAAATTCAAACTTTCATGCTTATTGACACGTATTGTCATCCATCCCTGTCTAGAATAATTGTTAAATGCTAACAAATGCTTTTGGTTAGCTCTACTGCACAATAAAATGCAAACACATACTGTATTTATCTACTTGCCAGTTATGTCACTACAATTACATTTGTAAGTATACTTTTAACGTTCCCTATAGAATACTGTGCATAGGATACATACAAGGACTTCAACGCACATTTTAAAGTTATAGTTCAAAACACAACACAAGTCTTGCTTTTCTATAGTTTGACATTTACAGTAACAACACAGGCTAAGTCTGTGGGGCAGGAGTCTCTGAGCAGCGTGTGAGGGTCCTTTGCTTTGTGTGCTGCAACAGATCGCTGTCGGGCTGCTTTTCACCCACTTGCATCATCTCCAGCAGTGCTTTCATTAATGCATTTATGAACAATGAATCTTTATTGTTTCATTTGCTGCCGAGTGGAGACAAATGTGGAAAAAGTGACCTGTATAGTCTCATATCCATCTATAAACATACATTCTTTCTTTATTCTTTTTTTTTTTTTTTTTTTCGAGCCATAAAAGAAACAAATAATATAACAATGTACAAGAAAATAAATTGTGTGTTGTACATAAATATACTGTACAGACAAAAAAACAGACAAACGAAACAACGGAAACATTCAGAAAAACTATTATATCTCTAATCATAATTAGTACCCATTTAGCTCGAAAAGGAGTGGGAAGAAGATGAATTTATTTACTCCCACCCCTATTTAATCCTATATATTAAATTATATGGTTGCTACTGTAAGGACTATGATAAACTATCTCACATAGTACATTATAGAATATATACATTAAAATAAATTACACACAAATACAATATTTGTGTTAGATCATGTGCATATAGTACCTATTATAGTAATAATACTGTTATAATCAATTTTCTCATCATGTAGCATTTTATATCAAATTAATTATTATGTATAATTCTTAGTTATAAGCAGAAAAATTAATAATGATGATTGCATTAAACAATTGTGCTGGCGTAGTGGTGTTTATGATAATAATAATTAGTTTGTGTATATTATGCATTAAAAAGTCAAGATGTTGTTGTTAATATGCTGTTGGAGAGGGGCGACCCCTCTGCCACCACGACCACCCTCTGCCTGAGTGTCTATGCAGTGCATTAACATCGACAAGATTTTGGTGAGTCAGCTGCCAGAAGGAGGCGCTCTCCGGGCCACAGAACCACCACTTGCCAGCCCTGAGCTGAGATTTGTATTGTGTACCAAATATATAATTATATAATGCGTTAATCATATATAGTGTTTGAATTATCATCAGCACAATCACCACTGCCGTATACCAATTCAACTTAATCTCCTGAACACAATTTAACTGTTGCATATTATATATTGATATAATACTAAAATGATGACAATCATAACCATAACAGCAATATCCATAATAGAGACATTTTGTAGAAAGTATATATATTATCATAATGTGAAGTGAGACTGATAATGATGCATTATTAGTGACCAGTTTTATACTATTTATTCAAACTGTCTAAAGCCATTTATCCATATCTACTGTATTTTGTCTATATCTATACATACATACATACAAACATACATACTTGTTTTTCTAGTGAGACCTTCATAGGCATAATGTATTACCCAGCCCCTTACCCTAACCTTAACCATCCAAACTAACCCCCTAGCCCTAACCTAGCCCTAATCCTAACCTTAACCCAATTCTAACCCTAACTCTAAAACCACATCTTGACCCTCAAACAGGCCCTTCGCAAAGTGAGGACCGGCCAAAATGTCCTCACTTCCCAAAAATGTCCTCACTCTGTTAGTTAAAAACTCAAAACGGTCCTCACTAAGATAGAAAAACAAGTACATACATACATACATACATACATACATACACATATTTACAGTAAGTTTGTTTACTTTCCATTTGTACTGTATATTATACTTAATGATGCCTACTTTTATTATTTTTGTGGCACTTGTGAATACCTGTTACAGTCAAACACCATCCTCACTCATGTAATGTGATAAAACCGCTTCTTTAAATTTAAATTTAAATTGATGAATATTTGGACATAGCTTGAGATGTAGCTCCATTCGATTCCAAAGCTTAACTCCACATATCGACACACACAACTGTTTCCTTGTAGTTCTCACTGCTTGAACTTTAAAGTTACCAAACCTCTTCAAATTATAACTCCCTTCTCTCTCCAAAAAGAGCTTTTGAATATTCCTGGGAAGTGTACTTTTACTCGCTTTATATAACAATCGTGCAGTATAAAAATCAACTAAGTCAAATAATTTTAGTAGTTTAGACTGCCGAAATAAACTATTGGTGTGATCTCGAAATCCTGCCTTATGTATAACTCTTATTGCACATTTCTGGAGTATAAAGAGGGGATGTAGTGAACTTTTATAATTGTTGCCCCATACTTCTATACAGTAACTTAAATAAGGCAACACTAATGAGCAATACAACATATACAAAGCAGTGTGTACATTGCATTTATTGTTTTCTTTCTCTCGCTCTCTCTTTCTCTCTCTCTCCAGTTACCCAGCTGTTTGTGAGTTCCTACAGAGCAATAACCTATTATCAATTATTCGGGCCCATGAAGCGCAAGATGCAGGGTATGACTTGTATTTTACATTTGAACACAATATTTTCAATGTTTACCATTTATTTAGATGTGTTTTATTTTTCTAAAGTTATCGGATGTATCGCAAAAGTCAGACCACTGGGTTCCCTTCACTCATCACCATCTTCTCAGCACCAAACTACCTGGATGTTTACAACAATAAAGGTACAGCTTCACATTCTACATTATGAGTGTCCTGACTCCACACCGCAGCCTAAAATATGTGTTAATCGAATAGTTGTTGAGAGTGAGTGCAAGCCTGAATGCATAAGGGAGGCCCGTTTGTTTTTGTGGACATGTGTGTCTTGTTGCCATGGGCGGCTGACTGCTGTGGGGAGCGTAGGAGGGACTGTCGGCATCACTGACTCTCCATGTGGCCTTATCCCTCTTGATATAACAGTGTCAGCATCCCAAGCCTCACCAGGGCCATCTAGTGGTGAATGCCTGTTTAAGATTATTTTGGATGCATATATTTAGAGTAAAGTGCACTGTTAAATCTATATTGTGCAATGCTCTGAGTCATCTTCACATTGTGGTTTTGTGCTTGATTGAAATGGGCCATCGTGTGGCTCATGCTATGCTATTTTGTGTCTTGTAGTTTATTAATATGCATAAGGTTTAATATTACACAATCTTTTACATAAGACTTTTATCTAACTAAAAGACATTTTTCTTGTCACAAATAATTACCTCATGTTATTCATTCTCCTGTAGGTCTACTATGTGGACTCCTTTTTACTTAAATTATGAATACTGGATAATCTGTGTTTCATGGCTTTTTGTTGCAGCTGCAGTTCTGAAGTATGAGAATAATGTGATGAACATTCGGCAGTTTAACTGCTCCCCACATCCTTACTGGCTGCCCAACTTTATGGACGTATTCACCTGGTCATTGCCCTTTGTGGGAGAGAAAGGTATCTGTCCATAGTGTGAAAACGTATGCATGCCATGGGTCTGAATGTGTTTCTTTCTGTGTAGTGACAGAGATGTTGGTGAATGTGCTGAGCATCTGCTCCGACGACGAGCTCATGAACGATGAAGATGAGATTTTCGACGGTAAGAAATGTTTTATTATTCACACAATTGTGGGAGTTCCTCACGTATGATTTCATTGTTTATATTTTCCATGTAGATTGTATATCTAAACAGATTATCCTTTTTTCTAAGGTTCCTTTGATTAGACTTCACCATTAAAATGTTTACTAGTAGCACATTTACAATTCAAATAGTGATATTGGTGTTTTTCTTTGTAGCCAATGCAGCTGCAGCTCGCAAAGAAGTCATCAAGAACAAGATCCGTGCAATTGGGAAGATGGCCAAAATGTTCTCAGTCCTCAGGTATGCTGCTGTGTAAATACATGCTTCATCTGAAATAGGAGATAAGAGAACCTATAATTGTCCCACAATAGAAAATGTCAACTGTTGCAATGCCGAGTAGCTGTGCCTGTGATTATTGCTTAGAACAATAAAGTATATGGACTGAATGAAACTGAATGAATTTTAGCATGAATGGTATCTGATACAGTGGATTGTATCACATATAATTTACAAACATTTTAGAGTTTTGAATATGGTTACAGCAGGTGCATGGCGCACAGTGTCAGCAGAGAGGGGAATGTTAACTTTTTCAATAATATATCCTACACTACTTCTCAATACTTAATAATAAGGTTCGAATGACATTTTGTCATAATAAGTACCTAAGTCTAAAAGAAAGGCACACACTTATAAAATATTTACTGGAACAGTGTGCCAGGTGAACAGTTGTTGCAACAACAAGTGCTCTGGTAAATCTCAAAGTGGGGTCCCCTTATCATCCTAGGACCAAGTCCCCCCCCAAATTCTTCGTAACATTGATTGTTACTTAAATACTACATTTTTATGATGTACAGCTCCAGACATGCAATGTTTCCTGTATAATGAAAGTTTTCACATTGCTAAGGAGTCCCTGGTTTGAAACAGAATCTGTTCTTTAGATAGAACAGTAGTAAGAGAAGTTTAGTCGTGTGTATTTTGAGTGGAGCTTTGCCCTGATGCTGTGTGTCCTGCAGAGAGGAGAGTGAGAACGTGTTGACGCTGAAGGGCCTGACGCCCACTGGCATGTTGCCCAGTGGAGTCCTCTCAGGAGGCCGACAGACTCTGCAAAGCGGTGAGTCCCGCCCTCTCTCCCACACACACCCCATCCTTCTGCTCCTCCATCTCATCTCTGCTCCTGTCTGTCTACAAATATCTTTGTTTTCACAGAAGGCAATTGTTTATCTTTGTTAATTTTGTTGAGACTTATTTATTTGTGCAACTATTTATTCCTAAAATGTTGCCGTAGAACAATTTGAGGATATCTGAGAAAACTATTGTTGTCAGTTTTCGATTTGTTTTTCATCAAAAATCCTAGCACTTACTGTCTGAGCTGGGCTCTGCAATAGTTGTAAGCAGCCTTCTTTACCAAAAACAAAAAAGAATTAAAACTTTCGTAAGGAAAACAAAATCTAAAACAATATCTTTGTTATGTTGTCTTCTATTTGTGTTCTGTCCTATTGTTTTGTCCTGATTAAAATGTCTGATGTGCAAGTGAATATGCTCCTAATGAATAGATATTTTGCTAATAGTAGTTGTATACATATAATTCTGTTCTACCTTTAGCCCTAGTTATCAATCATACTTTACTCATAACCCTCTTGATTGACCTTTCCAGTCAGTGTGTGTGCATGTTGGCTGCAGTGACGTAGCATGTAACTAAACTAAAGTTGATTTCATCTGTAACCAACATGAGCTGCCTTTACTTTTGAGTTGGGCTGCGTTTCTTTCATTTGCATGGCTTTGTCAGGAGTAACATGCTCCGCTCCCTCCCTCCAGCCACCATTGAGGCCATTGAAGCCATCGAGACGCATGAGGAGGACAGAGAAGGTAACTGTGCACAAGTCCACCTCCTAAACTCATGCTTTGGCAACAACAGCCTCATACACTGCCTATATTGCATTTAACCACTCTTTAATAGAAGTGTTTTAATTGTAATTTGAGTTACTGACTAATATTTACAGCATGCAATTGCAATTTGTGGTGAAAATCAGAGCAGTATTGCATGACACAAACTTATTTTGGCAAAACTTCTTGATTTTTGGTTATGATGCACCATTTATCTAACCCATTACAACATTACCATCTAAAGATTAAAAGGTTTTTTAAAAATGTACAAATTCTTTATTGACATTTTCAAAACAGATTACTAAACATTGTCTTTACTTAAAGGTGATGTACCAGACTTAAAAAAATACTTTTGACAGCAGTTACATGTATTGCAAGGTTTTATCAGGTTAATGTAATAATTGTACATAAGTAAACGTTTCCACCAGAAACTAGCTATATTGTAAATGCAGAACTTAGTGACAAAATCAGACCACAATGTACTGTCTGAATCAAATAATAAAGCCAAAACCAGCACTCTGATTGGCTGTGCTTGGGGAGTCTACTCTCCTTTAATCAATAGGATTTGTGAGTGGTAGGAAGTAGTTGGAAAATAGCACGTAATTACCTACTTCCTCTTTTGCAGTGTGAAAATCAAATAGACCTACTTTAAGCTGTTACATGAAATTAAAAAAAGAAAGAAATATAAAAATAGTTCAACCCTTAAACTTAGGCTCAGTTCATTTTGAAGAAAATTAAGTTGACTACATATTGCATGTTTTATGAGATACATACCTTTATGAATTTTTGAATATATTTTCCGCTATGTATATACAAAATATGTCACATTTTGTAAATTTGGTTGGAATATGACGATGGAATCTTTATCTTTATTCAGATAACAGTAAGTGGTATATTTCTGATTCTTCACAGCCTCCTCTTGCGTCAGACTAAAAGCAAAAACTAAATTCAAAGTGGAACAAATGGAAGTGCTCTGTGTGCCATCAAGACACACTCATAATAAATAAAACACAGAGAAGTCAAGTGCAGCTTAGAGATACATGATTAAAGTGCTTCATTGTTCTGGATTTGGCTCACAAATGGCCCCCATCTGGTTCTGAAATGCACTGCACGCACAAGAACAAGCAACAAAACAGCATACACATCAAATATGCAAAACCAAGCTTCCGTTCTCGTGATCTGTCTAAGTTCATAATCGCCAACTTGGATTCAGCCATCAGTGACGCAGCAATTTAACTTAAGGCTTTTGGTATTATGAATGCTTGCTGAAAGGTAAACATTTGCTGTGTGAAAATATCTTTACAAAGATTTGTTGGCTGCAAGCTGTCACCATATGTGTTTCTTGGATATTGCAGAAACAAATGGATTAAAGGGATTTTATGTACATCTTTGTTAATCTGATATATTTTTAGTTTCACTGGGAGAATGAGAACTGGCATACGGCAGAAAACAAAGTTGTCAGGGAAAAGGGGGATGTATGAAGGTGTTTGTAAAGGGATTTGTGGCAGGGAAATGTGATTTTGAGATGTGTTTAGAATACCAGTCAACAGTGTTTTAGAACATGCTCTACACTTCATGATTTCTGGCTGTCCTAGTTTCTGCCTTGAGTAGATAATGACCTTGTAATAGATTTCAGTGCAGAGAGTTTTAGTGTAGGACAAGTAAGAATGTAAGTGTGTTCCTAAGCTTTTCAGCCAAAAACAGTCTTCGTTAGACTGATGTTTGTTATGGTTTTGTTGAATTAAAAATATATTTTAAAATATTTGTCTCTAAGTGGGCTTATAAATTGGATGATGGTGTTTTTCCACCTCCAGAAAGTTACACTGTATTACTTTAAGAAGAACCATAAAATGTTAAATCTCTTACTATGACTACTACAAGTACTTTATCAGTCCTCATTATTGTTACTAAATCAACACTTTTCACTGCTGCTTGCAAAAACTAAAGATTAATGACAGGATACACTGATTATTTGTAGTAGGGCAATATCTCTGCATACACTTTAGTAATTTGATTGGTGATCATAGTACAACAGCTCTAGCATTAGCCTAAACAAGACCTTTTTTTATTATTATTATCTGCACCATCTGGTTGACTATTTTTTGTGTTTGCTCTCTAGCAATCCGCGGCTTTTCCCCTCAGCATAAGATCAGCAGTTTCGAGGAGGCTAAAGGCTTGGACCGCATCAACGAGCGGATGCCACCTCGTAAGGATGGGGTGAATCACGTGGGCCACTCCATGGGCAAGATGAACATGTCTGAGGCCAATGGGACGGATGACAACAGCAACATCCAGTGATTCCGCCGCTCGAACCTTGGGACTATGCTGCTGCTGCCCCTTGTGCCGCAACACTTTGCCAAAATGGGAAATTCAGGCCTCCCGATATAGAAATCTAACAGGCCCACAGAAAGACAAATGAAAACCTGCAGCTAATCTTAAAAAGGTGTTTAAAGGGTCATTTTTGTCTTGACGTTGTGTCATTGCACAGTTTTGGGGGAGAAGTGGGGATGAAGAGAGGACAGCTGGCTGCACCTTGTCTCAAGTTGTCTCTGCCTGTTCAAATATGGACTGATTTTTGAAGAAGGTTGTGCATTTTATGATTGCTGGCAAAAATGTCTGCTCCTTTTATCAGAGAAGATTTAATTGCAGTATCCATGACACATTTTACTATTTTCTAAAGTGTTTATGAAGAATCACATATAAATTCACAATATAAGGAATATGCGCTTGTTTGCTGACATGTTTTGCTAGTATTACCAGGTTACAACACATGCAAAAAGAATGGACGCAAAAAATAAGCTTAAAAAAGTACCTCTTTCAACTTGCAATTTTACCTGCTGTGGGCTTTATTGACTGATTTGAGGTAAGATGCAATCCTGTATAGGACAAACAACATTCAGGCTGCTCAGAATCTCTTATTAAGTTTAAACTATAGCTTATAGAAAGTCATGCCTTTCTCCTATAGTGCTCTGTTACTTTCTGGGAATCAGTCGTCACCTAGCAAGCAACACTTGGAGGGGACGAGGAGCAAAAGCCAGGGAGTAACTGAGTATGCAGGAAAAAATATTATCTTTAAAGAATCACAATCATTTCTAATCATAAATATGTCCCTTAAAACAACTCGGAAATCTCTGAGAGGGAAGTCCGCTTCAACTCATTTTCAAGATTATTTTGTCACATCGATCTAGCACTTGACAAAGCTATACCTCACAGACACAAACAATCATGCGCCTGAATGCTCGAAAATCTTTTGTAATAAATCAGACAGAGAATGAGTGCCACATAGTTAACCTGCTGTCACTAACCTTAGTATTGCTCACTTGCTTGTTGAGAGAAATATTAACTATTCATTCACCATGAGGTACATGAGCACCCTTTGAGTTTTTTGCACATTTTGCTATGCTGCAAACTCCATGTGATTTCGTACATAAAGACTTATATCAAATAGGAAAAGGAAATTCTATAAATTGGGGAATACAAACTAATGATACATATATATATAAAGCTATATATTAAAAACTCTATATATTGAATAATCAGACAATTTGTATCACTTTTGCACTGGATTCATTGTTAACTGGATGTAAACTGAGAATAACATAATCATTTGGAAAAACCCTATGGAATTTAAAAGACATTTCTAGAATTTCCTTTCTTACATCTTATATACATAACTATTTTTTCTACTCCATGTTTCATCTTTCTATTTAATCCTAATGGTACGTGACTTAAGGATGGACAAATACAGTGATTTTTAACACAGCATCTACTGTATGGTATGGAACGCATCAATGCATGCAATTAAGTTCCTAATTGTTATGTGAGATTATAATTGTGATAGTTGTGTTTCAAATAGTAAACTTGAACTATTTTCTTTTGGAGATATATTTGTAGTTTATTTGTCTTGTTTTATATTTTTTTTAATAAATAGGCTTCCTTTAATTGTTCTCGTCAAATTTCATTTGGATTATGTTATTTCTGACAACTGCTGATTTTCATTTTATATTGATTTGTTGTTATGCAGAGGTGCCCTTTCTTTCTGTTGTACTGAAAATGTACAGAAATTGTTATATAGTGTGAATGAATATAATCTCAGTGAAAAGCAACTTTCAGGCTGCCAAAGCATGATAGCATGGTTTTCAGATGTAAATGAATTGGACACAGTGGAAATCATGTGTCACACGTTTAAACAGGAACATTGTACTCTGATTCTATTTACTGCTGATATGATTATTGTTACAATTAAGCTTATGGTTATTTTTCTTTGTTTCTGGTTCTTGTACGGTCTACATGCATATTTCAACAAACTGATATAATGGACTTTATCTTGCAACATTTTTTATTATCTCTGGAAATACAGTCTGTTTTGGCATTTGACTTCCTAAATGATACACACATTGTAAGCATGCCCTATGGGACAAATCACATTTTTTTACTCTTGAATAAAATATGCATGAACATACGCTGTACTGTCAGTTACTGTCACACCACTATCATTGCTGCACAATAGACTATTTAAAATAATTCAGACATATTTGCCGAAGTGCCTTCTGCCATGTGTCAATATTACAAGACATTTTAAAACCAATATTCTCCCCGATGTATGTTTTAGTGCCACTTCATACAAATCAATGTTATCTTCATAGAGGCTTAAGTCTAATTGGTGGCAAAACAGGTAAAACTGGGCAGTTGAACTAAAGTTTCAGAACTTTTTCTTAACGATTATTATTATTATTATTTAGAAATATCAAATGTTTTTACATTTGTTATTTTTTAATAGATTGGTTATTTCCAGATTCTAGATAGTGATGATGTTACACTCCTTATTGATTGCATTGTATTTGCCATGAAATATTCAAAAGTTTAATGCTTGAATATGATCATTTCTAAGACTGACTCAGAACTCTAGGCATATATGTAATTAAAAAAATGAAAATTCTTCTTCTTCTTCATATTCGTAGTAGTAGTAGTAGTAGTAGAAGTAGTAGTAGTAGTAGTAGTAGTAGTAGTTGATCTTGTAGTTTTATTTTGTGATTTTGTTGACCGGATATGACGTCGGGTTGTTAGCCCCGCCTCCTAGCGTCGACAAGCCTACCTACCTACGGGTGTACTTTCGGATAACGGCGCTGTTCAATTCAATCAGATCAAAATCGTAACATCAGTAGAACAATGAAAGTTTGTAGCATGCAGTCAGCAAAATGACAGCCTGTAAATTGTTGTTCCAGTTTGACAACAGCCGCCCGCGTGTTATTTCTGAATACGAGGTCAGTTTGTTAGCGCATGAAGCTAACACTGCTGCAGCTGTCAGTAACCAAACCAGAGCGCACTACAGTTAGCTTAGCTGCAGGAGACATATGATACGGAAAGACATTGCACTGTTATAAATAGCTACGGATCTTGCAAAATTCACCTCGGATCAGTTAAAATGGACAAAGAAGAAGCGGACAGGCTAATAGAAAAGGCCAAGCTGTGTTTACGGTCTGGACGGAAGGACAAGGCGCTGCAGCTGCTAAGCGAAGCCCAGAACATTTACCCGAGCACCAGGGCCAGAGGTAAATTTAGCACTGGCAGAATATCCACAAACGTAATCATGCTGCTACTGACATGCACAGGTACAGAACAGCACTGCAATGGACCAGCTAAAGTGGAGCCTTGTTGTCCTTTCATTAGTGAATTTGTAACACAATGATACAGTATACAGTTTGCAGTTTCTGGTTTGTTTTTGTTTCAGCACGTGTATATTTCTTTTCAGTAGCTAAGTTCATGCACTGCACACCAAACTCTTAATCTGACCATTACTAAAGGTTATATAAACAAACTGTAATATGAGTATCTGATTTCTTTAAGATTGTTTAAATGTTTACAAGAAAAATAAAGTGATGTTGAAATGTAAAAAATGAATAATAATTTATTTGTACCTTGTTACTTTTAGTGAACGTCACTCATGTGAATCAGATTAATCTAGACTTGAGTTTTGTTTTTACTAGTCTGTGCATAGTCATTATTTATGTTGGTGTTTTTTTCTTTAACCTCATTAATAAAATAACTGTGTGTCCTTTCAGTGCTTATTGATGCCATACTCAAAAACGGAGGCTCTTTTCATTCTGACTCAAACCATGTACCACCACCATCGGGCTGGAGAGATGAAGACTTTGGAAACAACGAGGCCAATACCAGTAATATGAATAATACAAATAGTGATGAAAAGCACAGTTACACAGAAGATCAACGACAGTCTGTACTCAGGTATCTACTTAATTATTACTTTTTAAAATTCTTATTAAATTCTTTTAAATAAATATTAGCAAATGGAAAACTGAAAAGTTATGTTAATCCATGTGTGCTGATTACTTAATAAATAAGAGCCTGCAGTCCTATCCTTTGAACAGCCTTTCTAAATATTTTTATTCAATATTACAGGATAAAGAATTGCAAAGACTTCTATGAGATCCTTGGTGTTCCTAAAGATGCAAGCGACGAAGATCTAAAGAAAGCATATAGAAAGCTGGCGCTAAAATTTCACCCTGATAAAAACTGTGCTCCCGGTGCAACAGATGCATTCAAAGGTAATTGTTGTTGTTGTTGTTGTTGCTGTGTTCTATATGTATAAACATGTTTAATAATGCCTTTGTGTTTCTGAAAAAGTGAAATTAGTTCTAGTATTTTAGATTTTTACCTGTGTGTTTTTAAACATGCTATGCTGCCGTTTTGCAGTTTTGAACGCTCAGTGCTATTCAGCCGTCATGTGTTGTTAGACATATAATTACATTACAAATGATAATATATTATCAGTTTAATGATTGCCAACCCAGTGTGAAACTAAAATAATGGGTACTTGATTAGGGGAGTTTAAAAGTACAAATCCATTACTAGTATTTGATGTTAGTTCGCTAGATTTCTTGTCAAAGTTAAGGAACACATTAGAGTAGTCTAATGGTTAAACTCCAGAAAAGAACAAGCTAAAATAATGGTTAAGTTTAGGATTTTGGGTTATGGTTAAGCTTAAATTAGTGGTCGGAGGCAATTAGGTTTAGTTTAATTTTTAGAAAGTTAGGTTAGTTTTATAGTGTTTTGAAATCGCACAAGAAAATTTGCAAAGACCATATGAAAAGAATGGAATGGATCTGTGGCAACTACAAAAGTTCTGAAGCGTCTATTTTTGCACGTTTCTTATGCATTACCATGACAACCACAAGAAAAATAGCTAAAGTATTGATATCTGTCAGTCAGATCTATAGATACTGCCTTTTATAATTCGTGTAAATCTTCTCATTCCTGCTTCAACAGCAATAGGAAATGCATATGCAGTGTTGAGTAACCCAGAGAAAAGGCAGCAGTATGATCAGTATGGAGACCAGTCCAGTGCCCCGGCTCCACAGCACTCCACTCATGCACATCACAGACACTACCGTAACTTCCACCGAGACTTTGAGGCTGATATCTCACCTGAGGAGCTCTTCAACATTTTCTTTGGAGGAAGATTCCCCACAGGTATTATCTCAGTGGGAAATTATGTCATAATATTTTACTAAGACGGAGAAACATTGCAATAACTTGTGTTCCATTATGCAGGTAACATTCATGTGTACACCAATCAAGGAGCCTCTTATTCTCAATTCTATCAGCCGCGTCGACGACGGGCATATGAGAGGCGTGAGGAAGTTGTGGAGGAAAACCAGAGTCAGGTTGGCAACTTACAGCCTCCTTTTCACCACATGTGTGATTATTTCATTCAACCAGAGTGGCACATTTTAAACAATTGAAAGGAGCCAGCGCAGTTTCTATTTTTTTCTCTAGACTTACTGCATAAGTTGCAATTTAATTTGTAGATTTTGTTTTACCAATAGGATTGAAATTTTTGAATCATACATTTTAGAAAGCTTAAATATGTTACAGTTGTATTATAATACAAAACAGATTATAGACTATTCAATAACTAAAGTGGATTGATTTGTGGATTGAGTCACATTATAAATGTCTGCAAGAAGATGGTCTAGTGATTACAATTCAAAAAGATGTATTTTGTTTGTTGTGTGTTGCTTTAATGACATGAATATGCAGTTGGCTCTTCAGCTCACTTGTTCGTAACCTGATCTGTTCCCGTCTGCTGCTGATTTTATCACAGAACACCTTCACTGCTATGCTCCAGCTCCTCCCTGTGCTGGTCCTAATCCTCATATCAGTGTTTACTCAGATGATGGCCACTAACCCGCCCTACAGCCTCTTTTATAAACCGTAAGTCTGTTGCATAACCAGCCTATATGTACTATTGACAGCTCTGCTTTAATGGGTTAATTTGAACAATATCTCTTGTTTCCAGGGCTTTGGGGCTGGTGGTGTCCAGGGAGACGCAGCACATGGGTGTACCATATTATGTAGATAAAAGTTTTGAGAAGGAGTACCGCGGAGCCGCTCTAGACGAGCTGGAAAAGACTATAGAAAGTGACTATATTGAGCATCTTCAGAGCAGCTGCTGGAAAGAGAAACAACAAAGTAAGACGTTTTGTGCAAATTTGGAAAAAACATTGATACACAACTACTGACAAATACAATTGGGGGACCTCTAAGCTAGTATTTCAACACTTGCTTAATCGGCAACGCAGTACACTTGAAAAAGAAACTAATTGTGAAAGCTCCCCAACTGTGGCTGCACTTTTTTGTGGTGTGCACAGTCAGCAGGAATCACATTTGTTAGAAGGTCCTAGTGCCTAATAATTATATATTTGCTGTCAGCATTTCAATATATTGTCTCACATTTTTTTACTTTTGCAGAGTCAGACTTGGCAAATCTAGGACAACTTTACAGAGATGAGCGGCTAAAGCAGAAGGCTGAAACGATGAGGCTGGACAACTGTGAGAAACTACATCGACTGGTACAGCGACAAAGAGGCTAATGAGGACTGTACGAGAGAAGCAGAAAATGTCGGACTAATTTCAAACTACACATTTGATTGAGTGTAGTTTTTTTTTTCAGTCTGGGTACTTAAGGAGAAGGGTAAGCTGCGATGGAGGCAATGCCACTAAAAACAAATGTGCCTTCTCTTGAATGGTAGAAAATAGTGTTCGCATGTTAGCAGCCAGCACTGAGGATGAAAGCTTCCAGGTATGATGTTAATGTGTAAGTGTTGTATTAGTGAATACAGCACTTGAAGTATGCACAGTGTTTATTATGACTTTGGAGGCTCAAAGGCTGTTTAATTGGCACAGTTTAGGATACTTTGCTTTCTGCGTAACCAGACAGATTCTCTGTCTTTGCGCATATTTGTCTTTTTTAGTATTCCTTGTGAATGTTTCATGAGCATCATGGCTCGAGTTTTCTCTAGTAACAATTACCTTCTTGAAAATTAACAACTGAAGGTAAATTATTTTATGTGTAAGGACAAATCACATTTAAACTCTACAAATACTAGTTGCTTGTCAATATTAATACTCTCTTAAAACTATTATTTTTATGCTCACTGTTAGCAGGATTTTTTAGCCAACCTTGAAATTCCAAATTTTAAATTAGTACTCATTTTATAACAATTATTCAAAATTATACAAAACTAGACAAATGTGTTTATATAGCAGCAGCATCCACAATGTACAAAGATGCAGTGCTTTAAGTGTTTGATTAAATTTCTTGACCTTGACACTTCATAACACTAATAAGACTGCCAATTACTTTAAAAGTTCTCATTTGTATGAAGTCTGTATTAAGCACTTTAGTTCAAATGTTTGTTCAGATTCAAGTTTTGTTTATTTATCTATTGTTGCATGCCAAACCGTTAAGCGTTATGGTTTATCTATTTATTTAATTGAAGGTAACTTCCTGTTACGCAGTCCTCAGACCTCAGATTAATTATAAAACAAACAAAATTGAAACTGTGAAAATTAAACAAACAGTGGCTTATACCCACATTTAAAGAAAATAAACATGTTCACAATATTTCGATGACTGCTCTTATTTACTACTGTTCTTGTTTTGTGCCTGTATTTTGTTCAGCAAAGTCTCACACTGCAAATAAGAGTCGAGTTCCATGATTGTAGGTTACGTTTATTTGAAATTGAGATTTCTGATTAGTACATACTGTGATATTGAAACACTGAAAATAAATATATTGAAGCACTTGACATAATTCACCTATGTGTTAACTGACCAACATAACAAGTGACAAAAATATCTCAAATACTTAGTACCACAGTGTATATAGGCAAATATCAATATTTTATTTCATTTGATGGTTATAACATAAGCATATTATGTTCTTTGGCCTCTTGATTCTTTCTAATAATCACATTGCTGGAATTCTTTATAATCTTTTACAGAGGACCAGGAAATTAATGTGTTGCTCTGTTAAAGATTTAGTATTTAAATGCCCTTTGTAACATTGAATTAATCTGTTATAAGCCCTATCTGTGGATGACCACAATTGCACATTTATAGTCTATCCATTCATTTTAGAGTGCAAAAAATCATAACACACCATGTTGCAAAAACTGCAATAAAGGAGCATCCATGCTGCACATTTTTAAATCCACAGCTCAACTTCATGAAACTGAGAGCCAATATTTCCCAGAATTCACTTTTTCATCTTGAGGTCAGCTTCCATGGCACAACGTCGCCCCCTAGTGCCTCCATCCTGCAAAACAGCACAGTAAAACATTTGTTCTGCTTTTAAATTTTTAAAAGACTGAAGAGGAAAAATGGCTTTAGGGACAAAGTACTTACAAAAAGAGAAAGCAAAAAGGCAGGAGAGGACATGGAGACAGAGTCCTGCAGGAGAAACATGATGCAGAATTAGGCTCAGAAGTGAAAAGGAAGCAAAGCATAAGATCAGGCTTTAAATTTGTCTATAAATATCTTTAATTCTTATTCTAAACATGTTTGTGCACGTTTCCTTTTTGATTTATGTATTCAGAAAAATAAAGAAATCTTAGAAATTTAGCGAGAAAGAAAAAAAAATCAGGTTTAGTGTCTCTGGTATTGTCCTGTCTTATCTACCTTCAATTTCACAGTTCTCTCACTTTTCTCTCTTTTTCTTGAACTCAGTTTTTGTGAAAAGTATAGTACCTTGTCAGTGGAGTCCTGTCTGCGTGTGCTCTCGCGACCCCTCAGGCTCTTGGCGCTGATGCCTGACTCGCTGGTCTCCATGATGAGCTGCGTTGCCAGAAACTGCTGCACCTGCTCCAGGACGTCCCGTTGCATTTCCAGAGCCATGTGGTACACATCATGGTCCAGACTGTTGTACATGACTGCGTTTTGGAACATCAACATTATGTCCCGCTGGAACTCTGCCGTGGTCCGGATCAGACCTGTCTCAATGTTCTTTTTTATGGTGGCAGATCCATGGGCCTTAAACCAAGAACACAATCTTTGTATGTATGTTTACAAAAACAGAACATGAGGTGTTGGGATGAGATACTTAGCATCAAAGCAACAAGCACAGAATCGTTAATGTGAGTGAGGTGAAGCTCTGAGCTTCTTAACCAATAATCCTCAAACAATCCTCACAATGAGTTATATTACCTTCCTTCTGAGTAGGCTCAAGTTTCCCATAGTGAGGATTACAGCAGCTATCTTGATTTTAAATGCTCAGAATAGGAATCCAGAAAAAATTGAATTTGAACAGGAAAAATGTCGTACCTGTGCACAATACTATGGTATCCGGGTGCTATTTCATCTGTAACTGGTTGCAGGAAAACATTGGCGTACCTAGCACATAAACAATATTACATTTAAAAAGCATCTTTTCTTTTATTATCATAATGTATTCAAACTGACCTGTGATTGGCTGCTGCACGCCACACTAACATAATGGCTTTCTTCCAAATCTTGTGCGCTTGTAAAGCCTCCTGATCCTCACTGCACATTGAACTGTAACAATATTAACAATAAATAAGCAAAATAGATATTGCCAGAACTTAATTAGAGATCTGCGACATTGACTTGAATTCTGAAAAATATACAGAGATATGAGACAAAACATTATGACCAGTGAAAGTATCGAACAACATCATGTCTACACTTAAGTAAATTTTTTAAAAACGCATAAATGTAAAATATAAACTCTAAATTTCTGATTGTTGATAGCTTTCTAATTATGTTAAGGTATTGTCTGTGTGTTAGTACTTTGCAGGTACATAGTTGCAGTGGCACAGTAAAATTACCATTACCAACGTTACCAACGTTCCTTATTAATGTTATTTTAAACTTCAAAATATAACCAACTACTGAGCTTTTGTTACCAGAAAATATACATATTTAACAGCGATTTTGCCCCAGAGGTCCTTTTTTATTGTTGTGATCTATTGTTGATGATCATAATGTTATGTCTTGGTGAACAAAGCAAACACTATTTTATACATTTTTACATTTGCCTGTTTGTGGGCGAGGCTTTTCACTCACAACTGAGAGGAGGCGGGGCTACTAGGAATGGAGTCTGCGGTTGTGTTGAGTTGGAGCGAGGAGGAAGCCGTGAGACTGTATCCATCCTCACTTTCACTGGCTGCAGGCTCAAGCTCCATATCGCCCTCTAGCTCTGAGAGAAAGGCCTCATCCTCCTCCACTTTGCCTCCACAGTCTTCAGCACCAGTGCTCTCACAGTCTGCTTGTGCTGCATAAAACCCATGTTCATTCTTCACTTTGTCACCTGCAAAGTTGCAAAGATATACATATTATTTAAGATCCTTCACACCATGTAATTCAGGAGCCGTACCTTGAGACTCCTTTCTGTCCGTGAGCTATCCTCTAATAATGAGTCTGTCAAAATTGGTATATGAATTAGCAAAAAGCATGTGTTTGATTTATTTGTTGTAATGATTGACCTACCTCCATGAGATTTGTCAACTCGATGTTGCGTCCATTTTCACCCTCACATTTGAGAGTTATTTTAGTTGAGATTTGATTGACCTGCTGCACATCTTCTGTAGGCTTTCTTCCAGTCTCAGAATGAGAAGATGCTGTGGAAGGGCAGTGCTCTAGAGCGGAGTTGCATGAAGACAAATATGTTTGTGATTGGCCTTTTATTCCCTAGGTAAAGTTCCCAGACAGTTATTCTGACTATTGCAAAGAGGTGTGTGCTCAGCAGAGGGCCCTCTATGTGCTGGTAACGACTCTGTCTTTGCCACAGGGCTGCTCTGATGAGATGAGCATTGTGGGGTTACTGGAGCTATTGTAGGGGGCGCTGTTGGGCCACTATCCTGAGGCTGGAAAGGTCCTGAGGCCCAAGCAGCACCCAGTGTGTGTCCACTGTCTTCACAAAGAGAAAGTGCAGCTTCCACTGCCGCTGCATCCAGTGCCTCTGCACTCTCATCGGCCTGGAAGTTAAACAAAGTCAGCCAATGTAGCATTATAAACTAAATTGATTAAATAGTTATTGTACCTTATCCTCTATAATGGCAATGATATCTCCTACTGTTTTTAAATCCAGTTCATCTCCCATGTATGCTGCATTCACATCTTCTTCACTCAGCTCAGACTCTTTCACATCGGCACTGGCCCTTCTGCACCCAGAGCCCAAAGAGGGCAATGCATTTTGCTCTGCACATATGACAATGATGTGCTTAACAGTCAAGTTGTTCACTCAGTAATGCATAGTATGTGTGTTATACAAAGTATGCATGGCCAGACCTGCACATGCTGAAGCATCTGTGTCCTGTGTAACAGACGAGGCATTCGAGGCGGCAGAGTCTCCACTGACCATAAAATCTAATGGGGCTGAAAACGGAGTGGGCCCAGCCTCCAGCAGACGAGACAGCATTGGTGCACCTGCCATGTAGCATAAAATAACACAGTTAACTATAATATCATATTTCAGCTGTTACAACTGTGGCATTTGATAATTAAAAAATAATATGTTTTTAGTAGCTCAGTAATAACCTGATATTGTTTAGTAATATGTACCTGGGACCTGAGGCATCGAAAGACCAGGTGGTGTTCCTGCATCAACTAGGTGAAGTGCAGAGAGTTCCCCATCTCCAATCTTCAAAGTAAAACAATACATTCATACTTCGCAGTACAATTAACTGATTGTAGTATTTTATGCTAATCGATATCTAGTAATTTTAGAATAGTTCCTCTACCAGTCTGGCGTTTGTAGGCAAGATGCTGCCCTTCTTCAGAAGCTCAGACAAAAGAGGAGACGGTGGAGGTGTGGCTTTTTGCATCAAGAGCTTTTTTTGTGTCTCATCGAGAATTGAAATATGGCAGCCTTCATCTGCACTAGGTCCAGAGCAACCTAATGAGATCAACTGAGCTGACCCCAAAGTCTGTAAGAAAATAAGCATGCAATTATCATGACATTAAGATCAAAGTAATCTCATGTTTGTTTGAGCTTACACTTTTTGGAGAAGTCAGATCTGAAGTCAGGCATTCAAGTGGGTCCCCGGGTGAAAATTCCTGGTTTGGGGATCCACAGCCTATAGGTGAATTTATGGTAATTCCAGTGATACGCTTGGGGGCTAACTTTAATGTCAGTCTGGCTGAAAAGCAAGACCACAACATGTGACTACAACTGTTGATAAAGCTTGATGTTTAAAACAATATTCACATGCTTTGAACACTCGTAAGTTTTAAAGCCTTTTAAAACAACTAGTTTACTAGTTTTAATGATAATTATTTGTGTATTAATATTTAAGTACCCTGGTAAGCAGCATCAGTGGCTTTTCTTTTTAATTCAGATGTCTCATCTTCTTCTTTTTTCTTCCTATAAAAGCGTAAATGAAAAAAAAAATGCAATAAAATCTGTATTAAGTATGTGTACAATTGTGTTTTTCTTACTGTTGGATGTCTTCCCACAAATCTTCTAATTTTGAATCAAGGTGACCTGCCTGAATAAGCTCTGCCTCCCGCTTCAGCTTCCTAAAAAGATCGATCCATTTCTCCTTACAATGTTGATTATATTATGTACTCATTCTATTGTTATTGCCTCACCTGTGCTTCTCCTGGGTTTCTTTAATCAGCTTTTTGAGCTCATCAATTCTCTCTGCTGTCAGTCTGCGCACAATCACATCCTCCACAGTTTCCACAATCTCACCTTTTTCCCCACGCTTCCGTCTACGAAAAAACATAGTTGTTATTTGAAGCACATTTTGATGTCCATAAAATACATGGAAGGCACTTACTTTGGTGCTTCTGTTGTTTCAAGCAACTCTGAATATTTTGATGCACAATGCTGTGACATATACAGAAAGCACATCATGTAAAGTGCAGTGCAAGATTTTAGATTAAGATAAGTAAGATTGGACAAACATTAATCTGCAAATATACCACACCTTTTGAGAAAACCAATCAGGTGGTCTTCCAGGTTCAGCAAATGGTTTTATTGCACGACTGACAGAAACCCTGAAACATGACAATACAAATTAGTTTACAGTGTGGTATTTTTACATAATTAATGGACACCAGCTGAATGTTTCTACAAGAGCAACACTAAGGTTAAGTAAACTAACTAAGCATTGATAAAGTGGTATAAACTCCTTCAACACCTATTGCAGTAGTATACATAATGTTTAGCAATTAAAAACAGTCAATGAGTTAATAGTTTGTGGTTTTCTATTTAGATTTAGATGACAATCACATAGATGGGAAAACATGTAATCAACACAGTATTTCAAACAAAGAGAAAAAAGTCTTACCAGTTTTGGTCTCCACTTTTCATCACAGATGTAGCCAAGCAAAGCTTTTCTTTTACTGACCATGGCTCCGTTGGACCAATGACAAGTAACTTGTGTTCTGCAGAAAGAACAAAAAAGAAAGAATTAAGCCCCTGCTCTGCTGTGACTTCTTTTTATCTATAAAAGTGTAGGCTACTTTGTGATATGCCTGATCGTCTTTTCAATTAATATTAAATCTGTATGCTAAGGGAGCTTCATCAGCAATCTTTCAGACTTCACACAGGCAGATTTATTAGCCTACTATTGGCTGAGTAACCACCGAGGCAGTGATTTAAATTATATTGTTGGTAAAAAGTTGAGAAAGAAAAATGATAGAAACACTTTGAATATGGCCAAGGTGGTTGAGTGTATGCGCATTATGAACAGGGCAAACCTTGACAAAATCCCTGTGATTTGTAGAGCCTATAGTCACAGGTCAAGCGTGTGTCTTTTGCTGATGAGCTGTAAACAAAGCGTGCACAGTGATGCCCAGCTCTGTCCTCTCAGGCTTCATGTGGGAGCGGAGGCAGAGGCAGCCATGCAGGAAGTTGGTAACATTACAGCACAGCGATGTGCTGCTAGTAGCAGATAGCATGCCGTGATTTTGTGCGTCTCACTCTTACTTACTTCCAATACCACTGGCCATCTTGCTGTCATCCAGATCTCGTGTGCATGTTGGTTGAGATCGTGGTTAAGCTGCGAGCCGCGGACAGAGGCTGGCTCTGTGATGTCTCAATGGAGCTGTGTACTTGACCATTGAGCGCGCGCCGCCGTCCTTTACTCTCACTCACTGGGTTTAGCTGCTGCTGACTTCAGGGTTTAAGGCTACCTCGCAAGCTCAAAGAGCCCCAAACTCTGCTTTTGTTGCAAAATATCGTCTCATAGCGTCAATGGAGCGTAGTTATACCTTTGTCATTACAGCTAAAGCCGGAGATGACGGCTTTGCTTCTCTGTACTCACGCACTCGCTGCCTCAACACGCCCACCACCACCACTACCACATAATGGTACAACCCTGCTGCTCTGCCCACCGAACTCAGACTGCCTGGGTTATGTGCATGTACGGTGGCATTAGTAAGTATACCCAGCATCACACAATAATGTTGTTCTTGATGCTTATAAGTGAGAAGATTAGAGTTCTAGAGAAGTGGGAGGGGCAGTTGGAAAATGACACGAGGTATGCCACAGTCATACACCGTATAATACTGTTCATAGTCACAATCTAATCCCTGTAGGTAAATGCATCATAACGAGGTTGTTGCAATTAAAATATTAGCTTATTTAAGTTCACTATCTTGGCACTGGCACATAGTCCGACTTCTGCTGGCCAGGCTAGCTCACAACATTTTATATTGTGAACAGTCTTCACTAGTTGTGATTATGGGAGTGACTTTAGAGTTTGAGCTTGCAAGTTTATACATTATACAACATTGAATACACTGCATAATATTGTCAGTAAGTTAGGTGCAAACCTTAAACAAAAAAGTAACCAAATAAAGTACAGTTTATTTTTAAGTCTTTTTCTTTTGTTTGTAGAATGATGGTGGTTTCCTCAAAAGTCGAATAACTGGTTCAGCCCTGATCCTACTGAAGGTAGTGAGGGGTTTTGCCTGTGGAAAAGCACAAACATCATCAGTCATCTGACAGGTTAAACCAAAAAAAATATGTTGTCGTCTTCCCTTATGTCTGTGTGTGTGTGTATGTATGTATGTATGTATACTGTATGTGTGTATGTATGTACTTTCTGAAGGGCCTGTTTTGGCCTGTTTGAGGGTCAAGATGGGGTTTTAGAGTTAGGGTTAGAATTGGGTTAAGGTTAGGATTAGGGCTAGGGTTAGGGCTAGGGGGTTAGTTTGGATGGTTAAGGTTAGGGTAAGGGGCTGGGTAATACATTATGACTATGAAGGTCCTCACTAAGATAGAAAAACAAGTATGTATGTATGTATGTATGTATGTACAATGATGCATATTCTAGCCTAGGCATACATATTTTTCTTAACAACAACAACAACTACAACAACCTTAATGTCCTGTAAAAAGCTCTGTTTTCTGACCTGTTATAAACACGAGCAGGTAATTTTTTATTTTAAATTCACTTTCTACAGCTTGTTCCAGATAATGTTCACGAGTGACTGAAGCCTTTTCCAGTGACTTTAGGTCTTTGGCGGAGGAGCATCTGAACAGTGGCCAACTCATCGCAGGGTTAGAGACAGACAATATTCACTCTCTCATTCATTCATTAGAGCAATTTTACAATGTTTTTGAAGGTGGAACGAAGCCGGAGTTCAGGAAAAAACCCATGGTAATGGGGAGAACATGCAAACTTATCCCAGAGATATTATGAGATATTAATTAACTTGACTCGACCCAAGACTCGAACCCACAATCTCCTTATTGGAAAAGCCAGAGCTCTAACTACACTGTACTGTGCACCTGAACAGGTAATCACTGTTAATAAACTCAACTTTGTTTACAGTTCTTCAAAACACTGAGTATCATTTAGTGAACTCCCCTGCTTTACTGGCCACTCTGCATGGATTAGGAGACATGAATCTGAGATTCATTTAACTCTCATTGTCATTCACAGTAGTTAGACAACAGCAATTTTACACATGATACATTTATTGAGAGTAGGTGGAAGTTTGGGCGAAAAGCCGAGCTAGTTCATACGGAAAAAACCCATGGTAAATGGAGAGAACATGCAAACTTATCCCAGAAGATATTATGAGATATTAAGTTAACTTGACTCGACCAACACAGACTCGAACCCACAGATCACTCCTTTGCATTGGAAAAGCCAGACAGCTCTAACTACACTGCTACTGTGCACCCTGAACAGGTAAATCACCTGTTAATAAAACTCAACCTTTGTTTACAGTTCTTCAAAACACTGAAGTATCATTAGTGACACTCACCTCTGCGTTTAGCTAGAGACAGTGTTTTACACAAATACATTGGTTTCATTTATAAAATTTTTATAGATTTTTTCCTGGGTCATTTTTATTCGGAGAAATCTTACAGAAGAAATTTGCTGACTTTGCCACCATTTATTTTCTACTGACATTTGTAATCTGTGATATTGCACAAGATGGGTGGCAGTGTCCCTAATGAGCCACAGTAAAAGATTCTAGGATGATCATTGTAACAGGGCATAAAGTAATTCCTCAATGAGATCGAATCAGGAGGTTAATCTCTCTGGGTGTCCATCTTTTAACTTTACTCACTTTGTTATCGCCCTCTGTTGCTTTTTCTGCCATGCTCTCTATAGAAAGTGCTCTTCCTTTAAATTCATTTTCATTTTTTTAAGCAAAGGCGGCAGTTTGAATTCAGCTGGAGTTACAGAGGGTAGTTTAAGCAAATTAGAAGTTGTTATGCTCTTCATGTTTTCCAGCAATGGTGGTAAAAGTCTTTCGTTGCATCTTGAAGTTGCAGTTGTCTCTGGGGATAAGGATTTTCTCCTGTGCCCTGATAGAAGAAAAGTTTCCTCATAGACGTCACTTTGGGGTTCCTGCAATAATAAGACGGGCTAATTTTATTGTAGACAAAATTGCATGTATTTTATTTTTTTCAGATGTATAGTTAACTTGCTTATTCTATCATCAGTTTACCAGTCTCCAAGCAAACAATTGAACAAAATTGAAAAAAACAAACAAAAAACACTTACGTCATCCAAATTCTTTAGAGATAGACGGTCTATATGTTCATTTAACATTATATTACTTAAATGCAGTTGGTTCATTATTGATAATGTTAGTTATTATTATAGGGTTAACGTTACTAATGGAATGTCTGAGGTTTAAATGTACACAATTTATTTACAATTTTTGTTACTATAAGTTTATTCAGCTTTACTCCAGAAAGTGTAAAGCATTTATATTTGGACATTTCTATTAGAACAGAAAATATCCACAATGGGCCAATTTATTTTATCAGTTATGCTAAAAAAACAAAACAATTAAGTTGTTGCTTGTTTGTCTTTTATTTGAAAAATGCTCCTAAGAAGTATGATAAGAACACCTGATAAAATGTGTTTCTTAGTTTTTTTGTGGCTAAAATTTTCCTCCAGTGATCGATAGCTTTGCAAAAAAATTTAAAACAAAAGCTTTTCTGTATTTACAGCGACAGTGCAGACTTAAGCTAACTTGTTTGCTATAACAACAGTTGGAGATTTAGAACATTTTTACCTTTTAACACATTTTCACTCATCAAACTGATTGAAAACATCTTAATTAGGCATAGAAAAGGTAAGAGGTTGAACTGTGTGTGATCCTAAAGGACAATCATACTTTGTTCTTAAACCTTGAGCTGTAAGAACAAGAACAAAGTTCTGATGGGCTTAGATTGTTCACTCCAATGACTTATAAAGACTAGAGAGAGCGTGGGGCCTGTATGAAGACTAGAGAGAGTGTAGGGCCCGTATAAAGACTAGAGAGTGTAGGGCCAGTGTAAAGACTAGAGAGAGCGTGGGGCCTGTGTAAAGACTAGAGAGAGTGTAGGGCCTGTAAAAAGACTAGAGAGAGCGTGGGGCCTGTATAAAGACTAGAGAGAGTGTAGGGCCAGTGTAAAGACTAGAGAGAGCGTGGGGCCTGTGTAAAGACTAGAGAGAGTGTAGGGCCTGTAAAAAGACTAGAGAGAGCGTGGGGCCTGTATAAAGACTAGAGAGAGTGTAGGGCCGTATAAAGACTAGAGAGTGTAGGGCCAGTGTAAAGACTAGAGAGAGCGTGGGGCCTGTGTAAAGACTAGAGAGAGTGTAGGGCCTGTAAAAAGACTAGAGAGAGCGTGGGGCCTGTATAAAGACTAGAGAGAGTGTAGGGCCAGTGTAAAGACTAGAGAGAGCGTGGGGCCTGTGTAAAGACTAGAGAGAGTGTAGGGCCTGTAAAAAGACTAGAGAGAGCGTGGGGCCTGAATAAAGACTAGAGAGAGCGTGGGGCCTGTATAAAGACTAGAGAGACGTAGGGCCTGTATAAAGACTAGAGAGAACGTAGGGCCTGTATAAAGACTAGAGAGAGCGTAGGGCCTGTAAAAAGACTAGAGAGAGCGTGGGGCCTGTATAAAGACTAGAGAGAACGTAGGGCCTGTATAAAGACTAGAGAGAGTGTAGGGCCTGTATAAAGACTAGAGAGAGCGTAGGGTATAAAGACTAGAGAGAATGTAGGGCCAGTGTAAAGACTAGAGAGAGTGTAGGGCCAGTGTAAAGACTAGAGAGAGCGTGGGGCCTGTATAAAGACTAGAGAGAGCGTGGGGCCTGTATAAAGACTAGAGAGAGCGTGGGGCCTGTATAAAGACTAGAGAGAGCGTGGGGCCTGTATAAAGACTAGAGAGAGCGTGGGGCCTGTAGTCGTGGCAGTTGCAGTGGCCATCTTGCGAGCAAAATACAAATTGAAAATAAGGTCAGCTAATTCATAGACTAAAGATACGGATAACTAGATAGATAATACAGAGAACTGTTTTCTGCCTGTGTCTGATCATTTTTTCTCTGAATTGTGAATATAAATATTCAACCTAAAAACACTGCACTCGCCTGGATCTGATGCAGAATAAAATTGTTTATTTGTCATTATATTATATGAACACAAACGTTCATCATGATTGTGCTGGCTTCACTGCTGTTACTATAAAAGATTTTAATATAAACTTAAAAGTATGTTTCAAGATTTTTTCACATGAGTTTGGTTGATCAGAAGTACAAAAATATGAAAAGGTTCAATTGTCAAAGTATTTAAGTGAAAAAGTAATTTAAATTAATCTATTAGTTTGTATGAGATCTTTAGTAAACTATCTATACACAAGATGCTGCGGTAGGTTACCTTGGCTACACTCTCTCTAGTCATTGTAATAACTCATTGGTTCATACTTCATGGAAGTTCTACTGCTGAACTCAAACAGTTGTTGCTGTGATGTTGTGATGAGGATTATCTCAAAGAAAAAGTAACACACACCGATGTCTAAGCTTGTAGAGGTGCATCTGCAAGAAACAGCAATACAAAATAGAAAGAAAAATGCATTGCACACACAAATGGCAGATGTCCAAAACGTTTTTATTTTTAGATAACGTTTCGGCAATTAGCCTTCATCAGATAATTTTTCTCTTTTCTCTTGAAAACAAAACAGAAACAAAAAACTAAAATTATAACAAGCATGAAAAACTTCAGTGCATGATACAGAGGGTAACTTTGAGTGTGAGAGAATTTACTGAAAGGTGTTAAATCTATAAAAGCTGGGAACTACAACATTTGGCCTAACATTGTTACAACAATAGCACCATCAAAATATTATTTTTTTAATAGAGAAAGGTTCTCAGAAAATAGATTTTCCTGACATGTGTGACTTAGTGGGTTTGACGCTTTGCTCCTGTGACATTTTCAAAGCATAAATTATACACTATTTTGTTGCAAACTCTAATTGCTGTGGTAAAAACAAAAGGCACTAGGTTTTCTGGCCACATAAAATTAAAGGACCACCTGCAGGACCAGTGGTGAATCAGCAGATGGCGTTGTTTCAGTGCCATAATGAAGCTGGAGTTATTTTAGTGCTACCATATGACTTTCTAATTCAATTTGATTAACATATTTTTCTAATTTTTATTTAGTTTGGTGTGATTGTGCTTGTAGCAAATATTTATCGTAGTTTATTATAGCAGTTCAGTTGAAAACAATGAAGAAATTGACAAGGAAATAATTGAAAACAGAATCCATCATATTTTATCAAAAGGCATCAAGACAATTAACACACAACTGAAAGTTTCTTGTGAGTTTAAGCAATCATTTAACAAACTAAAAGTGTTACACGTGTTATATGGATTTTGTTCCATATTTTCAATGTGGTTGCTATGTAACAGTTGTGGAAAGACCTGTACATACAGTATGTCATACTTGCTGGACAAACGACAATTATAAACCTCATTAAGACAGTCAACTTGGGTGAAAACTAGCAAAGTGTTTAGTAGAATCTTTAACAATACTGTAATTATTTTCACCATGTTTTACTGAAAAATGTTTTTCAGTAAAACAAGGTACACAGTGGAAAAATTAGTATATTACACACTTTGATGTACATTTGTATGTGGCACAGTGGTTAGCGCTTTGGCCTCATAGCAAAAAGGACCTGGATTTAATACCCTGAGGCCTTTCTAAATGGAGTTTTAAAATATGTCCATTATTGCCTCTCCTCTCCCCTAGGACTGCCCTACACAAGAGATTCTGAATCTCAGTGGGACTTTCCTGGTTTTATAAAAGTTAATTAATATTTAAAACATATTTGCGCTCTTTACAGATGTACTTGTTGACACATACATCCTAAATTTTCAATCACACACTCTATATAGTGATATATAAATAAAGTTGACTTACTTACTATAAGTATTGACTGGCGCTTCTTTGAGTGAGATCAATTACACAGACAGATGAATGTTAATGATGTGGCTGACATTTCACTACCACACTGCACTTTGCCTCCTGCTGCTGTCGACACTACAGGAGAGGCGATGAGAGCATCAAGAGCTTAACTGTTTCTAAGATATTAAACTAATCTGAGAAGTAATGCTTGAATAGTGAACTCAAACTCATCTGGGCTCTGTATTTTGTGCATGGCTTACGTCTTTTGTAAAGATTATTTTCTTCGAGTTTTGTAGCAGTTTTGTGTGATTGGACTTAAACGGAAATATATAATAGTTCCCCAAATCCTTCGATAAGAACTGTGAAACTGTGTGTGTATGTTTTTTTTTTTTTTCAAACAGCACTAAAGCTGTGAAATTCTGAGCAATACTGATGATAACAGTAGTCTTATCTAGAACAAACGAAGTGTGATATAAACCACATGAAATAAAATATATATATATCCGAACAAATAAGCTAGATGACATGATGGAAAAACAACAAAAACTTTTCTTTTACCCTTTTTAGATGTGCGGGTTGAGGAGAAATAACCACACGGAGCGTGAGGGCCACATGTGGAGCTGAGGAGGCTGAGCCAAACCTCACTATGTGAAGGTGGGAACCTGCTGAAGACCCATTAGCTCCACCTCGTCTCTCCAGTCTCCCCCATCAGACTGTTACTGTAACAGTGATCAGGTCCAGACCAAAACAAAGGAGGAATCTGTGACACTGGCCTTCAGGTAAGTTTTCTAGTTTTAACGTAATTAACAATTCAGAATTGAATACACATATTTATTCTTTAAATGATAAGCCTGTTCATCAATTGTACAAATTGTCAAAGGAATATTTTAATTGAGTGTGTCTTTCTTTGATTTATGGTTTGAAAACAGATATTGTGAAATAATGCAAAATGATTTCTACTTTCTTTTGATTTATTTTTAATGTAACTAATTTTAACACCTCTATCTTACACAAAACATTCTTACTGAGACCAACACTCGCATTTGTATTGTGTGTAACTACCATGGAAAATGCAGCAGCAAAAACAAAAATATTAATAATAAAAAAAGTGACAAGTAAATTGTGTATGAAATGCTGTTACAAAAGTGTTAATGTAGAGATAACTGTATTTACACTCTGCAGTAGCGGATGGTTCCCTGTGGAGGGCCCCGCCCTCTCCCTGGCTCTCCTCTGAGACCAGCCTCTGCCACTTGCAGCTGAGACCCAGGGTGCACAATTAATAAGGCAAACTGAAACAGACTGAGGCTAGATGCCATGTGAACTCTGGGCGAAAGCCTCGTTAAAACAATGTAATTATCATTTTTGGGATTTACCTCTGTTACTTGCCTCTATTTATTCTACTTTTCTGTAATCCTCTCATCCAACATTGAACTGTGTTGTTAACAATCTTATGGGCTTTCTCAACAGTCAGACAACTGTGGACATTTTACCAATAAACTGTTCTTTTGTACAAGTCCAAACTCAACAATCAAGTTGTGTTTCTAACATAAACTGCTCTCGTACTCATGCTCACCAAAGACAACCTGCCTTCTTTCTGTTCTGTCTTGTGTTTTTCCTCAAGTCTCATTATTTCTGATCTGGTCTCTTTCTACTAATTTTGTTGTACTGAAAATCAAATCCAATTTATTGTTGTTGTTTTTTTTATTATTGTTTTCATAGCAGATTGTTGATAGGTGCATAGGATGTCAAACAATATGGCCAAGATTGCAGACGCACGAAAAACAGTGGAGCAACTCAAGCTGGAGGTCAACATAGAGAGAATGCTGGTAAGAAATATGTATATCAATATATTTATCTAAGAAATAAGAAGCTCATTGATGAAAACTAAATATAAGGATTAGATGATGGGGATAAACCACACTCACAAAACTCATCTTGTCATTTTGCTCTTTCCATTATAGCAATAGTTTTATTTTAATGTGTTAGTTCAACTGTGGCTCGTTCCTCGCTCTCACAAACCAAATGGCACATAAATAAGTCTAACACAGCTTTGCAATGGGTCAGCTCTCATTCCAAAGCTTATATTTTTTTTTATTTATTGTAAAACTTTACCATCTTGTGCTGTGTGCAGGTGTCTAAGGCTGCAGCTGAACTCATGGCCTACTGTGAATCTCATGCCAAAGAGGATCCTCTGGTGACTCCAGTTCCCTCATCTGAAAACCCATTCAGAGAGAAAAAATTATTCTGTGTCATTCTATAAATCCAACACAACAGACAAACGTCATGTTGAAATGTTTTTGCTTATATACTTCAGTGTCTTATTCATGTTTTATATCATACTTTATCATTACACAACATTGGGTAACATTGATGGCAATAAAAGTTTTTTTTATAGTACAAAGGTTCGTTTTATTACCTCAAACTACGCCTCCTTCTGCACACTCTTTGTTTATTATTAACTTGCAGAAATACCTACGTTTTCGGGTCAATCAATTCTGCTTATGCTGTGCTCTCACTGAGATGTACAAGTCTACATTATTCCTATCTTACTAATAAAAAAACAAACAAAAAAAAAGTATATGGAGTTGTTTTCTTAAAAAGTAGGCTACGTGTTGGTGCGTTTGAGTGCCTGCTGTCTCTGGGCTGATCCCTGCATGGGGGTGTCTCTCTCTGTTGCTGGGGATGGGTGGGGCCATCGCTGTTGTGGAGCCGGTAGAAGAAGCAACAGGTGGATGCAGTTTACGTAGCGTGCCTCACACACTGGATTCACGCACGGATTCCACTCATTTCACTTCCCTCACTCTTTGGGAGCTCGGGAGGAAACTTAACCAGGTATGTCATGATTTTTACTCTCTGCTGGTGTCAAATAGGGCTTGATTTAACATATTGTCTGCTATGTAAGTCAATAATTGTACGCACAAATGATGAGTCATGAGAATTTATGACTTTAGCATGATGAAGTAAGTTTTGCAACATGTAGCACAAAGAGTCAAACTGGACGCGTCAAGAAAAACTTGTCTTCCGAGTCCATCCGCGCGCATGACATGATTATGGTAAAAGTGAGATAAATCATTTCCCACAATCTGTCTGTTTACATTTCCAAAAACAGAAGACGGAAATAATCTGAATCAGATACTATAGTTAGACACGATTTTGTGATACGCAAAATAAAGGAACACCAGACTTGTGTCATTTTACTTGTGACATTTTGTGTCTTTTTATTAGTGAAAATTTGTATTAGTGTAAAGTAGAATATGTTGGGACTTAATAGGTAATAAATAATAGATTGTTTTCAGTTGAACTTAATTGTGAGGAACAATTGATTGATTAGGCTATATAAATACATACATAAATAAACAAATGCAAATTTACTGTACGTGGTGTAAATGGATGACCAAATATCTAAATTTAAATGTAGCTTTCAATGTTGGTTTGTTTTCTTTCATTTTTATCTTTACTATATGGCTTTATTGACAAAATCTACAAAGATATGAACAATCAGAAAAAAGATAACTCACTTCAGGTGTTACATGCTGTTGAAATAATCTGAATCATTCCAGAAACACATATTTGTTTCTGTGTACATGAAGACATCACGCTCACACAGACTTCTGATGTACCAAGCTACAGTAAAACAATGGAACGAGCAGAAAGATTGTATCATGTTACAAAGTGCTTTGAATTTCCATTATTAAAACCCACAAGTTGTTTGAATTTATCTTTGCAAAACAAATGACAGATATTATCAACACAAGTCTAGTAGCAGTAGCAACCATATGGGCCTCTAGCAAAATGAATAACTTTAGTTGTGTAATCTTTAATAAAAATAATAATTACAAACAAAGTACAAATTTGTATATGTGGGTTAGTTTTGCATACAGCTTATTTGATGATAGTCAAACCCCAGTCTTGATTATAGTTTTCCTATGTTTTTAGGGAAGCCTTAACTCAAATTTCATTTTAAATGAAATTAGTTACCTACACAAAGACTTATGGCAAACATACATTTTTAGTCAAACAATTTTTGCCATTTTAGAGTTTAAATTCTCATCATCGCCTATCTCAAACAGTAAAGTGTGGACTTTAATCAGAAGTCAAGTCCTTTTTATTTAATTCTGATTGTGCATTATAAATCAATAAATAAATAAATAAATTGTGTTTCTAGGTCCGGAAATGGCCAACTTTGGAGGACACGCCATCCCGGGCTCCTTCTTCTTTCTGTTTGGTCTGTGGCTGACGGTGAAACACATTCTTCATCACCACTGGAGAATAAACCAGCCCAAATGCAGAAGAGGATCGCCCCCTTTTCTGACAAAGATGCACTTCTTTGAGGGAGGATTTCAAATGTTTGCTGCTTTTGTTGGTCAGAACAATTTGGTCACTGATCTTGTGAACTTTAAGACCCCTCGACATTTGTATATTTGGATCACTGTGTGTTTTGTTTTGATGAAGGTATAATGGTGGAGCAGTTTGTCCCTGATGGCCCTCACGCTCACCTCACCTCGAACGGGGCGTGGGTGAAGCTGATGAACTGGCAGCACAGCACCATGTACCTGTTTTTTGGGATTGCGGGATTCGCGCTGGTCGCCTCCACTGCCTTCAGACTGGTACCTGTTGGAGTGGATCGCCTCGCTCTGTCCATAGCTCTGTTTGTTGAAGGTAGGACATGGAGAATAATGAGTGTAAAGAACAGAGAAAAGAGCATTCCATATTTTTGTATCTGAAGAATATTTCTATCAGATTCACTTTCCAAAGCATTCTTAATTTGCATCAGTAATATTTTCTTTTATTACTGTGCAATGCATCATACTTGTTAAATTGTGTTTTTGTTCATGTATTTAGTATTTAACTATGACATATGTAAGATCAGTAATTTATATTTTGTTAATTGTAAACAGCCCTACTGCTTCATAACTAAGTATTATTGTAATAAAAAGCAAATTTGAACTATTTATTGTTGGAATGTGACTACAGGACAATTTTGAAATCTTCATGTTTTAGTCAAAATCTGAATTTTTTTGAGTGATTACAATAGGGATAGGTGAAAACAGGGATTTTCTGAGCACTTGAGGATCAGCGGCAGGACAATACTGAAGCATGCATAAAGCTAATGATGACAGTCTTAACAGAACAGGTGTAACATGATTAAAAAGTGGATTTTACAGAATTTTACAAACTTCTTTAAGATATCCACATGTTATACATATTTGACTGCAGTCTTTTTTGTTGTGTATTTCTCTTGTACACTGTGAAATGTTTGTTTGATTATAATTGAACATAGATTTTATGTCTGACAGTGTAATCCTGTGTCCCAGGCTTTCTGTTTTACTACCATGTGGACATGCGTGCTCCACTGGACGCACACATTCACACTCTGCTGCTGGTGGCTGTGTTCGGGGGATCGATCTGCTCTATGTTGGAGGTTTTCAAAAGACACAACATAGTCGTGGAGCTGCTGGGGGCGGGGCTGTTCTTTCTGCAGGGGACGTGGTTTTACCAGGTCAGCTAGAGTCACACATACCAACTAGGACCATTGAAATGTTCTTTGTTTTTAATTTGCTAATAATTAATTTCTTCAGAAACAAGGAAGTTAAAGTCAAACACATAGGGCTAATAGCTATTCACTAATATCACAAATATCTGACTGATTTATGTCATGTTGACATTGCATGGAAACATTAACGTTCCTAAACTAAAGCATTTAAACTTTTAATCTTTTTTTACACAGAAAATGACCCTGTGCTCATCTTATGTTCCAGATTGGTTTTGTCCTGTATCCACTGAGCGGGCCACAATGGGAGTTACAAAATCATAATAACATCATGTTTGTCACCATGTGTTTCTGCTGGCATTTAGCCATGGCTGTGCTTCTGGTGACCAGTACTTCCTGTGTGGTGTGGTTGTAAGTACACTTGTTTTTATTATAAACATGAGTTTGTTTATGTTGTACACCAAAGTGTCTGTTTGTAATTTCAGTTAATTTGTTTTTTTTTTATTCTTAAGCATTTTGAAGAGCTTCTCTGCAAAAGATCGAGACGTTGAATTTGGAATGAGGAACACGTCATCTGATTCTAGTTCCCAGAAGGCTTTGCTTCAGGAATCAGAGGAGGAATAAGCACATGTTTAAGGTTTCATTTTACAATCATTGTTCTGAGCTTAGAAACTGACTATTACTTTGCACTATCATTCCTCGAGTTCAGTAAAAAAATAACAAAAAACAAAAAGGAAAACAACCCAAATGAATCTATGTAATAACTATATATTTATGAACATTTTGTGCCTGTTATATAACTGTTATGACTCACCAGTTGTTAAAAGTGTAAATAAAGAGTCAGAAGAATCAATTAAAAAACAGTATTTCTGTATTCATATTCATAATGTCGCAACATGTTACAGTTTTTGTTTTTTTACATTACACCACAGGAAAATATTAACACTGTAGTGAAGCCAACTGGCAACATTACATTTCATAAGTTGTGACAAAAGAATCATCAAACTTAACTAGAATATAAAAGCACTCAACATAACAAATGCATACAACTTGTTTTCATTTTAAATTTCCCTAAGCTCATTGAGGCGGGGCAGGGGGAGGGTCAGGGGGGCGATTAGGCGAGGGTGCTGTGACAACAACAGTCGACACGGCCTTAGGGGATCCTGTGGAGGCATATGCTGCTGGAGCTGCTGGGCCGGGACTGTCTGAATTCGAACCTACGACAGGAAATTACACAATTAATTTCCCTTAAAAAAACCTGTCGCATGTGCAGCAGAAAATAGGCAAAGCTGCATGCAAAGTACCCTCACCTGTGTGGCCTGGCCCTGCTGCTGAAGCTGCTGAAACTGTTGAGCAGTGACAAAGCTGACTGGTTTGTTTCCTGCGATCAGTTTGGTCCCGGCCGGCATCGTGGTGAGAATGATGTTCCTCCCCAGACCACTGATACTGTGCAGAATAAATGCATTTTAGAATATAAAGCAAAATAGAATATATTTATATGACTTTACTACCCATAAAAGAGAACTTGAAACGTGATACTGTAAATACAAATGGGGAAATAATAAGAGCTTTGTATTTGGGGTGTGTGCATGGCTTTATGCCAGATTGTGAAATTACTGATACTGTTTTTTGTTCTTGGAAATTTTTAATTTTACTTCATTTTCAGATTTTTTTTTTATTAAAAACCTCTACATTACACACCCAAGTTGTTCTGAAGGTAATTATAAAACTGTGAAAAGAGCGGGTACAAAAGTACACTACAATGAATTTGGCTCATTTATATCTCCATATATATAGGCCTAATGTGAGAAACTTCTGTCAGTGCAAATGAGTGGATTTTTGCGCTTTTTGGTGATTTTCAAGTACAAAATATGCAGAAATAAATCAAGAAAAGAAAATTCAATATATCGTTCTCATTACTGTTTTTCTTTTTTGTTTTTTTTTACTAGCAAATATCAAAACTGGGACATGTCTTGTATAAAAGTGGGACAAATCAATGATATGGGATGAATCTGTTGGGAAATGGGACACGGGGTTAAAAACTGCGACTAAAATTGACATCAGGCTTGTTATGGCTTTTGTACAAACACAACAGCTAAAGGAAGTATTTAATAGGTCAATGAATCTAAAACAACAACCTTGATCATAGTCTAAATAAATGTACAATACTTACTTTGTGTTGAGATTTCCTTTCACAATAGGTGTTGTTACCACACTTTTACTCTTAAGCGGTTGATTGAGCACAGACAGAGGAACAGTGATCCGGGCAGGTAACTTCCCCTTTTTTGTCATTAAAAAAATATAAGAACAGTTATTTGAAAGATGGTTTACAGAGTTAATACTGTATTGAGGTGTGTTTCTTACCGTTTGCGAGGAGACCACTGTAGCGGGGACCTGCCTCACAGTTGCGGTTGCTGTTCCTAAAGTTATTGGTGAACCAGAAGCGGCCGAAGCCACAGTGAGTCCTTTAGCACTGGCCACCACATTGGCCGCCATTGTCACCACAGAGGCACATGAAGACGAAACTGGAAGTTTGTTACCAGCAGAGGGTGCCATTGTGATGGCTTGAGCTGATTTGGGTGGAATCACACCAAGGCCTGGCATTATGCGAATTGTGGCACTGCTCTTTTCAGGGGAGGAGACTGTGGTAAATGTCCTTGCTTTCTGATCAGCCACAGAAACTGCTAAAGTTGGCATCAGACGAATTGAAGTATCGCCTGCAGCTTTTAATAATGCAGCCCCAGGACTAGCTTTACTGCTGGGTGTTTCTCCAGGGCTTGACACAGAGCTGGAGGCTGTAGTGGGTGACGGGTGTGTTGGTGTCACATGAAGAGTTGCAGATATGCTCTTACTGCCTCCAACAGCAGCTTGGCCCAAAAACTCAGGAGTGAGTTTGACTGTGGCCACTGGAGACTTGGCAAGAGTGGCCATCATGTCTGGGGTGATCCTCAGGACCGTTTGGCCTTTAGCGTCTGTAGTGATGGAAGAAGGAGGGAGGCGGAGCACATCTTTACCCTGGATGCGCAGGTTTGTAGCAGTTATTGGAATACCAGCTCCAGCTGCAGTCTTTACACCCAGCTGACCAGTGATTGACACCTTCAGAAAAATAACAAGCAGCATTTTCAGCCAAAATTTCACATAGGATGGGTTGCAGCTGAAAAAAGTAACAAAATAAAAGTGTCCATAAAATAAAATAAATGCAGAATACTGAATTTGTAATTTATGCCAATGAGAAAATAACTCTTGCTATTACTAATATAAAATATTCTGACATGTAAATATGATTTAATGGGAGAGAAACAGGTCCAAGGCTGTTCTTATTTGGCTTATACCTAGAACGTTTTAAATAAACAAAAGGTGAAACAAATTTATGGCCATAAATCTATTGAATGAGTGATTATGATATTCTTTTTTTAAAAACTTGAAACATACGAATGTCATCTTCTGTCCCTCTAAAGAAAATAACAGATGAGTAGGCCACCAGATTTTTTTGAGGATGTTTAGGGGACTTTTTAATTTGTTAAATATTTTAACTTGTAAAATGATGTGAATGTCTTTATTATTATGTTTTTTATGAGTTAAAAACATACACTTGTACTCAGTATCAATAACCCACCTGTTTGATGTTTGGGCTGCCGACTCCCTGAAGCACAGCAGGTGAAGAGGGAGCATTTGATGGACTACCAGGAGACCCCGTTTGTGGCTTAGTGACTGTTACCGTAGAAACAGACAGAGTGGTGGGCACCTGAACTGAACTACTGCTGGACTGGCTTCTTAAAGGCACTGATACCACCGCCTGTGCATAGAGACAATCATCAAAATCTTTATATATGTATTTAACAACTAATCTTAGCATAATCAAATACCTGTGGGATGCCCTTTGCTGCGACAGAAACGGGCATCCGGAGCTGCTGAGTGGGCTGGTGCAACAGAGTGGCTTGGTGACCTCCAGGGGCAGCAGTGAGACCAGGCTGAGCAGAAACTACACGGACCTGAGGAAGAGAGCCGGCCGCCAGGTGCTCACTAAACGCGCTGCATGCTGGGACGGAACAGGCTGTGAGGCTGGTGGAGCTGCCTGACTGGTGGGCAAGAGCGTTCCCAACTGAGGCAAAGGCGGAGGAGAGACGAGTAACACACTGAAAAGAAAGCACATCGATTAAAAGTTGTATGTGAAATAATTCCACTTTTGAAAATCTCACACAAGAGAAAATCAGAATATGTTGTTGTCTAGTTTTTTTTTTTTTTCCGACATTCAAAGTTACTAGTTATGTACTTTGTAAGACATGTAAATTTGGTCAATAAGAGCTTGAATAAAAAAAAAATATATATATAATTAAGTAAATATTCAACAATGGTGATTTTTGTGCTGTTGTACCCACCCTGGGCTAGTTTTTATAGTGTCATGGACTGAAGATTTAGTTGGAGTTGTGACTGTAGAGGGCAGAGGTGACTTGGGAGTTCCAGGTGTGTTTGGAGTTGTGGGAATTGGTGACATGGGTGTGGTAACTATGTCTCCTTCCAAACATCCAGGTTTGGTGATTCCCTCTTTACTGCCAGCCTTCTGCTACACAATAAATAAGCATAATCCATTTAAAAATTACATAAATACAGTTTGTGTATGTCTTAAGTAACTCATCAAGTTTAAAGATATGCTCACAGTCTTTGGGACAGGTTTGGGCTTCTGCTGCAAAGCTTTTCTTGCTTTGGCGGCTGCAGCTTGTGCCTGATGGATTCTCTCTGGACGTGACAATAAACATGTAGTAAATGCTTCCTCTATTTATTTATGATGTTCTTTATATGACTTACCAAATTCCTCCTGGCTGCGACTGCGATGAAGGTAAATCCACAGTTTACGTCCAATGTCGTATTTCACACAAGGGTCTTTTTCGTAGTGAAGTCGGTCCAACGCTCCACTCACAACTGTATTTACCTAAATGACAGAACACAGTGATTACCAAAATATGCATGACCGATGTAGTGACTTTTACTGTAGATGATAAAAAAAAAAAAAAATCAAGTGTCTAACCTGAGCACTCGTGACTTCTGGAGCAAGAAACTGAGAGTCTTTTAGCAACTCACAAATCTCTGCTCTGGTCCCCTCTCCATTGGGTAATCTGGCAGCAGCATCTCTCACTGTTGGGTAATAAAATAATAATAAGTTTTATAAATTCTGACACAAAAATGCTAAATTATTAAATTTCTAACCTAGAGACAATATGGTCACGTATGGTGGTCTGTCAGATCTCAGCAGTGTGTGCTCTCTGGCTTTGTTAAGTGACATTTCTTTATCAAACACTCCTTTGACTGGACCCACAACAGACTCAAATCCATGCATTCGGAAAGTGAAGGCTTTGTGAGGCTGATTGTAACGCTGTTGCTCCTGCAAATGGTAGAACACTATTTAACCCTAATTACATGAATGAAATTATCTTCATTAACAACGTCTGACCTGAATTTGAAACAGTTGTTTTTCATCTCCAGTACTTGGTCGAACCACATAATCAGTTGATCTGTAAAAAAATAAAATAAAACAACAATAATAGGCCAAGCACTCAAATAAAATATGCATAGTATCTTTGAAAAGATCTTACACTCTCGGAGTGGGTGAAGTCATTTCTAATATTTCTTCATTTTCTGTCTAAAAACAACAACAAATATTGTTGCTATTATTATTGTCATTGTATAAAATTTGTAAAATTCTTTGTTGTACCTTTATAACCAAATCTTTGGAGTCCAACCATAATTGGCATAATGCGCTCAGGTCTTTCTCTGTGTCCTGGGTTGGACCTGAAAAAATATTCATGCACAATACAATACATTTAAATACAATATAATAAAATACAAAACAATATAGTACAAATCATTTTTCTTACCGATCCATCTCCATAGTTGCGTCTCATCTGAAAACTCTACAAATGGTAAAAAACCACTGGGCAGTGCCATGCGACCATCTGAGAACAAAAAAAATATTACCTTTAGCTTCCCATTTTGAGTTTATAGTTTACAATGACAATACAAACCTTTAGTCTCTCCTGCAAGAAACTGAAGAGCTTGTAGAACAAGGTCTGACCAGCAAGAGGCAGAAGAAAACCAGGCATTTAGAGAGCTGGCTGGAGAAGACTGCCACACCTGAATTTTCTCTTCAATCTAAAATATTTGAAATGCTCAGGTAAGTTCGAATGTGATTAAAAAAAACAAATCTAGAAAATGTAAAACTGTACAAACCCCAGATGTAGTGAGGGATTCTGCTCTTAAAATGCTCTCCAATATACTGAAGAAACTAATGGCGATTTCTTCAACTACAACAGGACTGGCCTGACTCTCCTCCATCATCCTGAAACACAGTTTGGAATTATTATTCAGCATAAGATAGTGAACTATGCACACAAAAACTATTTATATGTAACAATGTAGGCTTACTCCTCTTTGATGTTGACGAGTGGAGAAGAGGGAGTGTCTGGCAGAGAGTTGATCATGTTTGTGGGAGGAGCTGAAGTTGAATCCGGACAAAAAGCTTCACACGGTTCTTCACACTCCACTTTAATTGTTCTCATTTTCTTCTTTCGTCTTTCCTCTTTGATTTTCTTTTTGGGTAGAGAGAGCTCAAATAAAGCTGTGAGAAAAATTAAAACAAATACAAACGTAATCATTATAGGATTGTTCAAGTAATATTTTCATATTGAGGCATATCTAATCATCCATAAATATTTGTTTTTACTAAAAACACATGTTTTGTCAAATCATCTAGCCCTACATCAATACAATACAAAATATCAAAGGAATTTCCTCTGATCAGCTACTTCCTAATTGTCTGGAATCTAAAGACCACACTCCTTAAATTTATTATACAGAGCTGTTTTAAAAAACAGAAAATACTGCATAATTTCTCCTGTTACAATCTAAAAAAAATGGTTTAGTATTTTTAAACTCACAAATTTGTCCTTTTTTGCCCATGTTTGCTCTTGCAAGTATGTCTCCAAGGTGAACATCAGAGGTCAGAAGATCTGGATGGTCCTACAAAGATATACTATTAATTAGCTTCACGTTTTTATTAATAGGCTGCATCTTCCAAACTCAAAACGTACTGGTTGCCGTCTTCTCTTCTCTCGATGAGCGTGCAACATTCTCTTAAGGTCCTGTTCTCCCAGCTCTAATTTCTCTGTTAAAAAAAAGAGAAGAAAACCTTTACTACAACAATTAGAAAACACAAAGATCTCGTGTGTGGAACTTGCAAATATTACTCACCTGTGGTCTTCATATCTTGAGTAGAGAGGCTTGGGAGAACCCTCAAAGATACAGTAGGGGTTGGAGAGGATGGCGACTGAGGTGTTGATGTCCACATTGACAATTCTATTATACACCAAACCATGTTTAAAACAGCGAGTTAGTCCATTAGATTTACAGGGAGCAAAATTTAAATATTTACCATCATCAGATGAGGATGCATTGCTGTCACCGCACTCTGCTTTAACCTCCTTCAATATACGATTGAGTCTTCTTCTAACTCTTGGCTCTCTCATTTCAGAATAACTTTTACTCAGTGCTTTTCTTCTTGGAGGATAGTCCTGACCATTATGAACTGCATAGTCCAAAAGCTCCTATAAAAGCAGCATGTGATAGAAGGGAAACACTATTGTGTATTGTTCTGTAAATCTAGAAAACAGTACCTTTCTAGAGACAAGAATTTGTTTTAGGAGTTTGTGGTAATACTGCTGAAGAGAATGCAACTGTCGCTTCCTTTGAGATTTGGCACATAGTTGTCTGTACTTGACCACTTCAGGATTGAAGTATCCATCTATAGAAAGAAAACAATGACTTCTTGTCCTGTCTTTGAGAGCTCAAATACAATACAATATGGCTTTACCTCTGAATAGCTTTTGTGCAAGATGGAGAGGATTTCCAAAATGAAAAATTCTGTCATTGAATAAATCACTGACAGTGTGATCTTGTTCTGAAATGTTATTGTCTGGAAACTGAGGCAAGAACTGGCGTAGGTGCTGCTTCTGAGCATCTGATAGAACTTCAGTCCAAGTGCTTTCACTCAGCACATTGAAGAAAATGTCAGGCTGTCATTAAAGTGTTATAATATAAAAAAATCTTAGAGAAATACACTTTGAATTAAAAACTTATTGGACTTAGTAGAAATTAACTCACATCTTCCAGTAGATCCTCTGGAAGACTCACAGTGCAGCTTCCCAGCAGACAGTCCTCTGTGATGTGTCCACTGTCCCTCTCTTTAGAGTCAAGAGAGTCCACCAGCATGTGAGAGATAGGATCCATCCTTTGCTCTATAACATGATCACACACACGGGTGTCACACTACAATAATTATCTTTAATTCAAAGTGATATTTATCAAAAGGGTACGCGCATGTTTTGTTTTCCAAATATGCAGCTCAGTCTAAAGAGTTGAAGCAAAGACCAAAGAACCAAAGCGTCACTTAGCGATAGTTTGGGTACAAAACATTAAGTTCATGCTTGAGATTAATAAAACTATATTTCAATGGGATTCATGAAGTTATTATGTATGCTCGTGTAAGTATAAATAGGCTAAAGACCACAGGGTTGTTGTTTGATTAAAATGCTTAACATCCAGAAATAAGAGTTACGATCTTTAAATGTCACTTACCTTTGATCTGTTCAGTTTGTTGTAATTATAAATCCATGGTGTTGTCCAAAGGGTTTTGTCCCCAGTCGTTTTCTGGCTGATAGCTTGAGGGGGAACTCTTTTACTGTGACACCGATCTTTCTTCTTCGTCTTTGCGTACGCGAGTGTACTATCGCCCTCTGCTGTTCAAACCATACATAGACCACTTGGCTTCAGTTTAGTTTGGTGTAAACCTGGATCGAAGAGACGCTCTACGACTTTGACAGATTCTAGTCAGAATAATACTGTTACACAACTGTTCGTAAATATCATATTATTAATGTATTACTTAGCTGTTAGCCGTTCGTCCCTTGTCCTCACCTGGTCCGACCTCAGGGAGGCGGGAACTGATGAACGTGGATCTGCTTCCATGATGAGTAGATTGCCTAGCTTGAAATAAACTAAAAAAATAACTTTTTAATGCAACCTGGTCAAATGAAACATCCCGTGTCTCACTGCAAAGGCCAGTGTAATTTTTAGACTAAAGTGACATCAGCATAGTCAGCAGTGTTGGGTAAGTTACTGCAAAATAGTACATTATATATTACTAGTTACAGGGAGAAAAATGTAATACATTTGTATTACAATATTACTGTCTTAAAAATGTAACTGAGTTGCACTACTTTGAGTTTCTTTGAGCCATTGTACAAAACAAATCCTGTTAAATTTACACTTGATTACTGATTAATTTACAGAAACACATTTTATTCTATTCACCTTTAAGCCAACAGACAGTATTTTAGTGGTGTTTTGATTCTGAGGTGTCGCTTTCAATCGAATATAAAAACAATTTATTTATATGCAAGTAACTTGAGTTATTCAGATTGTAACTAGTAATATATTGTGAATATGTTTTTTATAAGTAATGAGTTACACTACTTAGTTACTAAAAAGGGGACTTCATTACAGTAACTAGTTACTTTTGTAATGAGTTACTCCCAACACTGTTTGTCAGTCATCTCAAAATTGTTACAGCCTTGCTACCAGACCAATCACACTGCTGCTCTCCACCCTCAGATTTTTTTCACCTTTTCTTCATGTCATTTCAGCAAAAAATTAGGTAATTAAATGTTTTCAAGTATTTTAAATGTGCAGAAATACAAGCAAGACAAAAGATAACTGTCTGTGATACCAGTGTAAATGATGAGAGACCTACAAACTACTGTCTTTGGATGCAAAGTTGGATACTCTAGCTCCGCCCCTGTGATACTTTAATGCAGGGGAATGAGGTGGTCCATCCCTGTGGGCCTTGACAGTGAGGGAGAGGGAGGCACACAAGTGACCAGTGCTCCCCACTCACCCCCATCAGCTCGGTCCGGGAAAAAAAAACATACTGCATGCATTGCTAAAAACAAAGTTTCTGTTGACATAGCATTTGTGCAGAGTTTCCGGGAGCATGGCAGAAGGTGCTGATGGAGAAGAAGAGATCCAGTTCTTGCGAACAGTAAGTGATGCTAGACACTGTCATTTTACAACTTACAGCACAAATTTTCTATCTAAATAACCAAGGGTGATAATAGACCTTGTGGTTGGTTGTCTGTGTTAAAGTGGATTGGCAGGGCCAGGTGCTTTTGCTTGCATTGTTATCTATTTTTAGCTCTCTCCTTGTTTGATATGTTTTTGTTTTGTTACTGAGTGAAAAACTTTTAGTGACAGGTGGCACGCGTACTCTCTAACAGTATAAATGTCACTAGTTCATACTGCTGTTAGTACAATATATACATAAACCTTCTGATTTGGATGGAGACAACTCACTGTGTGAGCCAAGTAAAAGTTGCTGAGTGTGTGTGGAAGTTGTATAAGTAAAAACAAATTTCCAAGGACCAAATTTATCTTCTGAGAAATGTTTCATCTAAAAATAATGAATAGTAATTGGTAACATGAACTAGAACACTACACCATTGAAGCTGTGATTTAGACATACTGAACATATATCTGACCTTAATAATTTTATTTATGTGCGTTTGCATTTGTGTTGCTTAGCAATACTTGTTTTTTGTAATGATTAGATGTAAGCTGTTTGCTCAAAGACCATGTCTATAGTTTCATTAGTACATGAGTCTATTACCCTGGTGAAAGTGGCTGCTGGACAGCTGATCAGATTTCCTCCTTCAGAAGTCTGTGCCAAAGGCAGTGGAAGGGCATTGTGGCCTTCCAGCAGTCTACTATATGCAACACCTCTGAGTTTAAATAGTCACTGTTGATGCTGGGCTATTGTTAATATTCAAGTGTAACTTGAGGATGCGTCAGACTATGACACTTATCCCTGGTCGCTTCTTTAGCCTATTTTTCAAAGCGCATGAATCTTTGACTGTGAATCTGTCACAACCTCGTTAATATCAGTAATTTTGTTTCATAACACAGTGGCACCTGTTGAATATAACTGGACCACCGTAAAATGTCTTGAAATCCCAGATTGTTGTTCAGTCTCTTTTATATTTGCTATGTGGGACTGACCAGTTTTACACTTTCTCCAGTTTGTCGTAGAGCTAAAAAAATGTTCAGATAGTTCATTATTAGGCTTTGGTAGTTTGACGCTTGATTAAAGACATAGTAAGAAATCAGTTGTTTCATTCAAAAAGTATTCAGTTTGTATTGTTTTACTGATGCCATCTGTTCACATTACTTCTTTATCTCCATCGTCAGAATGTCTGCTTTGAAAACATTTTTGTCTGAAGGACACAATATATGCAGAGAATCTGTTGGTGTTTAGAACTTTTTTGTTTGAATGAACTGCAAACTAGGCTCACCATTTAAAACTTTGATTGCAAAAAAGAAAAAAAAAGATCAGTAATGAAGACTTTAAACACATTATAATTGTCTGTAGCAAATGCATCTAATATAAAGTTGAGTTGCAAAGTTATTTTTAGCTTCTTGTATTTGGATATTTTAATCAGTCCCTTTATGCAACTAAAATGAATAATTCGTCTTTCATTTTTATGTTTAACTTTAAGTTTATGTTTAATTTGCTAAATGTCCATCTGCTTGTTATTATTTAGTACATCAGCTATTTTAGAGGATTTAGGTAAGAGATAAAGAACACCAAAATATACATTTCAAACCACCTTTTGTCAGGTAGGAATATAATTGTGTTAGTAGGTTGGCAGTGCATTGTAAGGCGTTGATTTTTAGTCGTTAAATCATAAATATGTGGTGGTCTCCAGAAGGGGATGTGTGAACAGCAGGTGCAGGGGACCGAAATAGAGGCTGGAGGAGTGGGCCGTGTCCCGGAGCCAGAGAGGAGGCGGATTAGCACTGGGCCTCTGACACGGGCCACAGAAATACAGTAACACATGCAGCAGGGGCACATTGTTTTGCTTGAGAACAACAGCTGTCTGAATGACTTCAGCATGATTTCAGTGGTCATAACAAAAATGTTTATTTAAAGCTAATGACTCTTCAGTAAGGGAAGTTTTGGATGAACTGGTAGTGGATGGTAGCAGACGCACATTCATTTATTGAACTAGAAACTTCAATTTTAAAAGTGAACCATGTATCTTTCTGGAAGATGCCATCAACTGCTTGTTCCCATTGAGGTTTTATAGCTTTACCTGGAATGTTCCGCAGCATTAAACTTTTATTGTCCTATGGAAACAAGGTGACACTGAATTACAGGTCAAATCTGTGGAGCAACAAACCTGCTCACAGTAGAATTATGTTTTTTACATGTTTATTTTTGGCAACAATAAGTGCAAGAAAACTAAACATTAAAATCTCATTAAAGGCAAACAAGTAAAGCTAATAACCAGTGAGGCAGTATTGAATAAAAAGTTTGTTGTATTAATCATAAACCATTTTCTTTCTCTGTGAAATGAAAAAACATAATTAATTAAATATATTTACATGCTAACGTAATTATGTCCCTGAATGTCTATAGGACGATCACGTAGTTCTCCAGTGCACTGCGTCAATCCTCAAAGAGCAGATTAAGTTGTGTCTGTCTTGTGAAGGCTTTGGAAACCGGCTGTGCTTTCTCGAGACCACCTCCAACGCACAGGTACATGTGAATTTCACATACTAGTTACATTATTTCTGTTACTGCTGCTATATTGTTGAATTTAAATGTTTTTTTGTTTTGTTTTAGAATGTACCTCCTGACTTGGCAATTTGCACTTTTATTCTGGAGCAGTCTCTGTCAGTGCGAGCTTTACAGGAGATGCTGTCCAACACATCGGTGGATGAGGTAAATCGCACTACACTTGGTAATAAATAATGTATTTTTATATGCTTTGGATCTTTTATGTGATTTCTATATTTGCAGGCTGTTGATCTGGACAAATGGGTATGTTTTCTTCTATTGTCAACATTGCCTGCTCTATGTTTTGTGTTTTATTTTTCTATTGGAAGTTGAAGAAGACAAAGAACTTGACTTGTTTTTTATTTTGTTGATCAGTCTTCTCAAGGTGGAGGCCATCGAACCCTGCTGTACGGACACGCTATCCTCCTCAAACACACTCATTCTAGCATGGTGAGCCTCTATCTTTCATGAAAACAGATAATTTCTTAATGTATTCATAATTTTCACGTTACATTTTGCAGTACCTGAGCTGTTTGACCACCTCACGATCACTGACAGACAAACTAGCCTTTGACGTGGGCTTACAGGAGGACTCCACAGGTATCCTTTCCTGTTGCCTAATTTTACTCTGCATATTGTTACATTTTTCTTATTTTGATGTGCAAACTCTCAGGGGAGGCCTGCTGGTGGACCATACATCCTGCATCAAAACAGAGATCTGAGGGTGAGAAGGTTCGGGTGGGAGACGACCTTATTCTTGTCAGCGTTTCCTCAGAAAGATATTTGGTAATTTGACCTAATGAAGCTAATACATTATGACAAGTGTTCGTTTTAATATAACTTGCTTCAACCACTCTCCAAAGCATCTTTCATATGCAAGTGGCGACCTGATGGTGGATGCGTCTTTCATGCAAACTTTATGGACTATGACCCCAGTGATGTCTGGTTGTGAGCTGGCTGAAGGTATCTATTTTTTTTGTTTTTTTAAAAACAAGTTTACTTTTGATTCGTGCCTTAATGCATTGTTTTGTTTTAGGATTTTTGACTGGAGGCTATGTACTCAGATTGTTTCATGGTCACATGGATGAATGTTTGGCTATTCCTGGTGCAGACCAAGGCGATGATCAAAGAAGGTAACTGTCCTTATCATTAAGAAATAGAAATAGAAAAACCTTTGTTGTGTGCCCCAACATGTGGCAGAAATTCTTCTTTGACAAAGCTCTAGACATTCATCCACAGCTAATTCATAAGAAGCACAATAAAAACTTTACAATACACAAGACAACAGTTCTGCGGCCGGGGGGCTCCTCAGTGACTGTTTCGTGGCAATTGAAATTTATATGGAATGATTTCGGAGCAGATGAAGGCACTGTTCTGCATGCTGTTTAAAAAAACAGATCGGTATCCATTTCAAGGTACTTGAATGTCATCACCTGCTCCACCAGCTCCCCTTGGATGCTGAGAGGCTGGATCAGAGCAAGTGGAAACTGTCCTCTGGCCTCATAATACAGCTCTTTAGTTTTTGAGATGTTTAGCTCCAGTGAGTTCTCCTCAAACACCTGAAGCAGAGAGCTCACCTCCTGATGGTACTAGGAGAGAGCCACCAAGGCCATGTCAACTGTATATTTCAGCAGTGTCATCCCTGGCTTGCTGCAACTGATCTTATTGGTTCAATTGAAAAGAGAATGGGGGACAGGATACAGCCCTGCGGAAGTCCAGTTTTTAAAACCAGTGTGCTGGATTTAAAACCATTTAAAAACACATGTTGTCATAAAATCAATGTGAAATGTGAGATGAATGTAGAGGAGAGACAGTCCAATTATTAAAGGTGTAGGCTACTGTGTATCTTTCTTCAGTTGAAAATCAGTTACACAATTCAGTAAAAATAGAAAGTTAAACCATACATTCAATTTAATTAATTTTATTTTTGTATATAGCCCAAAATCACAACAACAGTTATCTCAGAGGACTTCACATAAATGTTCATTTTGCAAACAAGATTGTCAGATAATTAAACAATGAAACATTTGGTCAGTTAATCTATCTGGGGCATATTTTACAGTAACATGTATTTGTCTTGAATGACACTTGCATCCTCAACACAATTTCACAATATTTTCATCTTTCTAGAGTTGCTCACTATGAAGGTGGTGCTGTTTGCAGTCACGCTCGTTCATTGTGGAGACTAGAACCTTTGCGTATAGCGTAAGTAGTTTGTCTCTGACATCTGCACGCTAAGATTTTTTTAGGTCGCATCATTGTGATTTCTGTTTTTAGGTGGAGTGGCAGTCACATTAAATGGGGAACATCTTTCCGCATTCGTCACATCACCACCGGCCAATACCTCTGTCTGGACGAGGAGAAGGGGCTATTATTGGTCGACCCTGAGAAAGCAAATTCCAAGATGTCTGCTTTCTGCTTCAGAATATCAAAGGTCATATTAAATGTTTGCTAGACTAAATGCTAAAGTATTGCTTAATTGTATATTTAGACTTCTGTTTGAAATACAGGAAAAAATTGAAGTGACCCAAAAGCGAGATGTTGAAGGAATGGGCATTCCGGAAATAAAGTATGGCGAGTCCATGTGTTTTGTGCAACATGTCTCCTCTGGACTTTGGCTCACATATGCTGCTGTTGATGCCAAATCTGCTCGACTAGGACCTTTGAAGAGAAAGGTTACCTATAAGAGTAGCAAATAAATGATTCTCGTTGAACTGTAATTTTATACTTTGTTTTTCCTAAAGGCTATTCTTCATAAAGAGGGCCACATGGACGATGCACTCACAGTAGCTCGGTCTCAAACAGAGGAGTCACAAGCAGCCAGAATGATTTTCAGCACAACAGGACTATTCAGCCAATTCATCAAGTAACTGTTGATTATATAGTTGATTATGTATTTTACTTACTTAAAATAACCATCAAACTAACTATGCCTCCATGTATAAAACAACAGAGGGCTGGATGCTCTTAGTGGGAAAAATAAATCAGCCAATCCTCCATCACTACCAATGGACACTGTGGTACTCTCACTACAAGACCTTATCTTTTATTTCCGGCCACCCGAAGAGGAGCTGGAGCATGAGGAAAAACAATTTAAGCTTCGTTCACTTAAAAACAGACAAAATCTTTTCCAGGAGGAGGTTAGTGTGCTTACCAAAATATAATTTGAACTTGTTATTATCTGATGTTTTATAATATCTGTTTTGTTTTGTTTTTCCAATAGGGAATGATCACACTTGTTCTTGACTGCGTTGATCGACTCAATGTCTACAACACTGCTGCTCACTTCTCTGAGTATGCGGGCGAAGAAGCTGCTGAATCGTGGAAAGAGATTGTTAACTTGTTGTATGAATTGTTAGGTAAGTATCCAAAGTCCTCATTGGGACATTGTTCTTAAAAGCATAATTTTTGTTCACGTTTTTCACAGCATCGCTCATTAGAGGAAATCGTGCCAATTGTGCCTTGTTCTGTGACAACCTAGACTGGCTGGTCAGCAAACTGGACCGTCTTGAAGCATCATCAGGTAAAACATTCACTTTACTTTTTTTGTTCAAGTTTGTAAGAAAAAATGTGTCTAATATCTGGTTGGTTGTACAATTTACAGGAATCCTTGAAGTTTTGTACTGTGTTCTCATTGAGAGTCCTGAAGTGCTGAATATTATCCAAGAAAACCACATCAAATCCATCATCTCACTTTTGGATAAACATGGACGTAATCACAAGGTAGAAAAGATACCATGTACCTATTGTTGGCTTACACATTAGACCTTTGACCTATTTCTTTTTGGTTTCTAGGTTTTGGATGTGCTTTGTTCTCTTTGTGTGTGCAATGGTGTTGCTGTCAGATCAAACCAGAATCTCATCACAGAGAATTACTTCCTGGACGTGACCTACTTCTGCAAACGAACATTATAAACTATGTAACAAGGTTGTTCATGTCAAATATTTAGTTTAGAACAAGTAACTAAAACTATAAACACATTATAATGTAAGGGTTCATTATGCTTGTTTTTTAGTATGAGACCCAATATTTTCCTTGGAACTTGTGAAGGTTCAACACAGTACAAGAAGTGGTATTTTGAGGTGATGGTGGACAATGTGGAGCCGTTTGTGACAGCTCAGCCTTATCATCTGCGCGTGGGCTGGGCTCTGACAGAGGGCTACAGTCCGTATCCCGGAGGAGGAGAGGGCTGGGGTGCTAATGGTGTTGGTGATGATCTTTACTCCTATGCCTTTGATGGGCTTCATCTGTGGTCAGGTAAGGCAAATACAAAAGAAAGTAAAGAGATATACAGGATGTTAAGATATAAGGCAAGTTGTGATGTGAGCTAACATTGGTGGTGATCTTAAATAAAAATGACAACGTTGCCCACCATCAGTGCATTGCTATTCGGTCTTATTGTATTTTGAGTTTAATGTTGAAATATTGCAGTAGTATTCATCAAACAGGTGCAAAATAGCTGCTGTAAATCAACTCGTGTTTTCAAAGTTGATTTGAATAGGCTTCAAATTCAAGATTTTTTAAACCAAAATGATGACAAAATCAAAATACATTCATAATGTTAATATTGCCTGGTTGTAGCTCCGATAAAGCTCAAGATATTTCTAAAACCCTTAAGGACAAGTCAAATTATTTTCTATTTAGGTGCGTTTTTTAATATCTAAATGCTCTATACTTGATTAAATGAGTATGTATTTTCCGTAGTACTTTTTGTAGTGATTAGTATCTGTTTTATCAGTTGCTAAGATTGATTAATTCTAAGTTTTTCTGCAGGCCGTGTTGCTCGCATGTTGCCACGCCCAATCAGCATGTTCTCACTGCAGAAGATGTAGTCAGCTGCTGCCTTGATCTGAGTGTCCCCAGCATTTCGTTCAGAATCAATGGACATCCAGTTCAGGGAATGTTTGAAAACTTTAACCTGGATGGACTGTTCTTCCCTGTCGTCAGTTTTTCTGCAGGAGTCAAGTAAGACATTTTGTCATACTCATCATCATCATGGTTCCCAACATCATGAGGCCAACAAATAAATTTATATCACAAACAGATTAAGAATGAATTGATTTTGAACTTTTTTCTCTTTATTAGATTTCGTTTTCTCCTTGGAGGTCGCCATGGAGATTTTAAGTTCCTTCCTCCTCCGGGTTATGCCCCATGCTACGAGGCTGTGCTTCCAAGAGATCGTTTGAAGATTGAACCAATAAAAGAGTATAAACATGATTTTGATGGTGTTCGAAACTTGTTGGGTCCCACGGTGTCTCTGTCCCATACAGCCTTTACACCGTGCCCCGTGGACACTATTCAGGTAAAAACTTACATTGAAAGTTGAAGAAATTTTTTATGTTTTGCTTGTTAACAAAATAATTTACACATATTTTATTTTAGATTGTTCTCCCTCCTCATTTGGAGCGCATTCGAGAAAAGCTTGCTGAAAATAGCCATGAGCTGTGGGCTGTAACTCGCATTGAGCAAGGATGGACCTATGGATTAGTGAGTACTACACTGTTTCATTGTTCATTCATGTGTTTTTGCTTGTGCTGTTTTTCTGACACGTGTTCTTTTAAGTTTCGTGATGACAACAAGAAGATGCACCCCTGCCTTGTGGATTTCCAAAGCCTGCCAGAACCAGAGAAAAATTATAACTTAGCCATGTCCGGGGAGACACTCAAGTCAGTTATAAGTTTAGTCACATGTTTAAAAATGTTTGCGAAGTTACAAATAATGTTGCTTTCTTATTCTGCAGGACTCTTCTGGCTCTGGGTTGCCATGTTGGAATGGGAGATGAAAAGGCTGAAGAGAATTTGAAAAAACTGAAACTCCCAAAAACGTACTTGACAACATAATTTTGGTCATTTCTTTCTTAAAAGATATTACAAGATTTTTACACATTTTATTACTTTAGATATACACAGTGCAATGGATATAAACCCGCTCCACTGGACCTGAACCATGTGAAACTAACTCCCAATCAGAACACGCTGGTGGAGAGACTGGCAGAAAACGGGCACAACGTCTGGGCCAGAGACCGCGTTCGCCAGGGCTGGACTTACAGCATCGTGCAGGTATTTTTCTGACAAATCATGCTTTCTTTACATATTTTATTACACAATTGCATCATTGTTTCTTGCTTTAGGATATAATGAACAAGCGTAATCCACGTTTGGTTCCTTACAATTTGTTGGACGAGAAAACAAAAAAGACAAACAGAGACACCGTTTGCGCAGCTGTCCGTACACTGATTGGCTATGGATACAATATTGAACCACCTGACCAAGAAAGCAGTAAGTCCAAATGTATCAAAGGCACTTATTTTAGTTAACTTGTCACCTTATTTGTAATATTTAAATTCCTTTTTCAGGTGGGCATGGACCAGGAACCTCTCGAGGAGATAAGATCAGAGTTTTCAGAGCAGAAAAATCCTATGCTGTCACACAGGGAAAGTGGTATTTTGAGTTTGAGGCAGTGACTGTTGGGGAGATGCGAGTCGGCTGGGCTAGACCTTGTGTTCGTGCGGACACAGAACTTGGTGCGGATGAGTTGGCTTATGTCTTCAATGGATTCAAGGTGCAGTCAATGGAAAAGTTAACTGTAGCTGAAAGGTCTTTACTAAATCTTTTTGATGATTTGTTTTCAGGCCCAGCGTTGGCATGTGGGGAATGAGTCGTTTGGACGACAGTGGCAGTCAGGTGATGTAGTTGGCTGCATGATTGACCTGACAGAAATGAACATCATGTTTACACTCAATGGTGAGATGCTGATTAGTGACTCAGGCTCAGAAATGGCTTTCAAAGACATTGAGATAGGAGAAGGTATGTTTAATTCAAATAAAGAATGTATCTTGTACTCAATCGTGTCTATTTGATTTTTTAAAGTTTTTTTTGTTGTTTGTTTGTTTTTTTTACCCCTCACAGGCTTTATACCAGTGTGCAGTCTGGGTATGTCCCAGGTTGGCAGAATAAACCTTGGTCAAAATGTCAGCAGTCTCAAATATTTCACCATCTGCGGCCTTCAGGAGGGATTTGAACCTTTTGCCATTAACATGAAAAGAGACATTACTATGTGGTTTAGCAAGAGCCTTCCTCAGTACATTTCTGTGCCAACGGACCACCCCCATATTGAGGTACGTTCAATTCTTCATTTTTTTGTTACATTTTAAGCTATGCCCTACTGTCCTGCAGGTGTCCCGAGTGGATGGAACGGTGGAAACTGCCCCTTGTCTTAAAGTGACCCACAAGACATACGGATCTCAAAACGCAAACACAGACCTGCTGTTCTTCAGACTGAGCATGCCCATTGAATTTCACGAAACATTCAAAGTCCCGGCCGGCACTACTCTTCTCACTCGAGCCTTAACTATCCCAGAGGATGAAGTAATAGAGGTGGACCCAGATTCAGACTTTGAAATACTCAAGAAGTCGGCCTCACGCAAAGAACAAGAGGAAGACAAAAAAGAGGCATCAGTGCCCAAGGAACCTCCTGCTGTCAAAAATGGTGAAAATGAGAAGGATGCTTCCACCGAGAAAAGCAAGAAGAAAGGGTAATTCTGTCTTAACACTCACCTAAATGTAATGATATAAAGTAGAAGAAGTTGAAGCATGACTTAAGATTAAGCTTGTAATGTTTGAGAAGAACCAGCCAGAATCACATTAAATAATGTTAAAGTTGTGTACTGTATAGTCTTTCTATGAGATCATTAAACTTACATTCTCTTATTTGTACTTACAGATTTCTCTTCAAAGCAAAGAAAGCTGCATTGATCACTCCTCCACCTGTAGTTCCGACTATGCCTCGGCTTGTGGAGGATGTTGTGCCAGATGACCGTGATGATGTGGACATAATCCTAAACACCACCACAGTAAGATACCATCATTTTAATAGGGTCGAATTATGCAAAAATGTAAATTTCCATGTATGTTCCATTACCTGTTATGTTTAGTCATTTGAAAGGGACATTTTATATAAAATCAACTTTTCACCAAGTGAAATGAAACTGGCTGATGCATCAGGCCATAATCATATGGCTGACAAACAATCTCCGTTCAGTGTCTAATTGATTACTGCCTCTCGAGGCCATTCTGCCACCCTGACAGGCGACCAAAGAAAATAGCATTAGCCACAACAGACTGCTAAAATATACTCGCATGGCACTGCTCACATCAAATTGTCTGAACCATCTGAGGAAGAAGCGTCTGCTCTGTCCTCTCTTATACTGCGCACTAGCATGTCCTAACCAGGACGGTACGCAGGATTTTTAAAATGCCAAGGTCCATTTATCTTGACTCCAAAAGTTCAAATACCACTGCTCAAACATTGTTATTTTTTCTTATATTTCCTTATATTAAAATTATAAGACTATGGCCAACTTAATCATTAAATCTTTGCAATATTTTCATCACATTATCAAAAAGCTTTAACATGTTTCTGTTAACCTTCAGATCAAATGCAATTACATTATTTATTATGGAGCTGAAAATTTTGTCATAATAGTAAAGGCTTTTATAATATAGCTTTACCCAAAATAGTTCACTTTGCTTGTTTTTGGTATTGGAAAAATAAAAATTACCAATCAAACATTATGCAAAATTGCCGCACCCTTAGTTCTGGAACAGGGGTGTCGAACCTATTTTGACAAAGGGCCACATTGGCACCATGGTTGTTCTTGAAGGTCCGGTTGTAACTAAAATTAACCTTACTAATCTTTGACTCACTACAAATAATAGTCTCTGTATGATTTTTGTACATATATTGAAGTGACAATTACTTAATATACCATATCCAAATTATTTCGTCAGGTTAAGACACCCAGATTACTCTTGGCACTAATAAGCGATTAAGGCAAAACCTTGGCGGCCACATAAAATGATGTGGAGGGCCACATCTAGCCCCCGGGCCTTGTGTTTGACATATATGTTCTAGAAGTTAGTCTAACATTGAAGTTCGGACCTCATAGATCTCAATGCTGCGAATGGCTAATGGTGCTGCCCACCTTGTGATCCAGATTAACTCCCACTGTTTTCTCCATTGACTTTGACGTAGTTTAATGGAGGTTTTCTGCCAAAGTCAATGATCTTTTTTATTGTCCTTACACCAGATAGTGAATGTAAAAATAAAACCTCTGTATTCACTCTCATCCCCACTCTTCACACATGCCACAACATCTCTGTAATCAGAGCACTTCTGAACATAACATGCCTGAGGTCTGTGGGTGAAGCAGCCGTGTACAGAGTGAATAGAAAAGGCCATAGCATGGTGCCTTAGGTACTCCGTTAGTATTGCACACCAATGCCCCTGAAATGGTCTGTTTCTATTAAAAATTCAGTTTAGACCAATTGTGTGGCTTACAATGAACCAAATGTAAAGCAATGAAGTAATGTGATCTATGAAATTTCAAATTTCTTGTCTTTCATCTATTCTTTTTCTTTTCATTACAACCTTCGGCCTGATATAAACAAAATAATTTATTTAAAACTTATTTTTTCAGTATTACTACTCAGTCCGGGTGTTTGCGGGCCAGGAGCTCAATGGTGTGTGGGTTGGCTGGATCACGCCTGACTATCATCAGTACGACTCCCACTTTGACCTGAACAAAGTTAGGAATGTGACCGTCACCGTTGGAGACGACAAAGGCAACATACATGACAGGTGCATCAACAGTGCCACGTGTCTTTCTTAATGTTTCTAAATCTCTAACATGTTATTATTGCTACACCAGCATCAAACGGAGCAACTGCTACATGGTGTGTGGAGGGGAGTTTAGTAGCTCCCAGCAGACTCGAGTCAGTCAAGAGGACTTCATCATTGGCTGTTTGGTGGATTTGGATACTGGGCTCATGACTTTCACTGCCAATGGAAAAGAGATCAACACATTTTATCAGGTCACTTAAAAAAAATATGTTGAACTAAAGTAACATGCAAGTAAATCCAGACTGTGGTGTAACATAATGATTCTTTTGTTTAGGTGGAGCCAAACACAAAACTGTTCCCTGCCTGCTTTGTTCTTCCTTCAAGCCAAAATATGATTCAGTTTGAACTAGGAAAGCTAAAGGTATAGGCTTTCTATATAAGTAGTAAAAGACTGTTTGTTTTTTTTATCAAGCATCTAAAAGTGCATGATTTCATTACAGAACATCATGCCTATCTCAGCTGCCATGTTTCGGAGTGAACGCAAGAATCCGGTTCCCCAGTGTCCGCCCCGGCTGGACATCCAGATGTTGACCCCTGTTATTTGGAGCCGCATGCCTAATAATTTTCTTGCTCCAGAAACAAAGAGGGCCAGTGAGAGAATGGGCTGGATGGTGCAGTGCCAGGAGCCCCTTACAATGATGGCGCTTCATATCCCAGAAGAAAATAGGTTGGAAATGTCATATTTTGTCTATAGATGTAAAACGGTCACTGTTTATAAATGTTGGAAACTGGTTAAAAGAAAATAGATAATTATAATTAATAAAAAAAAAATCACTCAGCATTAAAAGTTCTTAAGTAGGATGTTTTTTGAGTATTTAGGCATTATTAAAGGGAAATTAAGCTGCACTGGACTGACTTACAGACTTACTTGTGACTATGAGCTCTAAGTATCTTTCTCTCGATTTTCTAAACCTATCTTCTCTGTCCTAACTTACCTAAAACTGCAGACTGATCAAAACGTCTTTAATAAACATTTAAAACAGTGGCTGAAATGAAGCCATAGTTGCACAATGCACACATGATAATGTTGTGTCAAATGTGGACAAGGTACAAGATTGGGTCCGCAAGAACTAGATAAGATGAAATTCAGACATAATTTATTAGGATGAAATTGTGTGCATCATGATACAGTTCACAATATGGCCTCTTTGATCCATTTTATTTAATGTTTTTACTGTGAATTCTTGCTTGCTAGATAAAAATAAAACGTTTTCCACATGTGTACACAATTTTACGCCAATTTTATCTCGTGAGATCTTCCATGTAAACTATTAACATTGTGTACCTAATGTTACTTCTTGTTTTTAATATATTAACTTTTGATTTTTTTAACTGCCCTAAAAATGGACCAGTGTTGAAAATAAGCATCAACATGACACTTGAATGAATGCAGCTGCTTCTTTCAATACAATTGCTAAGTCTTATTTCAGCAACAAAACAAAAAAAAGTAAAATAAATGTTTAAGTGCAGTGTATTAATTACTACTTATAACTGGTATTTGTTGCTCTTTAGATGCATTGACATCCTGGAGCTGTCTGAGCGCATGGATTTGCTGAAGTTTCATTATCACACACTGAAGCTTTATGGCTCGGTGTGTGCTCTGGGGAACAATCGTGTGGCCCATGCCCTCTGCAGCCACGTGGATGAATCCCAGCTCTTCTACGCTATTGAAAACACCTACCTCCCAGGACCAATAAGAAGCGGCTTTTATGACCTGTTAATCAGCATGCACCTGGAGTCTGCGAAAAGGAATCGACTAGGAACCAACAAAGAGTTCATAGTTCCTATGACGGATGAAACACGCAGCATCATCTTGTACCTCGACAAGGCCAATACTCTTCCTGGAGTTGGGCTTACCACCTGTCTGCGTCCCAAGCTGCATTTCTCTTCTGTTGGTTTTGTGGGGACAAATCAGGATATTTACACCCTGAGTCCAGTGCTACCTTTAGAGGTGAGTTTTTCTATAAATTCACTTAGAATTTACATCAGAATTATGCTTGAAATTCTATACTCATTCCCAACTTATTTCATTTAGATAACAAAATTACACTAATATAGGAGTTTGTTGTTAGCAATAGTGTAGAGGTGTGTAGAGTAGCATAAATATGTATTCAAGTAAGAATAGAGCTACTTCTGAGAAAGTAAGAAAGTAATTTGGCGAAAGATGTACTCAAGTAAGAGTAACTGTCTGGTTCTATGAATGGATTTTTATTTATTTATTATTTATTTTGCTCAAATAAAACACTAAAAAAGCTCAAAATTCAAAGAATAGTTTTTAAAAATACTTTTTTCATAAATTTCATCAACATGCATTTACTTTACTCAGTGGAAAGAGTAGCTTACACTTACAAGAATGTTACTTACTGTAAGTAGTAAGTAAACGTAAAAAAAACGTAAAAGTATATGTAATTGAGTACTACACACCTCTTAATGCAACATTTTTTGTCTTGTTTCAATAGTCATTGAAAAATAAGGCTCTGACAATGTTGACTGAGGCTGTGCAAGACGGAGGTCAAGCCATGAGAGATCCTGTAGGAGGCAGCGTGGAGTTTCATTTTGTGCCAATTTTGAAGCTCATCAGCACTCTCCTGATCATGGGCGTATTTGACGACGAAGACGTCACACATATTTTGAAGATGCTCGAACCTGTTGTATTTAGTGGCAAAAAACTAGAAGAGCCTGTAGAAGACAATACTAGTGGAAAGGAGGAAGAAAAAACACCTGCAAAACCAGTAAACGAACCACCACAAGAAACATATGAGGAGGAAGAAGAGGAGGAATATGAAGATGATGGACTGGGTGAGGAAGAGGAGGAAGAGTATGAAGAAGAAGAGGAAATAGAGGAACCAGAGCCTGCGCCTGCAGTGGTGGAGGAGGCTGGACCTGTGAATGGGGAAAAGGGGGCAGAAGAAACAGAGAAAGAACTAAAACCCGCAGAGACTGAAACTAAGATAGAACAACTTGAACAAGGCCTCTTCCAGATGAAGCTGCCTGAATCTGTTAAATTACAGGTATGACTGTCTCAAGTAACACCAAGGACACATGACAGCTCACTCACCTTAGAGCAGGGGTACTGTAGATCTCTGAAGCTCTAGCCCAATTCCTGATGTGGTAAATACATGACTTTCAATTGTGCTACTACACTTTTTATTGATTTTATTGTATGGGATTTCAAAGTGAGGGTTTATGCCTTCTCCAGTAGTTTTTAGGATATTCATCCAGTGAAGTCACACTGGACTGCCTAGATTACAACACCTATTGCATGTTTCTGTCAGACCAATCACGGGACACAATTTTCACTCCCGTCCCATCCCGCTCCCGTGAAAAAAATCCTGTCCCGTCCCAATCCCGGTCAAAAGTACAAAAAAAATCCTGTCCCGTCCCGCTCCGCCAAATTCAATCCCACTCCGTCCCACTCCCGTTCAGTAGCTATTTTTGAAGGCAAAACAATGATGTTGTATTTTTACAAAATGTTTCATTTTGAGGTGATTAATGCAAACAGACTTATTTAGGAGCCAAAAGCTTGTAAAATGCATGAAAACAAAAAAGGTAATTTAATGGTCAAAACCCCCATCATATGTAGTGTAACTGGGCTATAAAAAGTCTACATCTCCTGAAATGCTTGTTATTATTTGTTATTTGTAGAATCATTTTAGCTTGAGCGCCAGTGTATTCTTCTCTCTTTCATAAGGAAACATGCAGACTTGTGATTGAACAGAACTACCTGTACAGGCAGTGCCTGATGATCAACAGCTTTAGCTTCACTTTTATCACAGAAACTACACCCCGCGGCTGTTTTCTGCTCAAAAACAGTGGTGAGTGAGTTTATAGACGTTACGCTGTGCGTTTTACTAAAGCCACTTCAACGAGTAAAAAAGTCACGGAGGGAGCGAACGGAGCGGTGCGATGACGAGCCTCGCGTGTCCGCGTCTTTATGTTACATCAAAAGCGGGTTGATTCTGAGCTTCAGACAAGTCTGTGGCAGATATTAGAGATGTCCGCGGGTTGCACTCTGCACTGAGCGCGTCTACAGACACAGAATAAGCACGGACACAGCCAGAGCTCCCTGAGCCCAGCCTGCCTGCTGCTGCAGCCGCTGCTGCGGCAGAGCAGAGAGGGGCGGGGCGGAGCAGAGACAAGGGGAAAGAGAGAACGGCTCATCTGAGAAGTGAAACGAACGTGTTTTGGTAGTTGTGACTACAAAATAACTTTGGTAAAGTTGCATTCGCCTCACATTAACAAGAAAATTCTGGTTGCAAGTTTTCATATTTTTTTTAGAAGGGACTAAACTCATTCCGCTCCCGCCCACTCCCGACATTTTTTTCCTGTCCGTCCCGATCCCGTGATTAGTAAGGAATATTGATCCGTCCGCGGGATTCCCGCGGATTCACGTGACCCGCGGAATCCGTTAATTTGTCAGTCTCTACTCCAGACTTTGCCCTCACTCTATCAAACTTTAATCGAAAAAGTGTTTGATAATGAAAGTTAATGGCTCTAGTTTCTGTTAGAAATCACTAGATATAATTGTGATGTTAGCTCACTGTTATTATTAGTGATATTAGCTCTTGCCCTCCATCTGGAGTCATGACATCTTCTAGAATGTGAACGCAACCTGATGCAGTTCACACATTCCCCTATGTGTACTGTGTTATTTCATTACTAATCTGTGTTGTTTTAGATGTGTACCCTTCTGCAGTATTTCTGTGACTGCGAGCTGCGTCACAGAGTGGAAGCCATCATCGCCTTTTCAGACCAGTTTGTGAATCAGATCCAGTCAAATCAGAGGCAGCGCTACAATGACCTCATGCAGGCGTTTACAATGAGTGCTGCAGAGACTGCTCGCAAGACTCGGGAGTTTCGGTCACCACCACAGGAGCAGGTAGATTATATAAAAGTATTATGCTGTTGTTTTAAGTGTTATTATGACTGTGTGGTGATTGTTGGCACATAGGTTAACATGCTGATGAATTTTAAAAACTGCGCCGAAGACGAGGAGTGCCCTGTCCCAGATGAGGTCCGAGAGGCGATGAGCATTTTTCACCGTGCTGTTCTTGCACACTGTGGTCAGTTTTACACACTTTTGTTCATTTTTGGGAAACAATAATACAGTACATTTAAATTCGACAATCTCTTTATCCATTTAATATATTACCAAATCAAATTTTAGTATTACATTGAATGAGAAAAAAACATTACTATTTTAAACTTGCACAATTGTTGGTATAATCACCAACCCCAAAACAAAAATGTACCTTCTTACACATTGGCTGTTTGAGCACTACTCTTCTAAAACCAAAGTGCTGTACACAACAAGTTAAAAACAGTGTAAAAGAATTAAAACAAGAGAAGTAAACAACCTCATTCTGGGTTGAAAGCAAAAAAGAGAGACTTAAAAGAGACTTAGGCAAGTTCATCTCTCTTTCTTACACACAGAGCCGAGGACCAACAAAAAGAAAAGGCGCAATCTCCTCTCTGTTTCCTATTAGTTTTTAGGACTGTCAGAGTCAGCTGATCAGCTGATCTGAGAAGACAGACGGGCGCGTTAGGGCTGGTTCAAGTCAAACGAATATTTAGGAACAGAATCATTTAACATTTAATAAGGGCTGGACTACAAGAGAGAGGCAAACCTTGTTCACTAAGACACAGTTTAATATCGCAAAGACTGAAGGAGCCAATGAGAGAAGGAACATTAAAAAAGTGAGGTCATTAGAGGAACATGAAAGTTTTAATTGTGCAACAATTATTTTTCCCCAAGAAAACATCACAGCTCAAATTGGCCAAGTATAACTGTTTTAACAGAGAGATCATCCTAGTCCTAGTGCGTACCAGTTCATGCATAAAAAAGCAAGAAGTCCCACAGAAGCTTTTAAGCAGGTTGGCTGTGTAGAGCATTTGAAACTAAATTAATCGTTGTTAAAAGAACACAAGGATTAAGGACATAAGAGACAATACATTTTGATTTGCTTTCATTTATCACTAATATTAGTGTTTTAGTTGTAATGTGACTTCAGTAAGCATGATAATTGAATATTCGTCTTGACATTCCTTTGTGTGCCAGGTGTACACATTGAGGAAGAAGAGGAGGAAGAGGCGTGGATTATTCACTCAGGGGTCGACTTTTTCGTCTAGTGGAAAAAGTTAAAAAACTTCGTGAAAAGAAAGTGGAGAAAGATCCTGAACCACAGGAAGACAAAAAACCAAGTGGGTCACAAATGATGTAGTAAAACGTTATTCTCATTGTTCTTGACATAGATTTTTACAAATGTACATCTTTTCACAGGCACACTGCAGGAGCTGATTTCACACACTATGATCCATTGGGCCCAGGAGTCATTTATCCAAAACCCAGAGCTTGTGCGGATGATGTTCAGTCTCCTGCACAGACAGTATGACGGTTTGGGTGAACTCATGCGTGCCCTGCCCAAGGCTTACACCATCAATGCCGTGTCAATTCGGGACACCATGGACCTCCTGGAGTGTTTGGGTCAGATTCGATCTCTGCTTATTGTCCAGATGGGTCCAGAAGAGGAGAGACTTATGATTCAAAGCATTGGGTTAGTAAATACATTTCACAATTTGGGGTGTGCCATCTTGAAGAGTTGGAATAATCATTTGGTCAATTTCAAATAAGTGGCTATGATACATATTAAATAAATAATTATTTCTAATATTTATTCTTATAAAAAATCTATAAGACAATGTGAAAAAAACACATTGTCACTTTTTTTTTAAAATAATCAAATACCATTATATTTCTTCCTCACATTATTTGTACAATACAACAATTTCATATTGTGGCATCCCATATTTTACTAGCAAATACTGCATTTGCTTTGAAAATTACTGAGCAATTGTCAGTATCGTGAAATAAAAAAGCTGAACAATTGTCAATATCGTGAAAAATAAAAAGCTCCTTGACTGGAGTGAAATCTTACAAATACAAATACCAAATCTAATGTTTATTCTTGAAGCTAAAAAACAAAACAAAACACATCTTGTACGACTTACTGAAAAACAGTAAGTTTTAGTCAATTTGTACCTCACAGTACTACTGGTATATGTAACAATGTAATTATAACCTTTTGTTTTTTTCCAAAGGAACATCATGAGTAATAAAGTCTTCTATCAACATCCAAACTTGATGCGAGCTTTAGGCATGCATGAAACTGTCATGGAGGTCATGGTGAATGTGCTTGGAGGCGGGGACTCAAAGGTTCTACAACAATGTTAAAATATGTATTATAGTTCGTCTGTAAGTGTATCACCCAATCAAATAGTAAATCACACTTTTCTACCCATAGGAGATCAGATTTCCTCGAGTTGTGACAAACTGTTGTCGCTTTCTTTGTTATTTTTGCCGAATCAGTCGTCAGAACCAAAGATCCATGTTTGACCACCTCAGTTATCTTTTACAAAATAGTGGCATTGGCCTCGGTGAGTGTATTTCAACTGTGTAAAACTAGGGCTGTTGTGTGAAACAGTAAACAATTTGAATTCATCATTTGTGTTAGGAATGAGAGGATCAACTCCATTGGACGTTGCTGCTGCTTCCTGCATTGACAATAATGAGCTGGCATTGGCACTGCAAGAACAAGATTTAGAAATGGTGAAAGCTAAACCTTTGATGATTTCATTTTATTTTTGTGTGTTAAATCTTTGTTATGTAATTTATCCTCAGGTGGTGAAGTACTTGGCCGGATGTGGACTTCAGAGCTGCCCGATGCTCCTGGCTAAAGGTTATCCTGATATTGGCTGGAATCCCTGTGGTGGAGAGAAGTACCTGGACTTCCTTCGATTTGCTGTCTTTGTTAATGGTTTGCTTGTTGTTGTTTTTTTACATATATTTTATAGCCAATCCTACTTGTTTTTGCATTGTGGAAAAAAACTGATATCTTACATAATGTTATAGGGGAAAGCGTAGAGGAGAATGCAAATGTTGTTGTGCGTCTGCTAATTCGAAGACCTGAATGCTTTGGTCCTGCTCTGAGAGGTGAAGGTGGCAACGGCTTACTGGCTGCAATTGAAGAAGCAATAAAAATATCAGAAGATCCTGCAAGAGACGGGCCATCTGTTAAGAAAGACAGACGCTTTCCGATGTAACAGATACTTTATTATGTTTTGCATGTTGTTTGGAGCCCACGCACATTTGATTGCTTCTTGTTTGTTGTAGGTTTGGAGGAGAGGAGCAGCATGAGGAGAACAGAGTGCACCTTGGGAATGCCATCATGTCTTTCTACTCAGCTCTTATTGACTTGTTGGGGCGCTGTGCTCCCGAGATGCATGTATGTCAAACAGGATTGTTATTCATAAAGTGCTAAATTTAAAACATTAAATTAAAGCTTCCAAACCTAATTTTCAATCAGTAAAAAAGGAATTATAGATATTTAAACTTTTGTAATTCATCCCTCGCTCTCACAAACCCTTTGGCATATCACTAGTTTCACTTTTCTTTTACTATTTCAAAGTGAAGCAATTTTAAGGAGTCCTATAGTGACTCAGCAGACTCTTTCTGACAAGTTTAAAGAAATAACATGTTTAACAAGTCAATGAAGACAATGGTAGATGTCTGCTTTTTTCTCCCATAAAGTAATACATTTGTTGTTAACTTTCTGGGAGAACAAAATTTACAGAAGGTTGAGTACCCCAGCTTTTAGAAATGTTAACTGATAAATTGATGATTTTCTACAGTTGATTCAGGCTGGTAAAGGCGAGGCTCTCCGAATTAGGGCCATCCTCAGGTCTTTGGTGCCCATTGAAGATCTTGTTGGAGTCATCAGCCTTCCTGTTCAGATTCCTACTTTTGGAAAGGGTAACTACTTCTTTGCTCTATTATGACATAAAATCATGCAGTTATATGTTATATCTCCATGTAAATACTGTTTTGCTCAGATAACAGTATCATTGAGCCAAAGATGTCAGCCAGTTTTGTCCCAGACCACAAGGCTCCAATGGTTCTCTTCTTGGACAGAGTGTATGGTATTGACAACCAGGATTTCTTGCTCCATGTTCTTGAAGTGGGCTTTCTGCCTGATATGAGAGCAGCTGCCTCCTTGGACACAGTAAGCCTTCACTGCACCAATAAACTACATATTAGCCATGTTGAGGGTGGGTCAGGGGTTCCTCCAACAATAATTAAATGTTGTTGTTTTTTTATTATTATTAATTAAATTTATCAAAACAAACTTGTTTACAAATTAGACTGAGTTACAATTTTTACATAAACTCCTTTTGAAGCAGTTTTGTGATATTACACAGCATGGTCTTGTTTTACTATATCTAGTCCTTTTGTAAACTTTCAAAACAACAACTATATCTGACCTCTTATTGTGTTCTTTTTTTTCTGATAGATTGCCTTTAGCACAACAGAAATGGCCTTGGCGTTGAACCGATACCTCTGTTCTGCGGTGTTGCCCCTCATTACCAAATGTGCCCCTCTCTTTGCTGGCAGTGACCATAGAGCCATCATGATAGACTCCATGTTGCACACAATCTACCGTCTGTCCCGCGGCCGGGCTTTTACAAAAGCCCAAAGAGACATAATCGAAGAGTGTCTCATGGCATTGTGCAAGTCAGTATATTTCAAATCAGGCTGCTTATCAGCACAAGTTTTAGGTTGATTCAAATTTTAAATTTAAATTTCCAGGCATCTGCGTCCCTCAATGCTTCAGCACCTGCTTAGACGACTGGTATTTGATGTGCCTATACTGAATGAATATGCTAAAATGCCACTTAAAGTAAGAAAACAGGCATAAAAGAGTGCATTATTTTGGCCAACAAAGCTAATGCAAACAGTTCATTGCTATCTAATTTATTTCATTTTCATGCAGCTTTTGACCAATCATTATGAGCGGTGTTGGAAATACTACTGCCTTCCAAATGGATGGGCAAACTTTGGAGTAGCTTCAGAGGAGGAGCTTCATTTGACACGAAAACTCTTTTGGGGCATCTTTGAGTCCTTGGAGCATAAAGTAAGACACATGCAATAATTATTATTTTCATACACATAATTATTATAACATGTCAATTTTTAATTTTCAGAAATTTGATGCTGAGATTTTCAAGATTTCTATGCCCTGCATCTGTGCCATAGCTGGAGCTATTCCTCCAGACTATGTTGACGCGAGCTACTCCTCGAAAACAGAGAAAAAAGCCTCAGTGGACGCAGAGGGTAACTTTGACCCAAAACCTGTAGAAACCACAAAGTGAGAATCCTTATCAGACCAGTTCTGGCTTCTTTCTTTATTATTAATATTTAAATCCTCTTAAATATGATTTGTCCTTGAATGCAGCACTATTATCCCTGAGCGGCTAGATGGCTTTATCAACAAATATGCAGAGTATACACATGACAAATGGGCATTTGAAAAGGTATGCAAAGGTCTTACAGGTCTTACAAAATGACTAATTATGCTGTTTCAATTATTCAATATACATTTTGTCTTTTTGTTCTGCAGATTCAGAATAACTGGTCATATGGAGAGGTGCTTGATGAAAATGCAAAGACTCACCCCATGCTTAGACCATATAAAACCTTCTCAGAAAAGGTAAAGCAATGCTTAATATTTTCTGTTTTGCCTCACACCTGCAATCATCCTGACAATTTGACAATTACAAGGACAAAGAGATCTACCGCTGGCCGATAAAGGAGTCAATAAAAGCCATGCTTGCATGGGAGTGGACCATTGACAAAGCAAGAGAAGAAGAGGAGTCAGAGAAAAAGAAGGCTGCAGCCTCCCGAAAGATCTCCCAGACTGCTCAGGTACAGCTCAGTGGTCAATAGATTAGCATTTAAAAATTCACTTTTATAAATTGTCATACAGATGAATAATGGGAATTCTCTTACAGGCAACATATGACCCAAGCCATGGTTACAGCCCACAACCTATTGATATTTCACATATGGCTCTTTCAAGAGATCTGCAGGTAAGGAAATATTGTATTTATAAGAACACTGACCACACAGCCTTACTAATAAATAATATTTTCCATTTAGTCTATGGCAGAGCAGTTGGCTGAAAACTACCATAACACTTGGGGTCGGAAAAAGAAACTAGAACTGCAGTCCAAAGGTAAGGCGTAGAAGTCTATATGAAATTCTGAACCAAACAATTGGCAAAGTTGCTTTTGTGTTGTGTAGGAGGAGGTACACACCCTCTGCTTGTGCCTTATGACACTTTGACTGCAAAGGAAAAAGCTCGAGACAGAGAAAAAGCCTATGAGTTGTTGAAATTTCTGCAGCTCAATGGATATGCTGTGACAGGTCAGGACCAATTATTTCTATAAAATTGTTTTTCTGATGTTTCCAAAAACATACCTTTTTGTGGACATTTTTGCAGGGGGCTGAAAGACATGGAGTCTGACATTTCCTCTATTGAAAAGAGATTTGCTTATGGATTCTTGCAAAAACTCCTAAAATGGATGGAAATAGCTCAAGAATTCATTGCTCATCTTGGTACTGAATGAACTAATGTTGCATAGACATAAATAAAAAATAACATTATTATCTATTATTCAGAGGCCGTTGTGAGCAGTGGACGTGTGGAGAAGTCGCCTCATGAACAAGAAATCAAGTTCTTTGCCAAGGTAAAGCTTCTGTTTTTATTAAAACAATAGATTTTAAGTGTAACCGTCCTATATCCGATTTTTGGTCCTTAAAAATAACAGAAACCGAAATAATTAATAGTAAACTTGCTACAACAGTTTACATATGAGCCTCCGAATTGTTCATCACAAAGCTTTTTCACTGCTGTTAGTGTGAGACTGTATGCTAACGGCTGTTAGCCACAATGCTAACAACAACATCAGACGAACTAAGCAGAGTTGGTGAACAAACAGGACATTATTAGACGTAGACAGGACATTGTGGACAAATTTCCAGCTAAATAGATACATTAACAAGATAACTGTATGATGGGGAAATGTGTTTTTTTTATTGTAAAAAATTGGGTAGCTACTGTGTCTTTAATAAACGTGTTTATGGTAAGTCTAACATATGATCTCAACTCTACAACAGATCTTGATGCCTTTGATCAATCAATATTTCAAAAACCATTGCCTCTATTTCCTGTCCACACCTGCAAAGGTGCTTGGCAGTGGTGGACATTCATCAAACAAAGAAAAGGAAATGATAGCAAGGTAAATAAATATATCTTTAAACAGCTAAACCAGTCTATAATGTCCCTTTCAAAAAGTATTTAACTGTTCACTTGTTTTATTTACAGTATTTTTTGTAAAATGTCTGCTCTTGTGAGACACAGAGTCTCCCTCTTTGGTAAGATCTGTTAACATTGTATGTTAGTTGTAACTTTTATTCAAGTGACATTTCGCCTTCTTTTGAATAAACAGGCACTGATGCCTCTGCTATTGTCAATTGTCTTCACATTCTGGCACGATCACTGGATGCAAGGTAATTGTGCACTGTAATACTAATATTTGCATATAATTATTTTTTGTTTTCTTTTATCCAGGACTGTAATGAAGTCAGGTCCAGAGATTGTAAAGGCAGGGTTGAGGTCATTTTTTGAGAGTGCAGCTGACGACATTGAAAAAATGGTTGAAAATTTAAAACTGGGGAAAGTATCCAAGGGCAACCAGGTAAGGCCAAGTATGATTAGTTTACTGCATTTCTTTGATATCTTTACACAATCCCAATGTCTTATTACATACCTGTCATACTTTGAAGCAAGTGAAAGGAGTGTCTCAGAACATCAACTACACGACTATTGCCCTCTTACCTGTCCTGACATCTTTGTTTGATCATATTGCTCAGCACTTATTTGGGGATGATGTTATCTGTAAGTTTACCAAACTTTTCATTCAGATTAAAAATACTCTTACGTTTTTATTAAGTTTTTTATTTTTGTTTAGTGGATGATCTTCAAATGTCATGTTATCGCATTATGTGCAGCATTTATTCTCTGGGAACTGTGAAGAATCCTCATGTTGAGAGGTAAAATCGTGTGGAGAATCTTTTAGTTCATTTCTTAGCAATATCTATTGTATACAGTATTTACCTTTCAAAGTTGAGTTGATGCTGCAGTAACCCTATGTATGCAGTAGTTAGTTGTAGTTATTCAAACTGTATTTTTATACAGACAGCGACCTGCTCTGGGGGAGTGCCTGGCTCATCTTGCTGCAGCTATGCCTGTTGCCTACTTAGAACCACACCTTAATGAATTCAATGCATTTTCTGTCTACACCACAAAAACACCAAGGGAGAGAGCCAGTACGTAATAAGCACTTTCAATTTTATTATCTAATTCTGTGTCAAAATTACTAAATAAAGTGCTGTGTTTTTTCTAAGTTCTGGGATTGCCAAATGAAGTCCAAGAATTGTGCCCGGACATCCCAGAACTAGACATACTGCTAAAGGAGATTGGAGACTTGGCAGAGTCAGGTGCACGATACACAGAAATGCCTCACGTCATTGAAATCACGTTACCTATGTTGTGCAACTACCTGCCACGCTGGTGGGAAAGAGGCTCCGAAAGCCTCCCTGAGATGGAGGGTCGAGTCTGCACTGATGTTACTTCAGAGCATCTCAATCAACTGTTGGGAAGCATCATGAAGATTGTAGTAAATAATCTGGGTATTGATGAAGCTTCGTGGATGAAGAGATTGGCTGGTAAGCACGAGTTCAACACTACTAAAGTTAGTTGTCAAGCAAATTAAATAATTGTTATTTTTTAGTGTTTTCACAGCCAATTGTGAGCAGAGCAAAGCCAGAAATGCTTAAATCTCACTTTATCCCAACAATGGAGAAACTAAAGAAACGGACATCAAAAGTAGTGGCTGAGGAGGACCATTTAAGAATGGAGGGAAAGTCAGAAGGAGATGAGGAGGATGGTACCATACGTGACGAGTTTGCTGTCCTCTGTAGAGATCTGTATGCTCTGTATCCTCTACTTATTCGATATGTGGACAACAATAGGTGAAATAAAATGATCAAAAGATGCACCATTTTTATCTGTTTACTAAGCTTCTATTAGAAGTTTATTGACATAAACCATTATTATATTTCTGTGTTTCAGAGCAAGGTGGCTAACTTGTCCAGACCCAGATGCAGAGGAGCTTTTTCGAATGGTTGGAGAAGTCTTCATTTTCTGGTCTAAATCTCATGTATGTTTCAATAAAGCAAAAAAAAACAAACAAACAATGAGATGATCAATTATATCCATTGACAGCATGTTTAATGATTTTATTTCTTTGTATATGCAGAACTTCAAAAGAGAAGAGCAGAACTTTGTGGTGATGAATGAAATCAACAACATGTCTTTTCTGACAGCTGACAGCAAGAGCAAAATGAGCAAGGTGGGTCTATCAGAAGGATTTTTTTTTATAAAAAGAGCAGACAATAATAAGCAACCATTTAAAATGTTTAACTTCATAGATTTATTATATTACGGTCGTCTGTCTTCTGTTTGTACAATGAAAACAGTGCTTCTTTTGTTTATGTTCACATAGTCATTGTCTACATGTGTTAGATTTTTGGGCTTGGGTGTTAACTTTATGTTTTGTTCGTCTCTGTTGGGATTCCAGGGCGGGGACTCAGAGGTTAGACTTTGTTTCTGCACGTCCGCTGTGCTGATCGCATGGCACCTCACTTTGGGGGAGCTTTTCATCAACCTCTCCAGCACACTGGCACATTTAATCCATACACAATGATCACATAATAAAAGCATGACTGAACATAATTTAGTGTTCATCCTAAATGCTGCTTTATACTTGCAGTTGCATCCACTTAGTCATGAACACTTTTCAACCCATGACCTGATCAAAATCTTGTTAAGAATGTTTCTTTGCAATAGATACCATGTTATTCTTAGATATAAATAGAAGATACAAATCCTTTCAAGCCTAACTTCAGAGAAGCAGCAGAGTGAGTTTGTATCCACTTACACTGGCATTAGACCTGCAATACTTTGTACTCTGATCACTGCTACGCCCAACATGCACTGACACACGGCATGTGCAGACACAAATAGAATACACTGTAGTTTAGGAACAGTTGGACAGGATGCGGCCCCTGTGGCCACTCCTCTGTCCTGCCAGTGTGCGAGGGGGGAGTCTAGAGGCGCTTGATGAAAGTACTCAGCTAAAGTTGGGCTCATGGCACTGGGTTCCTGGCAGGACCAACGGCTGCCGTGAGAGCACTGTGCCATTGCCCAGAGACTCTGAGTTTGCTCTTTTTTGAAAATAGCTGAGTCTGAGTCTTTCAATATGTCTTGTTTATTTCTTCAAGGATGGATGACATGTAGCTTTGTAATGCAGCTTTTTGCCAGTAGGAGGTGATGATAGTCTTCTCTGTGCTCTTTCTTCTTTCCTCCCTGGAAATGCCATGGCAAAACATGGTTTAGTTTCCTTAATAGTTCCTGATAAACACACCCACTAACAGTCAAATATAAGGTAACATTTTCTAACTTACCTCTTCCACACAAGTGCCTAATGACCCAATTCTAACCAAGATTAATATGCCGTTACTTGACTCAAAGTTATCCACTAAATGTACCCTGTTTTTCTTTAATAGTGTTCAGTAACAAATGCATCTGACAACAAGTTAGCAGCTCACATTAAGACAAAAACAACAAAACAAAACATTCTTTATCACATTGTATATTTTCAATACATATTTATTGTAGAGATTCATATTTTACATCTAATTTACATTCAAGATGGCATATTTTTTTACTGTCTTTCAACATGTCTCTTTCAAGTACTTCTGTTCTTGACGTATTTGCATTCAAGTATTAAAAATATAAATGTACAGCTTGCATTAACTAAACTAAAATACACTATGTATGGTCTATGCTAATTTTGGAGGACTTTAGAAAGAGCAGACAGCAGGAGAACTGAAAGTACAAGCATATACTGTTGTATGCTATTAACAGCCTCATAAATTAGAAATAATGCAGCTAATGCTTATGTTGTATTCACTACTACTTAACTAACAACGTAACCCAAGTTTATTGACATAATCACAGTGTACAAGATACTTTAATGTTTGTGCTTTGAGTATGTCTTGATTGTAAAAAGTCCTTTGTCTTGCATGGATATCTTTAAATTGTGTCCCATTCCTTTCTGCAGTATCCTAGCTGTATCCTATTTTTTTCCTTATAACACGGCCCTTCCTGTAACCACCTCAAACCATGACAGTGGGAAAATGTTCAAGAACCCCAGAATATACTGTCTCTTAAGGGATTTTATTGTTTTTAGGTCAATTGTTTTTTTTTATTTTAAGAATTTTGTAATATGGTATTTTTCATAATTGACACTTTTGCATAAGACTGACTGCCCTAAATGGACTTTAAAAACAGCTAGTCTTGGTGTCACCTTTTTTGCCTATCATGAGACAGTTTGAATGCTCTTTAGACCATCTCTCTGTATTTCAGGGTGGAGGCTCAGATGCAGAACGAACTAAAAAGAAGAAGCGAGGAGATCGATACTCTGTTCAGACCTCTCTCATTGTGGCTGCTCTGAAAAAGATGCTTCCTATCGGGCTCAACATGTGCTCTCCTGCCGACCAGGAGCTCATTAACCTGGCCAAGATACGATACTCACTGGTAGATTTAACTAAGATTTTATAAGCACTGATGCTGTGGTTGCTATTCTGCTGTAATCTTCATTCTTCACTGCATGCATTTTGTAGCGGGACACAGATGAAGAAGTCAGAGAGTTTCTGCAGAACAACCTTCATCTTCAAGGAAAGGTACAATCAACAAAATAAATAATTGCAATTATTTTGTGAGATTATCTTCAACTTTGTCTTAAGTCACTTCTTCTGTTTGGAAAAAGGTGGACAATCCATCCATGCGCTGGCAGATGGCTCTGTACAAAGAGATGGCCGGAAAGGCAGAGGATGCAGATGCTCCTGTAAAAGTTGTAAAGAGAGTCCAAGAGGTTTCGGCTGTCCTCTACCATCTTGAAGTGGTAAGAGTTAGAGAATGTTAAGTGTTGTCCTACTGGTTCTGTCAGTCTTGGACTTGGTGTCTTCAATATTCAACATATTGCTTTAACACAAGGAGGTTTAAGTAGTAGCTTTGAAGGCTAGTTGCACTGTATATCATGTCAGTGCAACTTTTCCGCTAATTATATAATTAGTAATAATAGAATTAGAGGTGGTGTTGTTAAGACTATACAAATAGAAATGTACAGTATAGTACAACAGAAAGTGACTAGCATATTTTTATATTCAAACGACTGTCATCTTTTGGTTACTTGAAAATGATGAAACTTTGTCAACAGACAGAGCACCCTTTCAAGTCTAAGAAAATGGTGTGGCATAAGCTACTGTCCAAACAGAGGCGTCGAGCTGTAGTTGCTTGTTTTAGGATGACACCTTTGTACAACATCCCAAGGTAATACTGTATGTCCCAGTTCTCCTTTTAAACATACAGAAATTCACCATAAATGTGTCTTTTTTGCAGACATAGAGCCTCTAATATGTTCCTTGAAGGCTACAAACGCAACTGGCTTTTCTCTGAAGGTTATGCTTTTGAAGATCGAATGATTGATGACCTGTCTGTGAGTTACATCATCTCATGCCAGTCATATTGTATGTCTATTTTAACAAATGTGTTTTGTAACAATTCATCTTCGATTACAGAAAGCCTTGGAACAGGAAGAAGTCGAAGAAGAAGAAGAAAGAGAAACAAAGCCAGACCCTCTCCATCAACTTATTTTGCATTTTAGTCGCACAGCTTTAACAGAAAAGAGGTTACAAGTTGCTTCAAGACAGATTTTATGACATTAATTTGTCTAATAGTAGATGTTCATTTTTTTTTAATCTTGTTTCATAGCAAACTTGACACAGATTATCTTTACATGGCATATGCTGATATCATGGCAAAGGTAAGCCAAACTAACAGCAATGTGAGTTACAATCAATGTGAAAATATAGTGCTCAAAATTGTTTACATTTGTAGAGTTGCCATATTGATGAAGAGGAAGAAGGGGGAGAGGATATGGTGGAAAGTTCAGAGGATGAGATGTCCTTTGAGGTGCGACAGTCAGAACTGGTAATGGGCGGCGAGGGGCTGGGACCAGGACACAGCGGTAGCTTTCGACGCACGAGTGATTCATCATCAGACATCACATCACTATCACATCTCTTTGTCTCTCCTTCGTCTGTGTGTCCTTGTTTTGGATTTTTTGGCCCAATCCAGTTTAAACTTTACTCTATTTAGCTTATCTCTTGGGATTTCAATGTTCATTTATTGTATACTTTGTAATTTTCTAATAGCTCAAGAAAAGCAGTGTTGCAATTTACCGTAATCACAATATCTTCAACGAAAGCTTTATCATTTTTACTCCAAAATAACTTGGATTGGATCAAATCACAATAATTGCAATACAAATGAACTAATACTAACAATATTAACATGCTCACAGTTTTTCTGTGCTACAATGGACAACTTTATAAGCAATAAATAAACGCTTCTTATTGTTATTGGCAGCTTCTGCAGGTTTTGATGTGTCAATAGAACAGTACAAGCCCTTAAGGTGTTCATCTTTATTTTCCATATCCTCTCAGGGTGTGTTGCAGTACACAATGTTGCAAATCCTGTTTGCTAGCATTTATTTACCAATGCAAACTGGAAGAGTCAAAAGAAGAACATTTTGTTTTTAAGAAAAAAATAGTTTACAAAGTAGAAACACATAACATAGAGCTTTCAGGACACATATATACACACACAAATTATTAATGTAAAACTGTACATACCAAACATACATACTAATAATCACCTCACAACAGAATTACTTTAAGATCTACTACTGTTTGGTGCCAGAGATAATTGTTTTTTCATTAGTATTATGCATGCGCACTGTAGACAACTCGAAATAAATAAAAACATATTGTTATGAAGTTTACCATATGGTTTTGTAGTAAAGCTTTCTGTCTTTGTTTTGATAAAACTGGGATGTTGGATATGTGAATTGTTAAAAACATTTTTAAAAGCATCCTATAAGCTAAAAAACAAATGGTCATTCCTCCTCCCAGTTTATATAGCTGTCCTGTCTGTCTCTCCATTTCTCCATGTCATGTCTCACATTGTCATAACAGTGTTTTTTAATGGCATGAACTGATCAGTGTCCCTCCTCACTCACATAGTCAACTGACAGACTACAGACAAGAAAGCCAGATAGGCTCAGTACTCTCAACACATAAAATAATCCCTCTACATTTAGGAAACACCGCAGACACCTGGAAGAAGAGGTTTAAGAGGTTAGAGTTAGAGTCCCCTGCATTACACATAGTGGGTAAACCATGGTCAGGCCTATGTGGGTGGGGGAGGCGGGTGGTTTGGGAGGTGGGTGTCTGAATGGGGAAGTGAATGAGTGACATTTGATAATGTAATATATATTGATGTATGCTAGATATTGAGAGAGATGCTTTCTGTAGTCCAACGTTTGCTAAATGTGGCAAACGTGGAAAAAGTAGTCTAAACACTCCGCATTAACAAATCAAGTGGATTGAATGTGTGAAAGAGTATATTAGTAATATTTATTAATGATTTAAGTAAATAAGATTATATTTATAATCTTGCAAAACAGTAGAGGTAAGTAAAATTGAATACAGAGAGTATATGTATGTATAGATATGAAGAAATTGTTTTATATTGCTGTTTATGTATTTGGATGACTCAGATACATAGACAGTTTTGAGATGTTCCTTTTAATCTATGCTCATCTATATTCACAGTTTGGTTAAACTAAACTTTGAAAATATTAGTGTATATATAGAATACAATATTGTAATTAATGCATACACTTTCAGGAAAAAGAGATGGAAAAACAGAGACTGTTGTATCAGCAGTCAAGACTTCACAACCGAGGAGCTGCAGAGATGGTTCTTCAAATGATCAGTGCCTGCAAAGGTTTGAATCCATCTAGTTCTGCTTTTTCTTTAGATTCATGTATAATGCTTTTTTTTAAATCTTACAATGATTAGGTGAAACCGGCCCAATGGTCTCAACCACTCTTAAGTTAGGTATATCTATCCTGAATGGAGGAAACAGTGAGGTGCAACGAGTAAGTCTTTGTAAAAAGAATATTTATGCTTCCTGCATTACTTTTTGGGAAGAGAAGAAATGTGGTATATTGAAAATGTATTTTTGATTATCTTATAGAAAATGCTGGAGTACTTGAAGGACAAGAAGGATGTGGGCTTCTTTTTGAGTGTTCAGTCTCTGATGCAGACCTGCTGGTGAGTTTTTTTAATACTCCCTGATTGTACCATAATATGAATGTTTTATTGTCCATTTGTTTGCAGTGTGTTGGATCTGAATGCCTTTGAAAGACAGAATAAGGCCGAGGGGCTCGGCATGGTATCAGAAGAAGGAACCAGTAAGTCTCAATATGCTCCATATAGTTTCCAGTTTACTGTATATAGTTCTTTAAGGATGCTTCTGTCTATAGACTAAAGGCAGCACATGGTAATATTTATCAACTTTATAAACAAAATCTTACAATGGATAATGAATTTGAGGTTTATAACGTATAAAAGTGAGATCAGTGATTGGATGTTATTTGAGTCGTTTACTATCCCTATCATTCTTACCTGAGAAAACCGATGGTTTATTCATTGTCATTAGCCCTATTTTTGAATCCAGACTGTTTTAATTGAATGGTCAGTTTTCTAACCTTAAATTAACATTGGAGTTAAGCCTTGTAATAACTTGCTTTGTTGTACAGTGTAGCTACATTGGACTTGAACTTTTCTGTTCATTTTGTGACCTAATTGTGGAGGCCCATCGATAATTCTTATAATTTCCATGGAATGATGTTAATCCTCGTCCTCATCTCTTAGTCCTTTTCTGTTGTCAACAAACTGATCCTCTCTCCCTTCCCCATGATCACTGCCACCTCTCCCTTGTCCCTCGTTTCATGGTCCTCAGACATGAGCCTAGATCGGGGTAAATTGCATTTCTATCCACCTGTCTCTCTCTGATTCTCTTTTCTCTCTTGGTCTCTCGTTCTCTCTCTCATGCTGCTGTCCCTGTATCGCATCTTCTTCTTTCTGTAAACTAACGCCTTATTTCTACCTAAAGGGGACTGGCTCATCCTGTCCATCTTTCATCTTCATTTGTTCAAATATGTCATTCATTTAATTTCAATGAATGAAATCTGGTCTAATTTCACTTATTAAAACTCCTAAAACCATGAGTGGTGCTGTTCTTTTTTTTTTTTTTCATTTACTACCATTTCAACACAAAGTCAAAGTCTGTGAACAACAATTTCATGGCCACTTGATCAGCTTGATTAGTCACGTCTTATGGTTTGATGGACACTGACCCAGTCTCTCTTAATGTAACTCTTGACTGTGCATGAGTTTTGCTTATAGAGTCACAAAATAAGAAGCAATCTTTTAGAAAATGTGTGCTGCTTATGCACATGAAATGGTTAGACTAGTTTGTTGACTAGTTGTCCAGGTTCATTGTGTCTCTTCTTTCTTTCTGTATGTTAGTATATATGTTATAATACTGTATTTTATATGTTGTAATGTTATATTCATGTCATATAGTGCTATTTTTTTGTTGTATCAATGGCTTTGTTAAAATGTGTGTCTGTAAAATCATGAGAATGATTATTTTTAAATAGTTTGATTAGAAATGTACACAATTCTTTTGTCATTGTTCAACAAAAAATAGGTGTTTATTTTGTCATGTGGCAAAAATTGTGTACTTTCAATTTTTGAAATCTGTAAAAAGTGTATAAAATTGACACATTTCAAAAATGTGTGTGAATTAATTTATTGTGTGTGAATAAATTCAAATTCAAACATTTTAAAATATCATTCTGTAATATTACCACATTAATTATTACTAACCACTGTAACTCATGATTTATTTATTTAATTAATCTATTTTATTGAGAAACTTTTGCTCTGATGTGTGGTTTTGCAGTGTGACTTACTAAATCTCAATTACCCAGATGAGATGGTAAGTTGGACAATTAATTGATTTTATTACATTTCTTACTTAACTCATTGTTCACATATTAACATAAAGGCAACTGTTAGTTCTAGTGATAAATCTTGAATGTAATATTTTTTCTCTTCCTTTTAGATGAAAAAGTCATGGCTGATGATGAATTCACATGTGACCTCTTTCGGTTTTTGCAGTTACTTTGTGAGGGTCACAATAATGGTGAGTATTATTAAAGCTGTCAATAATGTGTTGAATTACTATGTAAAAACTAAAATTCCATTATGTTGCAGATTTTCAAAACTACTTGCGTACACAGACAGGCAGCACAACCACCATCAACATCATCATTTGCACTGTTGATTACCTACTTCGACTACAGGTGCCGTCAATAATGTCATTGGTCTGTCAAAATAGAATGACTGAACAGTGTTGGCTAAATATACGCAAATTTTTTTCCCAGGAGTCTATTAGTGATTTCTACTGGTATTATTCTGGCAAAGACGTCATTGATGAACCAGGGAAAAAGAACTTTTCCAAAGCCATGACAGTAGCAAAGCAGATTTTTAATAGTCTCACAGAATACATACAGGTGTGTATGAGTGAAGTCTCTCTTTTTGTATATTGTTGTCATGTTTGTAATGTTTTGTTGTTGTTGTTTTTATGCCAGGGCCCATGCACCGGAAACCAGCAGTCTCTGGCTCACAGCAGACTGTGGGATGCAATAGTTGGTTTTCTTCATGTATTTGCTCACATGATGATGAAGCTCGCTCAGGTAAGAATAAAAAATACATTTATTGGAGTTTCAAAAACACACTTGTCACAGCTTTTCTGTTGAAAATAAAGACAATAACCAGATATTATCAACACTAAAATAGATCCACAGCCGTACTTGACTGTACTAAATATTTCAGTTGTGTGTAAAGCTGCAGCAAAATTCCTGTGCTGTAGTCCTTGATAACTTATTTATAGTAGCTTTAAAATATAGATACAAACCTCTTTAATTACTTTGGTTGCTGCTAGGGCTGTTCACAAGTATTATATAATCTTCTACTTGATAATATATACCATTGACAGAATAAATCTCTTACATAATGTGGTTGACCTATTTGCCATGACAGAGACGTAAGTCCTATAAACATGGAGCTTGATATTGTCTGAGAAACATTGTTGAGCTTAATATTCAGCATATTTAACTCAGCGTAGCGAGTCAAGAGGTTGATAAAATGCAAAATAAGTATTGTATTTTGCATTTGCATATTCATATGAATGCATATGAATTACTCAAAAATGATTGATTTATTTAATGACAGATACAATCTTTCTTTTTTTTTTTTCCTGAAAAGTATTCACACAATTTATTTGTATTACCAGTATGGACTGAGTTAAAAGTGCTTCCACACTTTAATGTTTTATCAGCACAACAGCAATAAAGTAAAATGTGCGTCTCCACTGTAATAGTTTAATTTTGTTTTAATAGGTAAAAGGCATATCAGTATGGAAGTGTGGAACCACTGCAGACCATATGGTGAAAAACCTTACAAATAAAGGGTTAAAATACTTTAAGGAATCTCATAATAGAAGTCATTCTTCATGGATGACTGAGGCCCACAGCCTGATTTCAGTGTATTGCATGTGCAGCACATAGCATTACTGCATCCTGAAGTCCCCAGCTCAGCAAACGCTAACTCATAATTCACCTAACACAGCTCCAGCGCTGTCAGCTTCACCCATTCACCCTTTACATACACATTTAGGCTCAAGATTATTAGATATTGCAGATGTGCTGACATGTACATGTACATATGTTCAAAAGCTGAATAATAATTATTGAAACTGTCTTCCACATGGTCATTGCAGGGTAAAGTATGTATCTATTTCATTATCTATTGATGTGATAATGTGTTTACTAGTTCAGTGTTGGTTTCTCTTATCAGGCTGTTTTAACTCCACCTGCTTCCATAAAGTGTGTCCTGGTTAGAAGCAATTGTGTTTCTAGGGTCAACCTATTTGAGTCACTCATTTTGTAGCAGTAACTAAACAGGGGGAGTTGTTTTACATTATTTTAACATGTTGGGGAATGTTAAGTATTTAAGCAAATGTGTTCTGTTAGTTACAACTGTGGTCTTAAGTATATAAAATATTTTTTATTTGTTTTTTATACGAAGCAGGTGAATGCAAAACTTCCTGAGGAAGGGTTTGACCTTTAACCTCCACTGTCGGTTGAAGTAAACACTTTAACAAAACAAAATTATTTGACTTTATTGTGACATCCATCCTGTGTGAACAGGTTTAACAAAAGTCCAACTTCACTAAGCTTGACTAACACCTAATGCAAATGGGTTTGCGTTTGTTTGTGGTGAGTTGTTTGTTGCATCTGTATTGCACATTATGAAAATACAACATATGTAGTGGATATAGTAATGTTATATAGAAATAAAAACAGTAGAAAAACAGGTTAATACATCCAAGAGTCAAGTGTATGAAGGTTTTGACTTTTGCAGCAGTATGCATATTTTGTCTCATGACATTTTGATATATTAGTTAACATTCAGAAAAATAAACTGTCATTTTAAATATAATCTCATTTTACTCAAAATGCTTAGTCTTTCAGAATTATTGAAAGCATGAATTTGAATTTTACCTTATCCCAAAAGTGAATGTTTTTTCGAGCACAGCATCCTAAATCTCCCATTAAATATTGTTCTTTGATGTTATGTTGAAATGGCAGTGTGATAACCACAACTTCCCAACATTTTGTTCCCATGTGACAAATGATCACTGCATCTCCATGTATGTTTTCCTTTTGAATGTTTTGGAATGTGTTGGATTGTACTGTAAGGCGATTTTCTCTCCTCAGGACTCCAGTCAGATTGGTTTGCTGAAGGAACTTCTTGATCTTCAAAAAGACATGGTTGTCATGTTGCTTTCTCTCTTAGAAGGTAAAAGTATGTTTTTATGTAAGCTTTTTTTTTTTTTTTTTACAATTTCAACAATGTCTTTGTTTTCTTTTTCAGGAAATGTTGTGAATGGTACAATTGCTCGTCAGATGGTGGACATGTTAGTAGAGTCATCTAGCAATGTAGAGATGATCCTCAAGTTTTTCGACATGTTCCTTAAACTCAAAGACATTGTAGCTTCTGACGCTTTTCGTGATTATGTGACTGACCCTCGGGGCCTCATTTCCAAAAGGACTTTCAGAAAGCCATGGACAGTCAGAAGCAGTACACTCCCTCAGAGATCCAGTTTCTCTTGTCCTGTTCTGAGGCAGATGAGAACGACATGATAAACTATGAAGAGTTTGCCAGTCGCTTCCAGGAGCCTGCAAAGGATATTGGATTCAACATTGCAGTGTTGTTGACCAACTTGTCTGAGCATGTGCCCCATGATACAAGACTTCAGAATTTCCTTGAACAAGCAGAAAGCGTGCTTAACTATTTCAGGCCGTTTTTGGGTCGCATTGAGATCATGGGTGCAAGCAGAAAGATTGAACGAATATACTTTGAGATCAGTGAGGTCAATCGCAAGCAGTGGGAGATGCCTCAAGTGCGAGAGTCCAAGCGGCAGTTTATTTTTGACGTGGTGAACGAGGGCGGGGAGTCAGAGAAGATGGAGATGTTTGTGAACTTCTGTGAGGACACCATCTTTGAAATGAACATTGCATCGCAGATTTCAGAGCAGGAGGAAGAGGAGAAGGGTGAGGAGGATGATGAGATAGAGGAAGCTGGAGGTGAGGGAGGACAATCCACAGGAGCTGCAGGAGGTGAAGAGGAAAGTAATGGAGAAGAGGCACCACCAGAATCCAGCTCTGCTTTTGCTGATTTTATAAACAGCACTTTAAGCTTCCTTAGCATATTTACCTTTCGTAACCTTAGACGTCAGTATCGCAGGATCCGAAAAATGACCCTTAAGGAGATTGTCATCGCTCTGTCTGTGTTCTTCTGGACCATCCTCATAAGCATCCTTCACTTTATTTACAGTGTGTGCAAAGGCATTTTCATGATCATTTGGCAAACTCTGTTTGGAGGTGGATTAGTGGAAGGAGCCAAAAATATTACAGTGACCGAAATCTTAGCCAGTATGCCTGACCCAACTCAAGATGACGTCCACAGCGATGGCCCAGGAGAGCTGCGGACAGGAGAAGAACAGGACACTGGTGGGGTCACAGACACTGGGGAGACAGGTAGTGGAGAGGAGGAGGAGGAGGATACTCAGGAGAACGAAGGAGGCAGGATGCCTGGCATGGATGCTCCTGGTGGGCTTGGAGACATGGGCATTGAGGCGACTGTGGAGCCGCCTACACCTGAAGGAACACCCATAACCAAGAGGAAAATGGCAAGTCTTTCAATAAATGTATACCTGAAACAATGTAAGAAATTTGTCAAGATTTTATATTTTCTTAAAAATAATAATAATAAATAAATCATAAACTGCTAAAGTAAACAGTTATCAGTTGTCATGTAGACAGACTATGCCAAGACAATTCCTGTGCTTAGCAGTTTTATGACTGGCGAGTAAAGATGGCAATTAAAATGAATGGAATTCTGTAAATATTGTGTCATGCAAGCAGTAAAATTAATAGTCTTTAATTGCAGCAACCTGAAGAGGCTGATGGTGGCCAAAAGCCTCCTGAGCCTGTACCAGTTGAGGAGCCTCCTCTAGAACCTGAGAAGGCAGAGTAAGTAAATTTTTTAATTTTTTTAATTTTTTTTTTTATTGTTTCAATATGTTAAACAGAAATTTGGGTTTTTATGGTGGTTGTTTGTGTTTTAGAGTTGAAAGTGGTGAAAAGGTAGAAAAAGAGTCTCAGGACAAAGAGGTGAAACAACCCGATGAGCCAAAGAAACGTGCTCCCAAAAAGAAAAGAAAATGAAAAAAGGCGGTTTCCAAATTTGGACTGAGCTGGAAACTCAGAGGAATAAATTTATGGTATTTTTTATCAATACTATATCTTGTAAAATCATGAACAACTACAAACAACGTATAATATACCTTTTTTATCTACAGAACTACCTATCGAGGAATTTTTACAATTTACGCTTCTTGGCTCTCTTCATCGCATTTGCTTTGAACTTTATCCTCCTCTTCTATAAGGTTAATAATATTTAGGGTTTGTTTCATGGACACGATTTACTATCCTCTTTATTTTTTTGCAGGTGTCTGAAACTCCTCCTGAAGGAGATGAGCTGGAGGGCTCTGGTTTCTCCGAGGGTAGTGGTCTGTTCGAAGGGTCTGGTTTGTTTGAGGGATCAGGAGACTCTGAAGGATCAGGATTTGAAGATGTGGATGAAGATGAGGAGGACGTTCCAGTTTATTATTATTTAGAGGAGAGCACAGGATACATGCAGCCCACACTGTCCTTCCTCGCTATTCTGCACACAGTCATCTCATTCATCTGTATTATTGGATACAACTGCCTAAAGGTGATTTTTTTTAAACTACAGTGACATGAAAAAGTATGTGAACCTTTTGAAATTTCTCATATTTCTGCATAAAAACACCATCAAATGTTATCTGATCTTTGTCAAAATCACACAGAAAGTATGTCTGCTTTAACTAAAACCACCCAAACATTTATAGGTTTTCATTTTTTAATGAGGATAACATGCAAACAATGACAGAAGGAGAAAAAAAAGTAAGTGAACCCTTACATTTATTATCTGGTTGCCCCCCCTTTAGCAGCAATAACTTCTACCAGACGCTTCCTGTAGTTGCAGATCAGTCTGGCACATCAATCTGATCAATTTTGGACCATTCTTCTTAAAAAATTGCTGCAGTTCAGTCAGATTCCTGGGATGTTGGGCATGAATTGCTGTTTTGAGGTCATGCCACAGCATCTCAAGTCAGAACTTTGACTTGGCCACTCCAGAATGTGTATTTTGTTCTTCTGAAACCATTCTCAAGTTGATTTACTATTGTGTTTTGGATCATTGTCTTGTTGCAGCTTCTTTCCTCTTTTAAGCTTTGACTGTCTGACAGACAGCCTCAACTTTTCTTGTAAAACATCTGATAAACTTTTGAATTCATTTTTCCACTAATGATAACAAGTTGTCCAGGCCCTGAGGCAGCAAAACAGGCCTAAACTATAATTTTTCCTCCACCAGGCTTCACGGTGGGGATGGGGTGTTGATGTTGGTGAGCTGTTTAATTTTTCCTCTAAACATGACGTTGTGTGTTTCTCCCAAATAATAATAATTTTGTTTCATCAGTCCACCGTAGTGTCTAGGTGACTTTTTGCAAACTTTAATTGTGCAGCAATGTTTTTTTTAGACAGTAGTGGCTTCCTCTGTGGAGTCCTCTGATGAACACAATTCTAGACTGTTGTTTTACATGTAGTCAGTGCATGCACAGAGATATTGGACTGTGCCAGTACGTTCTGTAAGTCTTTAGCAGACACTCTAGGGTTATTTTTTACCTCTCTGAGTATTTTGCGCTGAACTTTGGGCGTTATTTTTGTTGAAAGGCCACTCCTCGGGAAAAAAGCAACAGTGCCAAGCTCTCTCCATTTGTACATAATTTCTCTAACTGTAGACTGATGAACATCCAGACTTTTAGAGATGGTTTTGTAACCTTTTCCAGCTTTATACAAATCTACAATTCTAGATCCCAGGTCTTCAGACAGCTGCTTTGAGCGAGCCATGATGAACAACAGACATTGCTTCACATTAAAGACACAGTGCTTAACAGGAGTGTCTTTTATAGTGGGCAGGGCAGCTTTAAGCCATTCCTCAGTGATTGGACACACTCTGACTTAAATTGATTGGTAAAATTGGGAAAAAAATTGCTCTTAAAGTCTCCTTAGGCAGAAGGTTCACTTACTTTTTCTTTCCCCTTTTGTCAATGTTTGCATGCTATCCTCATTAAAAAATGAAAACCTAGAAATGTTTGGGTGGTTTTAGTTAAAGCAGACACTGTTTTTTCATTGGTGTGATTTTGACAAAGATCAGATCACATTTGAGGGTGATTTTAAGCAGAAATGGGAGAAATTTCAAAAGGTTCACATACTTTTTCATGCCACTGTATACTATAAATTTATTTTACATAAATAATTACGTTAATAAATACCTGTTTCTAAGTTTTGCACTTTTTAGCATTTGTAGAAGACCTTGACCTACAGTGCTTTGGCATTGATAATAACAGGTCAAAATCATGTGCAATAAGTCATTAAACCTTTTGCAAACCTTTAGCCAGTAGATGAATTAAAATGTTTTAATGACTAATTGGTGAATGCTAGCAATTATGGGTTGGATGAATCACAAGTTAACACAAATTGTAATCCCTCTTTAAGATTCCACTGGTGATATTCAAAAGAGAAAAAGAACTTGCCCGAAAGCTAGAATTTGATGGTCTTTACATAACAGAACAGCCAGAGGATGATGACATCAAGGGCCAGTGGGACCGACTCGTTCTAAACACACCGTATGATCTTGATCACATCAGCTCAAATGCTCTTCTATTATTGTGGAGATATTTATTTATAGAGTTGAATTATGTCTTACAGCTCCTTTCCAAACAACTACTGGGACAAGTTTGTCAAACGAAAGGTATATTAGCCTTTGTCTCATGCACTTCAACACTTCACCGAGCCATTAAAGTAAATCAAAGCTACCCTATTCAAACTATGTGTTCATTACAAGGTCTTGGACAAGTATGGCGATATTTACGGTAGAGAGAGGATTGCTGAGCTCCTGGGAGTAGATCTTGCTTCACTGGATGTAAGTCAGCAACATGGAAAGAAGCAAGAAGAACCAGACAATTCAGTATTTGCTTGGTATGGTTCTTTTGTTGCATTTCAATTTAAAAGGCAAACAGACAAAGCAATCATTCTTTTTTCAGGATGACGTCTATTGATCTCAAGTACCAGATATGGAAATTTGGTGTAGTGTTCACAGACGGGGTAACACATGTCTTACAATCACTCTTCATTTCGTAATAAGAAAAAGATCATGACTTGAATACTTGTTGTATGTCTTTTTAGACCTTTCTTTATCTGTGTTGGTACCTGATTATGTCTTTGCTTGGGCACTACAACAACTTCTTTTTTGCTTGCCACCTGTTGGATATTGCTATGGGTGTGAAAACATTACGCACTATTCTGTCATCTGTTACACACAATGGCAAACAGGTATTACAGTACTTGAAATATTTAGTATTTTTCATTCTTCAATGTTTTGCTGACCATTGTAATGTCTTGTTAAACAGCTCATGATGACTGTGGGCTTGTTGGCAGTGGTTGTCTACCTTTACACAGTAGTCGCTTTCAACTTCTTCAGAAAGTTTTACAACAAAAGTGAAGATGAAGACGAGCCTGATATGAAATGTGATGACATGATGACAGTGAGTGATTGCTTTTTAAATGCATTATAAACTGTAAGAATATATATATAAATTATATATATTATATATATATATATATATATATATATATATATATATATATTATTATATATATTCCTTAAAAGTTGTTGCACATGGACAAACGCATACACACGTTTTGAGATGGACAGCCCGATCTTGCCCTTTGTCCTAGCCGGTCTTAGCCTTGGTTCTTAATTATGTCAGTATAGAAGGTGTGGCTCCAGCCAGATGTGAGGGTGCAGTTTTTTTCATTGAACCTGACACATGCTCACGCCTGTGACAAGTGAGCAGCTACTTTAGGATCACAGGCAAAAGAGAACTGTAGCAGCAGGTTCAGTTTGTAAAAAAGTGTAATAATAGAAATCTATTTGGTGAAAGTCTATTTACTTGACAGACTTTAACAACTTTGTCTAAAAATTTGTCTTTTCTTTTATATAAAGCTTGTTGACTTAATAAAAAAGATAATCAGATGTGAGAGTGAACATGGGTCAGTGTGAATGCTATGGAAAGGCCAAAGAGGCCAACATTTTTTTTTACGCATTGACACGTAAAAAATGGTTTAAAAAATACATGTTGGCCTCTTTGGCCTTTCCATAGCATTCACAGGTTCACTGAAGGAAACTGCACCCTCACATCTGGCTGGAGCCACACCTTCTATACTGACAGTGTATAGAGCTTAGAGAGAGCCACTAGTGCCAACAGAGGAATAATTAAGACCATCTGCTAAGACCGGCTACCACAAAGGGCAAGATCGGGCTGAGAATGTCTTCTTCTGGGCATGAGATTTATTGCTTCATAAAAAAAAGGCATGAAATGTTGACAGAGGTAAAACAAAAGAAATCCTAATGATTACACTTTTTATTGTTGGTCAAGCTGACTTCACACATACTGAACACAACTGTTTGACTAAGACATTGGTTGTGCTGTTCTGTTCCAGTGTTACCTGTTTCACATGTATGTGGGGGTGCGAGCTGGAGGTGGTATTGGGGACGAGATTGAGGACCCTGCTGGAGATGAATACGAGTTATACAGAGTGGTCTTTGACATCACCTTCTTCTTCTTTGTTATTGTCATTCTGCTTGCTATTATTCAAGGTAAGAAAATTAATTCTAAAAGCTTAAAGTAAACTTCATAAAGTTTAAGTTTAAATTATGTATTCATTTTTTGTTTATTTGCTTTACATTTACTCTAGGTTTGATTATTGATGCTTTTGGAGAGCTGAGAGACCAGCAGGAGCAAGTCAAAGAAGATATGGAGGTACATCATTACATATATATTTTATTTTAACAAGGACCAAAAACTTAATGCATTGTGTTTCCATGAATAGACAAAATGTTTTATATGTGGTATTGGGAGTGACTACTTTGACACTACACCCCACGGCTTTGAAACCCACACTTTTGATGAGCACAACCTGGCTAATTACATGTAAGTAAACTTCTTTTTCACAGGGGACATAATAGGCAAATTAACGTTTAGCGAGAGAACAAAAGTTCTTTAATGTTCTTTTAGGTCAATATTTTTGATTCAAACATTTTTGTGTAATTTGAGGTTGAAGGGCTCAGAAAAGTCCTGTTTTCTCTTATCCTGGCCCACATCCCGGTACTTAGCTGAGATTCATTAAAACTATGAGTGATACATGTAAATATTTTATTGACACTTTTCAAAAATAAAAACATTTAAATATGTTATGTTGAAACTCTACTATGTATAAAGTTCTGCATATTTGACCAGAAAGTCAAAGAACCCGTTTAGTTTTTAAGATAGCTTAAGATATTTTTTGCGGTCAACAATTAACTTAAAGCAAACTTACTATTTATTTCATTTACAGTTTACTACTAAACTGTAAATGAACTCCCTTTATCTTTGCATTTATTTTGTATATTACATTTTTTGTATTTTTTCTATCAGGTTTTTCTTAATGTATCTTATAAACAAAGACGAGACCGAACACACTGGCCAGGTAAGTGAGATTATGATCTAATGCATGTTGCTTTGTTTTAGCGTCTCTGAACTGAATGTATCAATTTTGTCTTTTATTTAGGAGTCATATGTGTGGAAGATGTACCAGGAAAGATGCTGGGACTTCTTTCCAGCTGGAGACTGTTTCAGGAAGCAATATGAAGATCAGCTCTCTTAGTGTGACTTTATTAATTATACTAGACATGTATACTATACTGTACTAGACTTGTTTGACTGGTTAATCATTCCCAGCCTTTTTGCGACAAGAATTCACATGCCAAATTTTTAAATCAGTTATTATGGTATCTACATGCTCTACTCATTGGTTATAATGTATCAGTTGTGGTGTCTTTATGTAGCTAATCTATAAATATTTTTGTCAGCAACTGTTTTTTATTCAGAAAGAATGATGAGTGAGGCTAATAGATTTTGTGTCTTCAGACTAACTAACTAGCTGGAAAAAGTGGCTGATATCATGGTGATGCTATATGATATTGTAAAGAATTGTAAATGAATAATATGTTCCTAGTTATTCTTGGTAGTTTCTAATTGTAAAATGGACAGGTGTTTTTTAACACTTGAACCAATGCCTCTGATTATATTTACTGTCTTTATGAAATAAATAAATGAATTTATTATTATCTTCTCATCATGCTCTCATTCAGTCATTTAGCAGATGTTTCTTAACTAAGAATATAAAGAATTCTAGGTTAGACAGTAGTAGATCTCTCTTAATATGTGGTAAACTGTTGATGATTAGTAGTATTACACTGACATTTACTCAAATGCAACTTCTGGAAAATCAAATATCTATAGTGAAGCACTATAAACATTTGTTTTTCATCATGTTATTAAGCATAGTGTAATAAAGCTTTGGTATCCAACTTTTCTTTAATGGCATATGTCAGTTTTGTTGAATATGTGTTGTAGCCTTTGTGAAAAATCAAACCCATGCTGTGTTTATGTAATTAATAACTAAACATATATTTTACAACTTGTAAGAAAAACCCATGTGAGTTACACTGCATGGCTTTTGGATAAGAGCTGATTGGCTGTGCCGGGAACCTACCCCTGCTCCACTTTAGTGAAACTGTGTGCGAGCGAGGGATGACCTTGTACATTTTTAACACTTCACTCTTCTATGTGGCCTCCTTGTCAGTGCCTGATCTCGTCAGATCTCAGAAGCTAAGCAAGTTAGGGCCTGGTTAGTACTTGTATTGAGAGACCGCTAGACCTCAGTGGGACAACAAGAGTAGAGATTGTCGTTGTGTCCTGGGGTAAGACACTTAACCCACATTGCCTCAGTGTCTGCGTACACTGGGTGAACTTTGAGTTCCTGAAAAGGTAGAAAAGCGCTATATAAATAAACCATTTACCACTTTTTGACAATGGGCAGCACGGCTTAACAACTGCAGCTAAAACTAATTTACACTTGCATTGTTTGGGGAGCTGCGTCTGCAGCAATCACATCACAACATTGGAAAGAATGAATAATGCATTATTAAGCACTTTCAGCATCCTGGAATGTGCTTCATAAGTAAGGTATCTTCAAGTTTTCAAAAACCTGATACTCAACTTCTTGTGTATTTCATGACCCATTCCCAAGCCTTTTTTGTGTGTGTGCAGGCTACTAAGCAGCTAAACTGTGGATTCCGTAGAACATCCATCTGAATAAGGATTAGCACTGAGCATTAAAACTCACATTGAGCCTCATGTGCTTTTGCTCAGTAGGATTCAGGCTGTGCTCTGTTTCACCATCACTGCAGACATGAACGCTACAGGAATACACCAGGGGATGCTCCGAATGTATGGTGAGTTTGATACAATATTTATTAGCTATGTCCTTCTAAATTAATATTAAAGTTATAGACATATTCATATTATTCAAGGTTTGTATTTTTGATGAGCATTTAATTGTACTTGAGGTGAGAACAGGAATTTACAAATGTAAAGGTAAAATTGATTTATGCTAAAGAGCATAAGATTCTAAGATGTATAAAATTTTTCTGTACACAGAAAACTGACCAATTAATTCAAGCATTTTATGGGCTTGCTAAACATGTTTTTAAGATAAATACTAAAATGTTTTGTTTAAGTGCTTCTTTCCTTTGTTCTTTCTTTTTTCTTTTTTGTCCACGTGTAGGCTTGTGAATGGACAAAGTATTGGGTAGAAAAACCCATATCTAATCTTGCAACCATCTGACTGCCTTTAATCTTTAGGGATGATAGAATGGCTCTAATCCTTTTGCTCACTGCTATGATGTCTGTGAGGATGACAGTTAATAGTGATTGGATGTCACTTTCACAAGCTATTTTTTTCTTAAATATTTCTGTTTTTGTGTTGTTTTTGGCATTAAGGTGGCTTCCTCTTCAAACAGTGGAAGAAAAGGTTTCTCCTCTTGACTGCTGAGGGCAGCCTGTTACTCTGCCACAATGCCACATCTACTCCTGATCAGCTGGTGTCTCTGCAGAATGACTGTGAAGCCATCGCAGAGGGAAAAGACATTCTCGATCTGCCCAAGTTACCTCCAGGCGGAAGTCGAAGCTGCTGTTTTGCTCTCATACTTCGCCAGAACAAGTATCTGCTACTTCTCACAGACACAGCTGCAGACTGCAGGTAGCACTTTCACAGTTGTAAATTAATTATTTTCATAAACTAAATTTTTTTAAATTTTTCAGTCAGTGGCTAAATATTTTGAAAAAAGTGAAACAGGTGTGTTTAAGTTTTAATTATAGCTAATTTATTAATTGTTATCTGTATTAATGTGTAGATTTTTTTACAGGGTGTGTCATCAACAATCAGTTCTTGTAAGAGGCATCAACTGCCACCGAGTATTACGCTTAAAGATTTGATGCCAGAAAAGATCCCAGACAGAGATCCACCGACTCCTCCCATTGGCAATGAAGCCTCCTCCACAGCAGCAGTAGGCACCTGTGGATCACCACGAGAAGGGGGTGAGTTCCATAGATTTACATCATTTTCTATACTTTACTACACAACAATTACATGTATGTCTGTGTTGCAGGCAGGAATGCTGTACGTTCTCAGCAGTACAGAGGAGGTGCACATTCAGTAGGATGTCTCCGCCATGGCACTATCAACAATGCCCAAGCTATGAAGGCTGTATATCTGCTGATGGGAGGGGCTGCTGCCTCCTCAGCTTTAGGTTACCTTGGTGCATGCTCCCCTCTAATCTGGAGGCCAAAGCTCCAGATTTACCACCCAACTCAGATTTCTCTGGCATAGGTTCAACTGGGACGTACCACTCTAGCAACCCAGGACTGGACTCACCTCACTTTAACACTTTTGATTTTGAGATGGCTGACTCAGACTTTGATGCCTTTGATTGTGGGGGATTTATGTTCTGATTTTATACTGATTTGATTTTTTTTACATGTCACTTTAAGGGCTCGGATGGATATTTTTATGGTGGCATGTATTGGCTTATGCAAGAAGTACAAGCTACACTAAAATGTCAATATAGGCTACTAAAAAACTCATGATCTTATTAATTTGTTTTGTTCTCTTCTACATCTAGACAACATGGTTTACACATTATCTGAACAAGATGATGCCTTTTAAAATGCGTTTTTTTCCTTTGAGCATAATAAAAATTGTCCATAACCTAAACTCTGGCTATTTGAGTTATTTGTGCCTCAAACTGTGAGAAAAATATAATAAGAAGGCTAATTTACCATCATTAGAAAAATACAAAGACAACAACAGGCGACATAGTGACAATGTCAGAAATGTGCAAAACTGAAGTCAAAAAAATAAAAGTCTGCTTTTTAGAAACAAAAATATAATAAACCAGTATCTTTTGTTGGTCAGCTGGACTGTTGATAAAATGTATCACTCTAGAACATTTTCATCTGTTCTTTCTAAAAAATCCATAGTTCTATGATGCAAAGCTGCAGAAGGGTGGGGAGTGAAAGAACTTCCTGTCTGAGGGACAGTGGACCGATAATATAGCTTAATAGATCCATGCAGTGGTCCTATGGACAGACTGCTGCTGCTGCTCTGCTCGGGTTTCACTGCAGGCTTTAGTCACCGCCCCCTGCTGCAGTCGCCTGCGGCTGCTCCTCGTTCATTCAAAAGCCAGGCTGAGCTCAACTCACGGACATCTCCTGTCAATTCCCAGCTCGTGTTTCCCAGGCATGGATGACGGCTGCACACCGACATGGCACTGCGACATTACATCCTCGACGTCTGCCTCTCCACGCCAGGTACGAGCTCAGAGGACGGGTGAAGTACGGGCACCATCAGGGCAGCATGCTAGCAGCTAACTAGCCGGCTAATATTAACCTGCTAGTGTGACTGTCCTTCAAAACAAAATCGTTTTATTGATCTAGGTTTAGGTCAGCGCAGGGGGGTTGTTTGTGCACAGGTATAAAGGGTCGGTAATACTACTGAATAGTTTTTTTTTCCATTTCGCTAGTTAAGCAAATGTTGTATGCATAATATTTATAACGGCAAACAACATCCCCTCGTTCCTTTGAGAAGGGAAGCTGCGCATGTGTGATGAATAGTCATGTTAAATGACTTGATAGTGAAAACCTTTTTCCAAATGTTAAAAGGTTGCTGTTAAATTTGTGTACATTTGAAATGTTATATATATATATATTGTATTGTTAGTGGTGGCCTGTCTGTACTTGCAGGTGAATAAATCATGTAAGTTAGTTATGTGTTCACTTTTGCTTTCTCTCTCAGTTGACTGTGCCACTACAGTCCACGGCCTCTTGTCCATATTTCATGAGCAGGAAATGACAGAGACTCTTCACGACACAGATGGACATGGCTGCCTCGCCACTTTTGTGGGCAAGAATGGCCGGTGAGTGTCATAGAGGTGTAGTAAACTCTGGTTATGACCATGAGACCACTGTTATAAATGTCTGTTAATACTGTACAAATAAAGTTGTTGTTTTTTTGTTTTGTTTTTGTAAAAGTCGTTCTCAATATATAGTTGACATATTGAGTCTATAATGTTTATAGTAATACAATGCAACAAAACAGATAATAAGAATTTACTTATAATTAAATCCCCTAAAAATCTTAATTAAAACAAATCTTTAATTATAGTGGCCAACCTTTCAAAGGATCAAAACAATTTGAATAGTTTTCATAATGTATTGCTGCTCTGACACATTCTCTTGCCCTTTGCAAGTCCAAGAGAGGCAGAAAAAAAAAAAAAAAAAAACCAACACTTCTACAATAACTTAAAAAAATCTCCAAGAAAGAAAAAAATTCCAGTAGGACCAGCCAAGCTGGCGAAACAAGTTCTAGCCTCATCCTACTATAATTGTAGCATTTCTAGCATTCATGTTGAGACTCCTTGAATAAGGTGTTTTTTGTGATCAAAATGACTAACATTTAGCCGATAAATACCCTCAACTAATACTAAAATTCTTTTGGATTTTTATAATGTTTGAATATTCATATTACGACATTGAAAATATATTAACCAATGCATTTTTACAAAATCGCAGTCTCTCAAAATCGCAGTCTCTCAATCGCAGTCTGGGTGGGTTTTCTCCGGGCACTCCGGTTTCCCCCACCAACCAATAACATGCACATTAGGGTAATATCCTCCAGCTACGGTAGTCCTGACCAAGCCTAGCAACAACATCTGGAGATGGGTCCCCGAGCGCTGAGCTGCGGCGATCACTGCTCCTGAGGAGATGCTCCAGAGGCATTGAAGGATGGGTCAAATGCAGAGGACAAATTTCCCTACGGGGACAATAAAGTATACCTTACCTTACCTCAATAAATATTAAGTAATTTCAAAGTTTGTATCGTCAAAACAGGGGCTGCGTCATTAGATCATTATAAGCACTGTTGAGCCTCAAATTATCATGCCAAGGACATATACCCTGCTGTGTTTTGACTTTTCACTTTTCTTTATATTATTACCTTCCTTGCCTGTTTTGTTCAGTACATTTAAACTTCTGGTTGGATTAAAGTCTAGTTGGAGACCAGGGTTCTTTAAAATGCTGTCCATGGTATTTGGACTATTTCTTGACTAGTTTAAACGTGTTTTTGGGTCATTATCAAGTCACCATTTCCAGCTGTTAGCATATTATAATTTATTGCTGTTTGTCTTTGTATACCTCTGTAATTAAAGGGACTATACTTGATTTTTTTTAACGATAAAATTACTTAAAAACAATTTCCCCCTAGCACTGATACCTTGTTCATGTATCTATTCAGGTGGAAATTAGTCAACAAAGTCTTGTCTATGTCTAATAATGTCCCGTTTTATGTCCAACTTTGTCTGTTGTTGTTTTTAGCATTGTGGCTAACTGTTGTTAGCATACAGACTCACCACGCTGCTAAAAGCTGTGAAAAAAACATTAAAACACATTATGATGAACAATTCTGAAGCTCAGAATGCATTAGCCAAGTGAGCAAATCATGTAGACTGAAGTAAGAAATTTAAAATCATGTAATTTGTATACATTTTTAAGGATCTAAAACTCTGGTATAGCCCCTTTAAGGGCTACTGAATGAATGTAAAAAAGACACAAAAAACCCTCACTCAGCAAGAACAAATCTTGTTACTTTTAATACTGTTTCTATTTTCTCGCTACAGAGTTGTGATGGTTCGTGTGCACTCCCAAGGCTTAGTCACCATTGACCTGCAGTGTTATGACGATGATAACATTGTGCAACTAGACAATGTAAGCATAGCGTCTACCAGGTTGAAACTTTTAATCAACATATTATTTACTACTACCTGATGATTTTCCTCAGCTTTTAAATGCACTGGAAAAGAAACTCAAAGTTCTGTTACATGGCAATATTACAAGGATTAAAAGGTAACCTACAAGCTAGAGTAACGATACATTTTTTTGTGTTCATGAATCCACTATGCTTTTGCTTTTAGACTCCCTGCCCTCAGACGAGGAGCAGAGGTGGACAGGTACTGGCCTACAGCAGATGGCAGGCTTATGGAGTATGACATTGATCGTGTAGTGTATGAAGAGGATTCTCCATACCAAAATATTAAGATTCTTCACTCACAACAATTTGGAAATATTTTGGTCCTCAATGGTGATGTTAGTAAGTGTAGTTAAAGCGTTATAGAAAGATGTTATTATAAATACGTTATACATTATCTATTGAATCTGTTTCTGAATGTAAAGTGATAAAGTGCCCAAATGCACATCGTTTTTCTTGCAGACTTGGCAGAGAGTGATCTAGCATATACCCAGGCCATTATGGGCAGCGGAAAAGAGAATTATGCTGGAAAAGAGGTGCTAATTTTAGGAGGTGGTGATGGGGGAATTCTCGCTGAAGTAGTAAAGCAAAAGCCAAAGATGGTCACAATGGTAGAGATATCCTTTAAATGACTGTTAAACAACACATTACTCTAGAGATTTGATTGCCATTCTGCATGTGATATTTTCTTAATAAAATAAACATTGACCAGAAAGTAATAGATGGGTGCAAAATGCACATGAGGAAGACGTGTGGCAATATTCTGGACAACTTGAAGGGAGACTGTTACCAAGTAAGTCTTTTGTTGTTGTTGTTGTTGTTGTTGTTGTTGTTGTTGTTGTTGAGTTTGTGTGTTATCATATATATCATATATGTCAAGTTTTAGAATTTATTTTTAATTTAACTTTTCCAGATATTAGTTGAGGACTGTGTTCCTGTGCTGAAAAAATATGTACTTGATGGAAAGACATTTGATTATGTTATCAATGATCTCACTGCTGTTCCGATATCTACGGAGCCAGAGGAAGGTCCTTACTTCTATTGCTTTCTCTTCTCTGCTTTTATCTTTTTTTGTATTTTCTTTATTAACATGCCCTGTCTGCCATAGATTCGACTTGGGAGTTTCTGCGTCTCATTTTAGATCTGTCGATTAAAGTACTTCGATCCACTGGAAAATATTTCACCCAGGTAACTTTTGCCAATTTGGAAACTTTAATCTCAAAATTCTTTCATTATTTGTTCACCTAAAAACATGACAAACAGGGGAACAGTGTGAATCTGACAGAAGCACTGAGTCTATATGAGGAGCAGCTGGGGAAGCTCTCGTGTCCCGTGGGTTTCTCTAAAGAGGTGGTGTGTGTGCCCTCGTACCTGGAGTTGTATCCTTTAAGCACTTTGTGAGTTTGACTGTAAAATTCCAAAATTGGCTTTTCTCTTTTTATTGTCCTTAATATGTACTGTTAGATGGGTTTTCTACACCGTGTGGAAGAAATAATATTTTATTAGCTTGATTCTCCGCCGCTGGAATGTGAATGCTTCCTTTACTGCTGTGTCCTAAAGGAATGTTCAGACTGTTATAGACTGATTAGCAGTCTACTATTTTCATTTCTCTGAAACATTACAGCTATGTTGTAAATTAGTTTTATTAGTTTAAACAAATAAAACTGGCGATAAAAAAGGTTAAAAAAAAAAACATGGAGGACTCTATGACTGCATCAGTTATGAAACAGTCTGAACACACCGTATGCTGAGGATGTTTTACTCTCCCGTCTGTCATCCTTTTTATGCAGTATAGAAAATGCTTCCAAGTTTTACTGCTTTTAGTTTTATTTGGATGCAGCTCATTGGCTTGTTTTGTTACTTGTTTACAATAGTCCATTTGCATGTACTTGTACTCTTACTTATAAACACTGTTAAGACACAGATGTACCTTTTTTACTTTTTAAAAAAAATTACATTACTTGAGTTGTCTGATAGGCCACTTTCTAGTTTTTACCCCATTGACATGGGTTTTTAAGATGTTATTAAATTATGTTGGTATTGGCACACAAATGTGATTGTTCAGGGTGACAAAATGTGATGATGCCCAAAAAAACTGAATGTGTTTTAAAAGGGAAATGGTTCCAGACTTTAATGCCGCCTTTGTGTTTGTGCTGTTTTGTGTTTGTTTGATTCTGTTTTGTTTTTACATTTCTTAAAGACTATTAGGTGCATGTAAAGGACGGTGAATGTAGCTGCAGTAAATGACACAAATGATGGATGTGGGACATAATTTTATTTATTTGATTTAATTTCACCAAAAACTGTTGTCCCACTTTATTGGCCATTACATATTAAAATGTATTTTGATGGAGAAGTTGTCTGGTATTTTCCCCTCTTTTCTATGATGTTTCTGATAATTTCCATACTTTATTCTAATTGCTAGGGACAGCACAAGCAGAGTCAAATTCTAAAACCGGTAGTTGATTTAGTCTTAAATTATCGGTAAATTGTTATAGATATTTATTCACATGTTCAATTAAACAATATATTACATAATACATATTCCATATAAAACAATATTGCACCCAATGCCCTTCAGTGCATTCAAGTCTAGAGGAAAAAAAGTTTTGAAATCCATAAAAAAATTTTGAAAAAGACATTCATCAATTTGGGGTCCAGAATGACTATTCAAATGGGAAACAATTGCAATTAACTAGGTGGTAAAAAATGATTTCTTATTGTTGCTGTTTACATAAGATATAACTGGACCTTAATTGTTACCAGTAGCAAAGAACATTTTTAGTCAATATAAAAAATTATAATAAATACTACTGCAGGTAATGCTATTTGCATCTAAAATACATTATTTATTGTTCAAGAGTAAAGAATTGCATGTTCATAAAGTGATTTCTCTGATTATATATATATATATTTTTTTTTTTTTTTTTTTTTTTTTTTTTTTTTTTTATATATATTATTATATATATATATATATACTATATGAAATTTAAATAATACTACATTTACTTCCATTGCCAGTCTGCGCGTGTTACTGGGACACTATAACCGCCTATAGTTACTGTTGATCTCGTTGAGTACTACATCCATTCTGGGGTCTTCATCTGCTGTAATGCTTTGGTCTGAAAATGGGCTCCCTGAAACACAGTATCAGTTTTTTTGTTTTTAGGGCTATTTGATGAGTTTTGGCTGATTGAATTGCAAATAGCTGTGACAAAGCTCCTGATTTTCAATCTTTCTTTGCAGGTGTAAAAATTGTTTAAAAGTTTTAATTACCAATTTTTTTTTATTTACCGTACGTCCACTTTAAATGTCACAGCACATTGCCACATAGACTAATAACAATGCATCACATGTCCTCACTCACCATAGCCATTTGTCTGGTCAAAGCTGTCGCTGACAAGATAAGAAGAGGAACTGGATGAGTTGTTGGATTTTGATGATTGAAGGGATGTTAACCTTGTCATAGATGACTTCTTTGTTGTTTTCTGTGTTGCAGTACGGCTCCACTCTAACAATGGATAATTGAGATAATACGAGGAAGAACAAAACCAGACAATACAAAAAAGATAAACAGATAATGAGTTTCTACAAAACAGTTCAACCGCACCTGAATTCTCTGCTAGTCTCATTCTTCCACAACACAGATATGTCCTCCACTGTCTTCGCACATTTTCTTTTATAGCGCAGTGAAATACAAATATAAAGAAACCTAAATGACAGTAAAAACACTTCATAAAAATCTCTTATAATATCGCACTAGTGTAAAGACTGCCTGTTTCACATTCAGTCTATAAACTTGGGTGGCTAACACACATTGATGACATTTTTTTTCTTTTGTCACTTACCTTGTAAGGAATTAAAAATTGCAAAGAGATACATAAATGGAAGGTTGAGAGGTCCCCATGCAAAAAATGCAAAGCCCCAGGTTAGGCCAAGGAGTACAGTTATTCCTAGTACGCTCCTGACATCCTGGAAGGTAGTTCGATGTTGTAGGTTATGTGGGTTCTGCCTCTTTATTCGACACAGCTGAACCATGACTACAACAAACATGATGATGTTGAAGAGGAAGATGACACAGAAATAAGCCACTACAGCCACGTAGAAGGCCACTGAGTTTTTTATCCAACAACTGTGAAATAAAGAAGAACAATTACAAACCTTGCCGAATCTAATGCTCTAACTAAAATGTTTAATATATGATTAGGTGCTTTTAAAAACATTGCAATAAAATGCCACACATGTTTGTTTATTTACACGTGCTTTTTCTGGAGTTTGAATTTTAAATTTAGCAATTTGTATATATACAGTTTTCACGATGTGGATCACAAGAAAAATTTGTCAAAGCCATTATTACAACATTTAATTATCAGTCGATGCCTATTTGCTAAATCTGTATTATAGCTTTTGAATGAAATTATGTTTGATTTCTTTATAAAGATTTTTTTTTTACTCACAATTCATCTGAAGTGCCATCTGTGAACTTTCCATATGACACAAGGCCATAATTGTCTTTGTCAATTGCAATGACAATAATGACCACTATCATGGGAATTCCCCATCCGACCAGTGAAAACTTGACCATGTAACGGGATATGTAGCTGTTGAACACTTTCACCAGGGCGATGTACATGTGAACGGCCTCTAGCCCCATCCATGTGAACGCAACCAACAGGAAATAGTGCAGGAACCAAGCAGTGGAGATGCAGAGGCCCACAGCATCAGGGTAAAGTGCCAGCCAAGCATCCACGAGGAACACCAAATTTAAGAGGAGTAAGGCCAAGCACAGCTGAATTAGGATTTTAGATGGGATGTCCTTACGCAGTTTTCTGCAAAATTCAACAAAAAAAATTAATCAGAGGCAAAAAAAAAAAAATTCTGTTTATACAGTATAAAATACTCATCCTCACTCTGTTTGATTTTGCATGTTAATACTCAGTAGTAATAGTCATAATTGTATGTAAGGACGCTGACATTTTAAAAATGATTATGCAACGCTGGTCTGTAGTACTGACATGCATAAATATTGCATTTTTAAATAATTATGGTATATTCATCATCTCTGGTCTATGTAGCAAATCACTCTGCGAACTCACCCAAAAGCTAAGTAAGTGAGAAGGGTAACAGCCAGGAATATTGCAGAGATGCCACAGCCGATGTAGGTAATGAAAGTTAGGATAGTGGCTTGTAGTCGACTGGTAATTGAGCCTCCGGAGAGATCCTAAGACAACACAAATAAATAAACTATTTCACTCTGTGTATATTAGTTAAGCATTCCCTGTATGTCGTTAAGTAATTTATTGCATAAGGTTACCAAACCTAAACCAAAACACAAATCTAAACCAAACCTAAAAAACAAAAAAGTTACATACAAGAAGTATTCCAAAACTTGTTAAATGAGTGCATGCACAAATGGTCTCATTGTCGGTGCTGTTTTGTACAGAACATCCGTTTGAATTCCAACCACCAGATCTATCTGGAAAAGAAATGGTATTAAAACTTTAGTGTTTGCATGTTCACTAATTCTCTATTTTTTTAAATAACTTACCATTAAATGTAAAATCCCAAAACACACATGTAGCCACATAATTTGCCTGGAAATAAAATTAAATAACATGAGTGCACTTAAGAGCAGCAGAAGCACAGCACGGACACATAAAAATTTACCAAAAGCTTATGTATTTGAGCAGGACTGTTGCGTAAACACAGCAGATTGCCACTTAAGTTCATCTATTTATAGGCTGCTGAGATTATGACTACAGCACACACATCTTTTTAGTTTTACAAATTTACTACTCACAGGAATAGGCTGCAAGTTTCTTAGGCTGATTATAATGGCGTCTTCCAAATTAGAGATAGTCACATTGGAAACGCTTGCTCCAAGTATCCCACTGTTGAGTATTCTATTTCCCAAAGCTTTGTCCTGTAATGAAATAAGACAGTCCATACAAATGTGCTGGCACTGGTGTAACTTTTTGGAGGTGAAAGATCAACTACACAATTCAGAGGAAAAACAGTAGGTAAAAACATACTTTGGAATATTCTAAATGGGTATAAATATTTATAATTTTTTCATATGATGCCATTATATGAAAAAAACACAGCTAATGTTAAAATACAAGGGATGACCCTCTTCTGGGCCAAATATCAGTACATTTTGTGGTCATGCAAACTCACTCAAAGTAAAGTTGCACATTTGTATTATTTATTTAGTGCAACAAAGACAAGTTGATGACAAAAACACGTTTTTTTTAGTCAAAAGTTACTTTAAGTATAAAGATGCACTTTATAGGCCTACTTAAAGTACACCTTTAAGAAAAACGGTTGCTTGTTATAGATGATGCGTAAACCGGTTCATATTTCCAAATATATCTATGAAAGGATAATATTTCTTATTATAGGAAATTAGGATGGCTTAGTCCCATAGTTAAAGCTAACTTTTTTCTTTTTTTATAAGATAAATGCAATGATAAATGCAAACAACATGCACATTTTCTGGAGAGGAAAACAAACGTACTAATCATGTGAGAAAGTCAGCTACTCTGCTTTAACTCTGAGTGACACTCTGTAACTTTCTGCATCATGATTCTATTGGAAAGCATAAAGAACATTTCCCATGAAGATAACATTTGTGCCATGCTGTAAAGTATAAAACTGGTCGGATGAGGTTCTCTTAAAGGTCCTGCAAGCTCACTCACATAAGCAAACAGTTAATGTAAGTGGGCTTTAACATTTTTTTTTTCTTTCTTTCTTTAGACATGTATTTTCTAGGATGTGAATGATTGTAATAGTAAACCTGAACAGAGTGCTCTTTTGGTAGAAGTTGAACTGGACCCTGGAGACCATCTGTTGTTGCTCAGCTGTCAGGTTTTGGGTGAGTGTCTTAGGAAGCCTGATAGAGCCCTGTGGGATCGAGGAGTCCTCTTTCACTGCGCGTGTGGCCCTGGGGCTCCTGACCTGCGACCAAACAGACAGGTGCAGTAATCAGCAGTCATCTTCTCGTTTATGGAAGGAACAATGAAGTAACATATCGGTACTTTAGAAATCATAAGCATAAGTTTTTTTAGTCAATGCAAGATATCAATCAAATGCTAAGTTTAGCTATATGAGCTAACGACTAGCTTAGCCGAGGTGGCGGGTTTTGTTAAGACTTTGCAGTTTTTTTTATACGGATTTAGAAATTAACTAATATATATCGAGATCGCTAATTAACCTTTTTTTTTAGAAAACAAAAATTATGTAAAACATCCTAGAAATTTAGCCATTTGCGGTTAGTAAACAAAGATGACGGCGCACACAAGCTCCATGCGCAGGTAACTTTACATTGTCAGTAAAATAGGATACCCGGGACAGTCCCTATTTTGAGCTCTCCCATATCCCAATAACTGTATCCAAACCATTGATTTGTCCCAGTTTTACACAAGACATGTCCCAGTTGTCCCAGTTTTAGACCACTTTGATACCCCGCATTAGTAAATACAGGAATATATTGTTGTTTCTTCAGTCAAATATGAGAAAAACACTTGCAGAAGTTTCTCAGATTTTACAGTAACTAACGACATAGTCATAAAAGAGATTTAAATGAGCCATGAATTGACCAAATAAACAGTCTTTTTATTGTTTCCAACTCCCATCTGGGTGTGTCCCAGTTTGTAATTATGAAAATCTGGTCACCCTACTACAGTAAAAGATCAAGAAACTGTTCTAAAAGTTAACTTTATCGAATGGCAGGCCTAGAACCATGTAGAATTACTGAATGGAATCATGATGTTAGTAAGTGTCCCAATATTCAGTTGTCAGATATTTACTTGTTACCGCCTTGGTGTCGTACTAAAATGATTGCCTACCTGTACTTGAGACGGACTCGATATGGAAAAAACTGTTTCTTTAAAGTTTTGCCCATCTGCTTTTTTCACAGAAAGAGCCACAGTTTTACTATAGATGGTCTCTGTGGTTTCACTGATGACCAACTTTTCACCCACTGTTGAAACTATTGCTATGATCCTGAAAGAAACCAAAAGTAATTAAGTTACAACTTTCACCAATTGTTTGCACATGTTATACCAGACCTGTTTTTGGAGTTGCTCAGTGCTTCCTGGGTTGCATTTTGAAGATTACTGACAATGTTTACACTGGTGTTTCCAAGTGCCATACTGACATTGGGGCCCGACAGAAGGTTTTCCAAAGCTGACACTAGTTGATCAACCTGGCTGGAGTTCAGCTTAGAGGCATCTTTGGTCATATCCAGCAGTGCATTAGCTGCTGCCAAGTTGTCTGCACAATAAATCATAACATCCAAACATGTTACAAACTTAAGACACGGATTATAGACCTACTCCAAAAAGTATCTGTACTTAAAAATGCAATTAAAGGTTGACATTAAGTAGACTTTTTTGTTTTAATATAATACAACACACCATCTGTTGAAACAGGTTGAGGGGGGCCTATTTGACAGGGGAACTATCTTGACACCACACCTTTACTCTCCCCATTTAGAGTCTCGGTCTTGTTAAAGTGCCAGTACTCAAACTTTACTGCATTTTTAGAAGTAATGGATCTTGTGCATTCTGGTCCACTTAAAAGCTCTGGTTTAGATTTTTAAATAACTTACTACACATTTTTAATCATTTAATAAAAAGCTAACTTGATTTCATCAGTAAGAATTGTGGTGATAATGTGAGTAAATCAGTTTCAAAAAAGAAAAAAATAGTACAGTAAGCGCTAACCTTCTGACGTTGTGGGAGCAACAGTTGTAGAGTCATTCACAGGTGTCGGGGTGGAATTAGTAACTGTTGTATTCATTGTTTCATTTGCTGACAACGTGGTGGAATTATTTATAACTGTTGTGTTCATTGTTTCATTTGCTGATAACGTGGTGGAATTAGTTATAACTGTTGTGTTCATTGTTTCATTTGCTGATAACGTGGTGGAATTAGTTATAACTGTTGTGTTCATTGTTTCTGGTAGTGTGGTGTTGGGTCTTGGAGTGACTGTTGTTGCCAGAGCACACTTTTCATTCAGCTTTACAATCACACTCTTTTCTGGTTGACTGGAGAAGAAAGAAGAAAATATGTTTTTACACATCATAGCTCACAATTAAAGTTAGTCAGCTGCTACAATACAAACCAATTGTCAAAATTCTGGATGACCCCACAGAACCCATCTGGTTTTATATTTACATTCACTATTGCATATGATGACTGTAACAGCTGAGCAGCACTGTCCCCTGTCACTGGTTTTCCACAGACAGCTAAGAGGCATAAAGAAAAACACTGAAGACGTTTTACTTTAGTTCATTGTGAGTGTTTTTGTATACAATATTGGTATGAAAACACTTTAAATAAAGCTTTATTTAACTGTAAAGTTGTAATCATTCTCACATACCAGCCCGAGTCAAAGATCCATTCAAGTAAATGCTTTGCACCTGCAGCAAAGTTGTGACCAGTTCTGACAAAACACAGATGGGAACCTCTTGGGTGAAGTGTGCAATCACTGTGCAGGTGATCGGAGATCTGAAAGAGAAAGTGAATTGTCATATGACTTTACATAGTTTAAGTTGACACAATGAGGCTTTTGTTTTGTTTCCTTAACTCACGTCTCTGTGTTGCAGGCAATGCTTGCATCCTAAAATAAAACCACCATTATTAAGCATATAATAATTACGGTTGTAGCAATGCATGTTTTTAAAATATGGTTACCTTGTAATTAGATGTAATTTCAGGTGGACATCTAATTATGTAATTGAGAAAAAAGCGTAATAGTGCAAAATCTGAAAATGTAACTTTTTGTTTAGGAAGTCTTAAGTAATACTCACGAAGGACATGCAGCTTTCACAGCAGAAAGCTAAAATAGTAAGTAATAATAAGTGAATAACAATAATTTGGTGTCAAAAAGGTAAAAACAAATAAAAACATTTCGATACGTACAATACTGAGAAGGATTGATTCATTTATCATATTTTTTGTTGTTATACTGAAGATGTAATATGCATCTGAAATTCAAAACAAGGAAGGCATTATTATAGGAAATGATGATTATTTTATTTAATTCAAGAAACAGACTAACCTGATTTACTGCAGTAATCGGAACAATTGCATTTGTTTCTGGAATGAATAAAAGAAAATGTGCCCCAAAGAATAAGAGGAAATAATAATTGTGTTGAAGCATTGTATAATCAATATAGCCTTATTAGGGCTGCAACTAACAAACAATTTAGTAGTCAATTAGTCTAGTCATTTTTAGTCATTCATTTTCTACCGCTTATTCCCGTTAGGGGTCGCGGGTGACTGGAGCCTATTCCAGTTACTTTGGGCCTTAGGCGGGGGAACACCCTGGACAGTGGCCAACTCGTTGCAGAGTTAGACAGACAACCATTCACTCTCTCATTTATTCACATGAGAAATTTACAGTGATGCCAAATTAACCTAAACATGTATGTTTTTGGAGGTGGGAGGAAACCGGAGTACCCGGAGAAAACCCACGGTGACACGGGGAGAACATGCAAACTCCACCCAGAGAGATTGTAAATGTTTATATGGTCCAACCTGGGAGTCAAACCCATGACCTCCTTATTGGGAAGCCAGAGCTCTAACCGCTCTGCCACCAGACATCCCAATTTTTCCTTTTTATTCTATTTACAAAATTTGATCCAAAATAAGCTGAAGTGAAGCTATAGCCCAAATGGAGTTAACAAAAGAAATATTTTACCAGCAGCATGCATTCATTTTTTGTGCAATTACTGCTCAAACATAAAACTTTTTTTCTCTCTTTTTTAAACAAGTGTAAGCCAATCAAGGATTAGTCAATTACTATAAAATGGAATTATTCGTATTAGTATTAGTATTAGTAGTATTATTGATAATTATCTAAAATATTATTCAACTACTGTGACTTCAATTCAAGCACAGCTTACTTACCTGCAGGACACTGCGTTGAATTACTTGAAGAAAGCTCATATACACTCTGTGACATATCACTGATAAAAACAGTTACAGTTAAAAATCTGAACACAAATTCATAAGCAAAAATATTTAAAAATCTTACCATGTTGGACTCGGTCCTGTGTAAACACAGACATCTCCTGAAGGACTACTGCATTCAGTGGCATTTGCCTGGAGTGCACCTTAACATTGACAAAGGCGATATTATATTACTATCATTAGGAGATGTGACTATTTGACTTGTAGCATATGTTTGTACCTGCTCTTTCTGCTCTTTTCCCTACCACATTTATGTCAGAAGATGCTTGGCTGGCTGAACAGATAGTCTGCAGAATGCAACAAGGACTTACACTCTCTGCGAGTGTCAAAGTCACTAAGCAAGTGGTATTTCTGAACAAACAAACAAACAAACAAAAATCACTCAATGTTTATGATAGATGATAGCTTAAAGATGCACTATGTAGGATTTTTGGTGAAGGGTCTTCAATCATCTTTTTTCTGTTCTCTAAAGGTAAAAAATCTAGATGGAAAAACAAATCTTTAGAATAGTACACAGTATGTATAAACAATATTTTCGCTAAGACAGGCGTGGGACACTACCAGGTCAAGATCAAAGTCAGATCTATATCAAGGCGTGCCCACTCACTGTAATAAAGCCTGCAAAATATTTTTCAATGTTTAATGAAATATTAGAAAACATTCTAGGCAAAGCAATAACATCAGCCACGGGGCAGACTCTCTACCAAAAAGTTTCATAGTGCATCTATAACACAATTTAGTAAAATAAATAAAGTAAAACTTACGTTGCCTCACATGAAAGTTCCAAGTTCTGCAAAAAAAACAAAACAAAGGTTAGTTTATTAGTTTAAACATGCATTAAACAGTTATTTATTTAGTTGTTTTTTGTTTTTCTTACTTTGTAAAGTACATTCACACTGGATAAGACAGAAATACAAAGTTTAAATACATCAAACATAAGAATACACCATAAAAAGCATTGAATTGTTATTGAATAATACCTTGTTTCTCGAACCAGCCGTACCAATTTCACTGAGTTGGCGTTTGGATTGTTCTGAATCACTTTCACTGTTGCTGTATCAAGCAGTGGAGTGACGTCTGCTAAGACTGTAGTTAGCACATTTAAAGTGATCCTGTCTGTGGTGTTGTGGTCAGTGTAGTTTTTGTGCTGGTGGTTGTTGTTGTTGTTGTTTGTTCAGTTATACCTGAAGTTGTAGTCAGAGTGGTAGCTGCAGTAATTGCACTATTAGTTGTACTTGATGCACTTGTACTAAATGCAGTTGTACTAGTAGGTGTGCTAGTTGTAGTTGTAGTAGTAATTTCACTAGCAGCAGTACTGGTTGATGTACTTATAGTAAAAATACTTGCTGTAGTACTAGCAGTTGTACTCATTGTTGTAGTATTTTCACTAGTACTAGTACTTGTGGTAGTACTGGCAGGTGCATTTGTTGTAGTAATATTCACACTTGTGGTAGTACTGGCAGGTGCATTTGTTGTAGTAATATTTGTATTGTGGTGATGTTGTAGAATATTTGTATTGTGGTAACTGGCAGGTGCATTTGTTGTAGTAATATTTGTACTTGTGGTAGTACTAGCAGGTGCATTTGTTGTAGTAATATTCTCAGTTGTGGCAGGGCAGTTGTTATTGCAGTAACATTTGTTGTTGTATGTACTGATGTCGTTGAAAACATTGTGCTTGTGGTGGGTGTTGTTGTGATGACCCCACAGGTTTGTAGATTGTTTTGAAGCACTGGCTGAAGCTAAAATAAATACAAACTAGTTAGATAGCATCATAATGTTTATTTTTTGCTAAATTTGTTAGATTATTATTTACTTACCCAGTCCAAAATCTCCTGTTCATTTTTTGCTGGTCCTGGTGTATCCACTGTGACTTCGATAAGATAAATTACTTCTGCAATGATTTAAATATAAATAAATAAAAAAGAAAAGTTAGTGTAAATATAAAGTATTTCATACAATTTTAATCGTACAAATTACATTGATTCTTAACCCTGGCACCCTTTTGCATGTTTTTTTAATTTGAAAACTTTAGTTTTTCATGTGATAAATGTATAAAAATAATTTCAGGTTAATTGCTTTAAGTAGCATTAAAATAGTATCACCAATTATTACTGATAACTATAAACCAGCATTATATAGCTTTATATTTTTCCTACAGTGGACAGTCAAGCCTAGCCTGATGTATCAGCCGGTTTCATTTCACTCCAGAGAAATGAAATGGAACAGAGGCACTAGGTGGCGTTAGCCTGGCTAAGTCAAGCCAGACCTGCTAAGCCAATAAACTGAGAGGAAACACTTCACTTATTTGTCTTTCACTGTGTATTTAAAAAGACAGGGAAACAAAAAAGTAATTTAAATTATTAACAAAACTGTTTCTAAAATGCATATTAAAAAGAAGTCTCAAAGCTCCAATTGATGTTCAACTTAATAAAAAAGGGAAATGTTCATTTTTCTAATTTTCTTTCTTTGGATAGATTTACCTTGACTTGCCACAACTGTGGGCACTGTTGCGGTGATGGCAGCAGCTGCAAAACCTGATCAAGAAAAATTATTACTCACAATACAAAAGGAACGCAGGCCAAGAGTGTAGCACTCTCCACTGACAAACCCAGGTATCAGTTCAAATTGTTAGACTTGGCACTAACCTGGCCTGGCCCAGCTCTTTCTATCTCAGACAAGATCAAGCAGTTTTAGGATTAACCTTAAAAAGTATATTGGTGTGTATATTTAATTTGATTTTTATTTAAATATTATAAATTCTTTACTAGGTTTGCATGCCACAAAATGGACTAGTAGTTTGCCTGTGGGAAACTCTCCCTTTGAATGTTTCCCTAAAAAGCTGCTAATTTTGCTATGTTTTTTTTTTTTTTTTTTTTTTTTCAGATTAGGGCATACAACATTTATTCCCACTAACTATGTTCTGAAGCAAGATTTAAATATTCTATTTCTACTGAATGGTGTAGTTGACTTTTCACCTCCAGAACAGTTGGCTTGGCCGATTGTTCAAAAATGCTAACTTCTGTATGTACGACCACTTCCTGTTAGCGTTAGCATTTAGACACATCATGTCTCTTTTTAAACACACGCGTCCTCAAACAAAGTGTCCTCTGGTGAAATATTCCTCTGATATGTAAAGTCTTTAACATGTTTTAGTAACATTCACCACAACTGTCTGATCTAAAGAGGATTTTTTGTTTTAAACTGATGTAATGAAAACCTAATTGAAATCATTGCACAGGAAGTGGTTGTGTGTACAGGATGTAGCTTTTTTGAACGTACGCCAGACAACTGCACTGAGCCAATTAACCCTGTGCATAGAAGCTGTTTATTTTCAAATTGTCAGACGTTAGGTTAGCATTGACACACAAACACATCTTTTTAGAAGCACACTTTTGTCTTTTGGTGAAATATATCACTTGTAAAGTATTAATTATGTTTTCAGAGAAAATGTATTGTAGTGAAGCCCCATAGAAACTAACTAAACAGGAAATGAAAATGCCAGCAGAAAGTTAGCATTTCTGAAAATAAAAAAGGCCAACTGACTTCTGTGCACAGAGCCAATTGTAAGCAAAAGTCAGAATCAAACAAAAGCTATGTTACTATGGTGACAGTAATAATATGATGGACTAACCATCTTCATTGTTTCACCATATGGTTCACCTCCACATTGGAACTGTATTGTTGTGACGACTTTATGTTTTAACAACACAGACTAGAAAAACAGGTTATGTTAACTTCAAATTGCAATAGCATGCTAGAATACGCAAATTACAATGCTGGGCTGGCATGTCAGAGATGTGAGCTCCAAAAATAGCTCTTGTGTGAGCAGAGGTTAACTGGAAAACTCTGCCTCAGAGTCTCTGTCTTTTGTAACTGTAAGGGCACACTTTACCTGCACATAGGGTGAGAACCAGGTGTATCTGTAAACACTGTGTGAAAGATAATCTAGAAAAAAAGAAATAAATAGTATTATCAGCACTGCACTCAAAAGGAACAAAAATATTTAACCTTTTGTATTTTTGTTTGTATGTTAGTTACATTTGAACAACAGTCAAATTTGAAATATCTCACATCTTATCAAATTCTATCATGGTGAGCTGAAACTAAAAATGTGAACTTGGTCACACCTAGAAAGAAGTATAATGCATTAAGTGCTGGACAAACATTTTGTCGCTGCACAGTTGGGTAAGACTGCAAATATTATAATAGTTTTCTTTGAACTGTGGTTACACACACATTGGGCTGTATGAAGCTTTCATTGCATAAAAATTTATCTCCTGAGGCTCTGATTATTGTTTTAAGAAAACCAAGTCTACAGTAACACAATGCTTTAAAGAAATGTAACAAAACAAACAAAAAATGTTATAATAGTAAGATCTTTGCATCATATCTTTTTTATACATTTTATTTGAGATTTCACATTACACATGACTAGAGATGGGACAATATGTCGTTTTGCAGACTTTTGCGGAAATGTATTGCAATAGTTTATCACGTTTAATAACAATGAAATGGGGCTGGGCAATGATGCCAAAAATGTATATCTCAGTATTTTTCACAATATTGAGACATTATTACTATGTCAAACCAACAAAAATATACGAATTAATTACTAAACCAGTTTGAAATGTCTGTGCACATATGTCATACTTATAATTATTGTTTTTTGTATATTTTGGTTTAAGTCTGTGTAATGTCTCATTTGTCCAGGAGTGATCCATAGAAGAAAGGCTTCAAAGTTGTCATTTGGACAGTGTTTCAAAGATTGAGATGTTTCGACTATCATCCGAAAGTCATTATCAATCTGTCACATTTTCACATTGAAAATGACTTTTGGATGACAGTCAAAATGTCTCGATCTCGAAATCACTGTTCAGATTACATTAAAGTTTTTCTTCTATGTTTACTTTAACAATAAACTTGGTAAAGCATCATTTCTTATAAAACATTCACTAAATTACCCAAAAGTCATTCATATTCAGCTCTAAGCAAAACTGCCTTGCCCTTTGTTTTGTTTTCACAATTATAATGGACATGACTGATAAAAAGGTTTTCATGTATTTGTTAAAGATTTTATGGGTAAATACTGCAATGCTTACTGGTGTTGAATTGCATTCGCATATTGTTTCAGGTCTTGCGTATCATGATCATATTGAACTATGATGAGTGAAGACTTAGTGCAAATAAATAAAAACTTTGCTACATTATTATTATTATTATTATTATTATTATTAGTATTATTATTATTATTTAAAAGTTGTCAGATGAATGGTTGGATAACGTAAATCTCGTATAGCCTTTTACTGTTGTTCAAATATAAAAGTTTGTGGTTGATACATAGTTTTTTCAATCTAATTTACATTTATATTTGTATTTGTATTTGTGCGGACTATGAGGCCTATGACATTTTTATTGATCCACATTACAGAGAGAAGAGATTACCTGAGAGGCAGGACCATGTGCCCAGGAGGACCCAGTCTGGAACAGACATCTGCTGATTTCATGGCTTTCTTCTCATTTTGGGAGAGCATTAAATCCAAAAGGTAAAATCGCATATATTAGATGTCCGTCCTCTATTTTATTTCCCAAGATAATGCTGTTTAGTCTTCTGGCTGTTGTGGAACTGTGATTTTCTCATGAGATTATTACCTGTCAAAGACCCGCCCCAAAAACGTAGCCAACCTTGTCTGTCAAAATGCGACTCTACACCTGATTGTTGTGCTAGGCTGCATTCATTTCAAAGAAGTGCGTGAGGTATTTTGTCCATAGCAAAAACACATTTATTGGCTTTACTATTGGTGAGTCAAGGTGTGCCTCGGGGTGTGTCCAGACTATGTTACCAGGGCAACACCATTCATACACACTTTCAAGTCCATAGAGTTGAGACATTTTTGTGTTGCGTCATAAAAGTCACGCACCAATCTCTTTGTATGTCTGTCTCGCACCTGTTACTGAGATTTGGAGTGGGTGGAGCTGGTCATGGTCTATCTCTTTACAAAGCCTATTATTACATATTTCTGCTCATTGTTTCACGTGTTTACGGTTTCATAAATAGGAAAACATAATATTAGCACAACACAGGCATTTTTGTATATCCTTTGCTTGCTTTGAAAGTAGAGTAAGAGGTCTGAAAATTTCTCACACTTTCCCCAAAACATAAAAAATATATGATTATGCAGCCAATTTTCACCCAATATAACTGCTTTTTTTCTGTTTGCAAATCAACCCTGGAAAGAGTGGTGAGGCCGCTGTGTCATTTTGTCAGTTTGATGTTAGCAAACAATGAGTCACGGAAAAATTATTTTGGTCTGAAAAACAAAATGAATAGTGTGTGTAGTTATATGTATGCACTCAAGAGGGTGCTATTTATTCATAAAATAATAGTAAAAATAGAAAGTCTTTGTGGAACATCATCTTCGTTCATCAGTTGAAATGAAAATGTACTATTAACCTACATTTCATTTTTATAGCATGTAGATTGAGCAAATGTGTAAAGCATGCAAATACAGTATTTTTATCCCTTGTGCAGTTGTCTGTTATTTCCCTTTTGAAAACTGTTTTATAACAATGTGAAAGTAAAGCAAACAAAGTGAATCAAAATCTAATGTTAGGTGCAAACGCAGTGGTATGGTTTGGTAAATTGTCTGACCCTGACAAGTTAAAGTTAACCTGACCATGTAACTAAAATGTAATTACTGTTACGTCCTTGAGCTTCCCCCTTCTTCATCACATTATTCATCAATCACTTCTAATGGAGCGGACATTTGCTCCAAAACCATGTAGTTATGCAATTCAGTTTAACTAATAGTTCTTATGCAAAATTAGTTTGATGTAAAAAAAAAAAAAAAGCCTATAAACATTTAAAATGATCTCCTTATGAATTATGTTTAGGATTATTTATTTAATACAGAAGTTTTACACAGTATTTATTTACAGCAGAAGAAAATACATTATCTTTATCTTATAAAAGTCTTGTTATAATATACTTACTTGATAAGAAATAAGCACAATGTCGTAAATAAACTGTCCATACTGTGCAATCTGATCCACATTTTTTACAATATTGTTTAGTTTTCACAAAAGATTCAGAAGTTTAAGTGAATCCTGGCCCCTATGAGTACAAGCTCCAGTAGATGATGTTGAAGAGCAGGTACGTGAGGGGGAAGATGACTCTGGAGTAAGAGTCGATCATGTAACTGTTGCTCATGATGAAGCTTAGGTGGCGTTTCAAAGGGGGTTTGCAGCGTAGCTTTGTCCCCTCTGTGGGGGAGGAGACAGTCGAATTACGAGCTCGAGTGTTCCTCTCTGTGTTTGGGGTACTTGTGGCCTCTGGGAAAGAGGTCAAGTCAATGTCATTGTCATGAAAACATCCATCAAAAGCCATTGCTTGGGCATTGTTGAAGGAAGCAGGAACCTAAAAAAGAAAATAAACAACACAGTGTTAACAGGTTTGGACAGAACATTGCTGTAAAATTAGTAAGTTAACAGTAAGATACACCTTGACAATACAGGTGGCTTTCTGACTTTTAGACATATGTTGGACTTTCTCCAATGTTATTACATCTAATCTGTTGTCATTTGTTTTAGCTTAGTCCTGGCTTATTCCAGTTTGATAGGCTGCTTTTCTTCTTATTAATGAAAGTTAGGCTTTGATAGCTTCATGAACTGTACAGAATTTGGGAAATCATGTTGCAAACAACTTAATATTAATCGGGTCTTCATAGTGCAAATATTGAGTTATATTTTAATTAGAGTTAGTGATTGATGCTGACCTTTGCCCTTTTGAGTTTCTTCATTTCTTCCACTGTTGTGAAGTAGTTTACTGCTGCATACTCAATGACAGACAGGAATACAAACAGGAAGCTGGCCCAAAGGTAAATATCTACAGCTTTGACGTAAGACACCTGTGGCATCGAGGCGGACACTCCAGTGATGATGGTGGACATGGTCAGGACGGTGGTGATGCCTAGACACACAAAAAAAACTTAAAGCCCATATGACAGGTTATAAGATTTTTTTTTTATTTTTACTTAGTTTAGTTTAATAGTCTTCGTGGTAAATATTTATTACAGTTTTACAGCAGTTAAGTTGCAATTTATGAAGAAATTTACAACTAAAAGTAGAAAATTACAGGAAGTAATTTAGGTTCCAAAATAATTCATGTGCTAAAAAGGAAAGACATTTTACACACAACTGACAGTTTAAGCATTCATTTAACACAAATAAAGTGTTATAATTTATATTAATGTGTCACATTGTCACTCCTGTGTTATTTATGTTGATTTTGGCTCAGATTTACAATGTGGTTGCTAGGTAACATTTGTGGATTTCCCTCCACATTTGTCATATTTACTGGACAAAAGACGATAATGAACTTCACCAAAACAACCAAATTGGATAAAAACAATCTAAATGTTTAGTGAAATGTTAATCATAATCATGTTTACCGTGTTTTACTAAACATGTAGTCTAACATGTCATACGCACTTTAACATACAGTCACTTTTACTTGTTATAAATTAAAGCAGTTAAGTATTCATCTTTGTTAAAAATACAAAATTATTTTTAAAGTTGCTGAATTTGAACTGATGCATCACAACAACTTGATAGCAGTTATGAATTTAAACATTAAAGCACTGTGTTCCCATTTGTAGAGGAGTCATAATCTAAAATTGACTGGACCTATAATAAGTGGCATAACACAATCATACTTTATTGTCTTTTCTAAACTTATACAGGTAATAATGCTGACAATTTGCTATTATTTATTAAATAAATGTGGCAAGTGATTTTGCATTCTTGATTAAAGTATGAAGCTTTATTAAAATTTCTGACAACATTGTTTTGGAAAAGGTACTAGAATAACTATATTAGGTGTACCTAGAGAAACTCGAGCTGGCACGCCCTCCGGTCGATCCAGAAGGACACCCAGGACAGCATGACCATGAGCATTGTGGGAAAATAGGTTTGCAGCATGAAGAAGAAAATGTGCCTTCTCAATATAAAGTTTATATACAGCCGGTTGTACCACCCTGTAACAGACAGCACAGCAGGCATTAAGAAGAGATGTAAACAACATTCGTAATCAGATGACTTAAAATCCAGAGGCCGATCTTGCGCGGGTGTTATGCAATAGTCTCGCTGATCACATGTTCTCTGGAGATTATTTCAAACTGAAAAATCTCACTTTTTTTCTCTTCTCCCACAAGACAGAAATGTGACAGCGCAGAGGCGGTATTTAAAAATAAACCCTAAATCTAAACATAGTCTAACCAAAGCTGGCTCTATTATGTAATGGCTTATTTTTAAAGTAGAAGTAAGAAAATAAATGAAATGGTGTATTGCTAAATGAACAATATAAGATAACTGCAAGCTTAAATGAATTTACAGAAGCTCACAAATAAAATTGTTTGCAAAATAATTAAAGAGATGAGAACTTTTATCAGTATGTATTATATATAATTATTATACAAATGATTAAAGAAGACATATTGTGTGTTTTTTTGTTACTTAATTTTGAACAGTAACATAAAGAGCGACATTATGGCACAGTGGTTTGTTCTCTGGCCTCTTAGCAGGAAGATTCTATACCATAGCTGTTTAGAGCCATTCTTTGTGTCGTTAGTATGTTCTCCCTGTATCTGCTATGATCTCCTCTGGATGCTCTGGTTTCCTCTGCCACTAAAAATATGTACAATAAGCTCAGCCTCTCCCCTTCCCCAAGATTCCTCTGAAAAAAGAGATTTTGATCTTAGTAGGATTTTCTTGGTTGAATAAAGGTTGAGTAGTTAATCAAAGTATATAATTGTTTTACATTTTGTTCATTGTAAACTGTAATATTGATCTAAAACGACTTGTTCAAAACTGCAAAACTGATCATCTCCGCCTGTACATCTCGATATATTTCCGCCTGTACATCTCGATAGAGGGACAAATGAAAACTACAGAATTTGTTTTGTATCGATGCCTTCATGGCATCAGTTTTACGAGCCTGAACGGAAAACAAACCATTTTTCCAGTTTTTTTGTGCCGTCTGAAATTAAATTGTTGAATTTGAATGGTAGTGTTCACTGGTTTACTTATGTTTATCTGTATATCTGTGTTAGAAATGTTCTGGAGGTGGACTCATTGATTGTTTTTAAACTGTGGAATGAACTGACACACTTTGTGTGTTGTGTGTAGGTTTGAACTGCTTTGAAGAAGGCTGTAATTTTATTGCCCACTGGGATTGAATCTGAATCTAAATGTCTGTTCAAGTGACATCATGCACCAGCTGTATGATAAATCTTCTCTAGGACAGCCATCTCAAGTTTGCCCTGATGAAGGCAAAGGGCGAAATACGTTGGCGCTATTTGATTCTTTTTTTGCCATGTAATAACTTTACTTTTCTTAATATAGTAGATGAAAACTGTATTTGTAAATGAAAACTGTATTTGGTTCTAGAAAGTTAGTTTTGTTCACAAAGTCTAAATCAAAATAAAATGTGTATAACTCAATTGACTAATGTCTTCACCAAGATATATTTAGCCTTTTTTTTTAAGTTATTGAGCGTTTTAGAGGTTTATAGACACATCTCAACAATGTATTTGATAATTATCAGAAACCATCCTGGGACCGCTTAAAATCATCTCGGGGCTACATTTGGTCTATGTAATTATTATTTTGTTTATCTTTCAGAAGTATCGTCACTGACCTGTGCTGCTGTAGAAGGCGAGCCCAAAAGAAGGCTGGAAGTCCTCAATGAAAAACTGTGAAAGCATCATCTCATCCGTCCTCAAGGAGTCGTTCCCGTTCTTCCAGTACAGCATCAGGTCATTCTCATTGTACGCATCTTCAGCAACATGGGACAACAAAGGGAAGAATTCAGACAGTGTGCACAATTATATTCTTTCCTGTCTAGATCCATTTGCTGGTTTATTTCAGAGTAGCAAGGCGTATACATAATCCACTTTTATACCAGGTTCCATCAAATAACTATCAAAATTAATCAGATTTGCTTATCACTTGTGTAAAATGTGTAATGTGGGTCACACTAATGAGGTTATTTTTAGTACAAGGACTGAAATGATTACAAGCACGGTGCAGTTTGTAAGAACAGGCACACAGAATTAAGCTCAAAAGGGTGTGAGTTTAATACATAGATAAAACAGATTTATAGCAGGTTTGTACTTACAGCTTTCAAGCTCCAGTGAGCAGTTCTGCGTGTCCAGTGGAAAACTACTGAAGTCCATTGAGCACAGAGCAGTCACAGTGATCCTACAGAACATACACAGTCAGTGCGACATTTATTAGAGAACAAGGAGAATCACATATAATTGCATAAAACAGATTTTTTTGCAATTAGGACTGTGAGTTGATTAATTGTAACTGATTATTAAATAAAACTAATTTAGTAAACAAATTCTTTACTGATCTCTATACAGGATGCAAAACATGCCACAAGCTGAGAAAACAGTTTTGAAGCAGGAAAAGTCCAAAGTTGCTTTAGTCCTAGTAGGGGAAACGCTATTTTGGGTCTGGGTCAAATTTTGTTAAAAAGAAAACTGCTGAGCTAAATGAAAGAAACATTGCTAGACTATAATGGATTACCAAGTTGCAGATCCATCTACCTACAATATTTGTATGCTATTGTTGCATACTACTGTACTATTGCATTTAGTTCTTGTCTTGTTTTGTTTTTCCAATTTCATTATTGAAAAAGATAAATACTACAAGAACAATTTAAATCAACGGCAGACTAGTTGAGTATGATGTTGATCTTTTGTCAAAAAACAAAAATCATCACCATACCTTTAAAAATTTAACTAAGGATGAACAATCTGCATTAAAAGACTTGAAAATGATGAAACTATAATGATAAAACAGGCGAACAGAGGTGGGGCTATTGTAGTGATGAATAAATCTGACTACATAAAAGAATGTCACAGGCAGTTGTCAGATACTGTTTTATGAGAAACTCCTAAGAGATCCTACTGAGGCTTTAAGAACTCCAACAATGCTGCTTTAAGTTCTTTGTTACAGAATGGTGAGTTTTCCTTTTTAAAAGTGCACTACAATCCCTACATTTTATACATTGCCAAAAATACATAAAAGCCCTGAAATTCCACCAGGTCGACTTATCTGAAAAATAAAAAAAAACATTTTGAACATCTGCCATTTGAGTGTGCAATAATACAAAGAACACAACACTGATAAATACACAAATAACAGTCCTGAATCTTGTATTATATGCACCAAAAGGTACTAACTTTGACTATTTTACATTTTTATTTCCAAATCAAGAGTGAATGTATTTTTTCCCATTCTCATTCACAGTTTTGGTCCAGTGGCGGAGTCTAGATGCTGTTGGTTTGTTCAGTTTTTGTACTGGTTTTTGTACTGGCCTGTTCACAAAAGATCCATTTATGATGTTCATGGCCAAAGATTTGAAACATATTAATACAGTTCTGAAAATAACTGAAATGCCAGTGATGAAAACTGCAACACTTCAATCTCATCCACTATTTATAGACAGTAGGACAGTCCCAAAACATGTGATAATGACTACCACAGTTTCCCCAGCTTGTTGTATATTCCTGTAACTAGTAAGCATTTTGGTCAGTAGGTTTGAGAATTGTTTATTGTTTCATACAATGAATTATGACTTCAATAAATTGGCTAGTTTGAGATCTCATTTTATATTTGTCAAAGTTGAACTAAGTGAGTGTATTTTTACAAAGCACTGTGTTGAATTTTTGGGGAAGGGTTTGCTTTAATTTTTTTTCTTTCTAGAGATGATATACTATAGCTTTCCCTAAAGAATGATACACACAAAAGCTTAAAGTTCACAAAACTGAAAAATTGTAGAAAAACAAGAACATCTGTCTTTAGAGGATGGTAATTTGTTAATGGTTCCTCAATAACAACCATAACATTTGCCTCAGCTAACCCAAACTGCATCTAATGTATTCTGTGGGCATCATCATGTTGTGCAGTTCATGTGAGTGAATATGTCGAAATATGAAGATTCAATATCCAATAAACTTCACCACAGTCACTAGCCAGTGGAGCTACCAGGTTTTTCAAGCTTTGGTTAAATTTGTTGTAGATATATGTTTAATGCCATACTAGTAAAAAGTTAGGAAAGAACAAATTCAATGATTCACTGATCAAGTATTGCAATCGCATAACTGTGCCAATCCATCAGTTCAGCCGATATTCTAGTTGTGTTTTTAATAGGACTTAATGAGACTATTCACTGACTGATCTTGATCCAGAATGTGAAATAAAGTTTGAAATTGTCACATAAAGTCATTAGGTTGTTAGTTACACAATAAATAATAGTTACATAACACAATATGACACAATTTTCAACCAGTTAACTGAGTTTCAGGCCTTAAAAAAACAACCATTTCAGTCCCTACACTGGTATAGGTAGCTATAGCGACAACTTCACTATGGAGTCAGGTAGGCACACTCCAAAAAGTTAAAAAGTGTACCTTTAAAATAGGTATGAAAAAGAGTTCGAAAACTTTGAAATTCGCTCAAAAGGTCAGGTCACCTCTAAATATTACTGTTTACTGTTCAAATGTTCATAAATATAAAATAAAATAAAAGTTCTGAGCACTAACATCAGTAGCTTTGTTTTAAATGTAATTTATTATGGATAATTTTGTGTTTTAAGACAAATAAAAATGTTAATATAGATAAACTAACAAAATCAAAGAAAATTGAAAATTGTGGCAGCAAAATAGAAAACTGAATCTAACTGTGACTTATGTAAATTGTCCCATCCTTACTTTGATCTATGTGGCTTCAAAATACTGTGTCCACTATTTATGTTGCGAAATTACATCCAATATTTATGTATGTACAAACACAATTGCTTGATAAATGATATAAAGAAAATGTGTGTTTGCCCTGTCAGTGAATGATTTTGTTTTTTTCTGGTGCATAATGTGATGACAGGTTTTCCACAATCTGTCACTGCGACGCCATATTGTCAACATCTGTGGCTGAAAGAGACCCATCGACTGTGGAGGCTCATGTTACTTAGGTTGGTAAGCTCTTTTAAATGCTCTGACCACTCATCATGCTTTTTAATTGTCTGGTTATATTCACAACATTTGTTTGCTTACCTGACACTGTACAGGATATGGCCATCTGGATACACCCTCAGCATGATGTTCTCCATCGTTGTGTCATGGATGAAAGAGCGTTTTGAATGGACAAAGAACACGTCCGGAACCCAAATTTTCTTTACAAGACGTGCGTCAAAAGTCCGACTCTTGTTGCTGCTTGAGGGAAAGGCCAGACGGATGTCCTGCCAGTAATGTCTCAGGTACAATGTCATGGTAAAGTCCTACAATAAGAACAGGGGGTATGAAAACCTGCTTAATGAAGCACTACAGTTCTTTTTCCTCTTTGACTGTGCCCAAATGCTTTCAGCGTAACATAACCCTTTATTATTCTTTTTAATGATGTGATCTGAACCAAATGCTGAGCTGTAAGATAATTGTACTATAGCAGTGTTAGAAGTGTTTTATTGCCAGATCAGGACTTACCATGTTGACTTCAGATATACTGTCAATACTCTCTACTTGAACATCAATGCCCACAGGTAGGGCTCCACCTAGAAATGTCAAATAAACAGTGAGATCACGTTCTCGTTTTGTGCTACTCCAAAACCACATGAACTAAAGACAGAGGCATTACACTGGTCCATCATGAATCATCAGCTTTACTATCATCCGCATAATCCTCTGAAACATGTATTGTATAGTTACATCATACGCTGACAGCTATTGTCTCAACACTCAACACTTGTCTTTGTGCATTGCAACAAGCTTACAACACAGATCATAGATTAAATATAATGCATTACCAGCTGTATGTTAGTATTGGGAAGAAAATAGAAACACTGTAATCCAATTTTACAACTGACAATAACAACAACATTCCTGGCAATTCCTGATGTAGTCAGACTGTAAACAAATAATTTTTAAAGCATATTTACAACACTAGCTGCTTCACATAGTTCACAAGAGATGTAAAAATGAATAGAAATATTTAATGTAACCTTGCAAACCCTATTGTGTTAAATTTGGTGGTCTATATATTTTTTGTGCTACAATTGAACCTCAGTCAATACATTTATCTATTTATTATACTGGTTTACAGGCCTTCCTGATGCTTTAGTAAAGTATGGTCTAAATAAAATGACTTGTTTTTATATCTCCTAAAAACAATATTACATCAGTGCAAGAGCTTACATTAAATCAAACATAAAAAAACAAACTTATAGCAAGAAAGTCTTGGGTTTTCCTCTTTGTGGTGTTTGCATGTTCTTCCTGTGTATAGGTATAGTTCCCCTACCACTCAAATCTACTAAAACATGTTTAGGCCCGTAAAAACTGTGACTCCTGATTTGAAAAGGTCTATAAATAAACAAAAATAAAAAGCTTGTGTCAATAGCCAAAGCAAAGAAATGTGTTTTAAGAGCAGATTTAATAGACACTTGTGAATATAATGTGATAATCACATATACAGCATACTACATTGAAGCAGTGTCCTCATGTCATGCTGTGGCTGCATAATACTGTAAGTGTATAGTCTATACACAGTGTGTTATAGACATTATGTTCTCTGTGCCATTATCTAATGAAGACTGAGGATTATAGCCACACAGGTTTTTTTTTAGATGTCTCTTGCATTATTTGTCCATATGACAGATTATAACATGTTTCTAATTTTGACTTAATTTAGTGTGATAGTCGGGGTAAATATTTATCTTAGTTTTACAGCTGTTAAGTTGTAATTAAATTAAAATTGACAACTTAAAGTAGAAAACAGAATAATTCCACATCTGTCATCAAAAAGCGCCAAAATTCATTACACACAACTGGCACGGTTTAAACAGAGTTTAAACAATAATTTAACACAGTTGAAGTGTTACAAATAATTTGACACATTATTTATGTTGATTTTGGCCCAGATTTATAATGTGGTTGCTAGGAAACGTTTGTGGATTCCCCTCCACAGATGTCATATTTACTGGACAAAAAAACGATAAAAACAGCCAAATTGGGTAAAAACAAACTAAATGTTTAGTGAAACTTTAATCATAATCATTGTTACATTCTATTCTACTATATATCACCAAAAGGCCATTAAAAAAGTAAACAGTTAAAAAACAATTCATCCTAACCTTTAGTGATTATTCTTTGTTCTTTAATATCTTAGCTTCTTATTTGCCCATCTTTTGTCTTACTAACATGTAATCATTCCAATATTTCAAGCAGTTTTCCAAAGTAGTAAGCATTTCATTTCCCCCAGAGATTTAGACCATTTTATCTGTTCCACTGGGTGCAATCATTGTCTCACAAAGCACACAATCTAGGTCACCAAGGTTTTTTGGAAGCATAATACCAAAGACAACACAGTAACCTACTTTAACCTTTATTGAGTTAGCCAGACTGCTTCATTGACAGTATATAAAATAGACATTGTCTGGTCATTGCGCCCCACTCATGCATGCCTTTTACACTATATTGACACAATTGAAGTGAATAATATAGGTATCATTTTGACTTGAATTTGCCCATTTTGGCTATGTTCAGTGACAAGAATCTCACCTCCAAATCCCGGCCGCATTGCAAAGTCATGGTCCTCTATTCGAAGCAGCTGCTCAGACTTAATTAGCATTGATTTGGTGCTGTCGAGTTTTTTCATCTTAGGATCCACTCGTCTGCAAAACAAACAATAAACGTCATGACACTTTGCTTTGCCATTCTTTTTAAACACACTTGAACAAACATCTGGTGTGGGAATTAGTGCTGGTTTATTGGACTTTAGCACTCTGATTAAAAGGCAAAGCCTAAGGAAATTAAAGCGTTGATACTGATCTGACAGACTTCTAACAAACCAGGTCAAGAATGATGTCCCAGAAAACCTTTTTTCACACTAGCTTGCCTTTTACCCCATGGTTTTAGTCATTCCATGTACACCTTTTAGAACTTGTTGAAATAAAATATAGGGTTTGTATAAATCAACTAAACACAAGTGTCAGAGGATTTGGGAGTTTTATTTACATAACAAGTATGACACAACTTTCCCTCAAGAGACCTCAAATACAATCTGTTCAGATCACAGTCTGATACAAATTAACAGCAGTGAAGTACAAGTACATGCACTCTTACATAAAGATGCTTTCAAAACATTTTGAAAAAGCTTATTGAATTTATAGATTTGATGTGTCTCTGACCTTGGATGATTCTGTAAACTGAGCACCCCCCAAATCCACTTTCACTCTAATTTGAAAGCATCTTAATTACTAGAGTTATGTAACCACACAGGCAGAACATTAAATGGAAAGTTAAACTCAGCTTTTTAGTTGACCATAAATAATAATAAGATCTGGTCAAATTTTCCTTTTTTCTTACCCAGCATGCTTCTGCTTGACGGTGTCTCCCAGGTAGCTCTCCTTGTGTCTTCTCTTGAAGTGACTGGTGTTGAGCTGCGTCACAGGCCACAGTCCAGCCATGCACATGAATCTTAGGGCCAGCAGGACCACTCTCATGGTGAGGACCCAGAGCACCCCTTACACCTCGTCAGTGCCCCTGTCCCGTCACTGCGGCCATGTCCTGACGGCTGCGTTCATTCTGTCCCGCCATGCACACTCCAGCTCATTTTGTCCTGATCCGGCTCTCTCATCTCCACGAGCATCCACAACGTCAGTGGCGTGTCCAGCGCTTAAAGTCCAGGCATCCCCGGGTTCACGCTGATTGTCACTGTGTCATCCCCACGCGCTTACGTCTGCGGACAGAGCATGGCACTGTCCCCACCCCTTTGGTCTAGAACCAAATATCAATTTATTCCCATAATGACAAAGGAATACCATTAATTCTCTCTAATCTTCTTATCTGTGGTTGGTGAAATCTTTTAGTAACCTACAAACAGGAGGCAGCAGGGGGCGGGGAAAGGGATAATGCCAGCCGTTTCATCATCATTCTCTTCCCACACAGTGGATCAAGTGCACTAGTGCCTGGTGCGGCTGTGGAGGAATGACCAATCCCATGTTCTCAAGATCAATCCCATGCTCTGCATGTGCAGAACTGCCATATGCTACAAACACCTCAAAACTCATCTTAACATCCACATATATAGCATCTTTGAATTGGAAAGACATTTGGAGTGGTATTGCAGTTTGCATTTCTCTTTGCATAATTTACATATACACATATCTTTATTCATGTTTTTATCCAAATTTGTCATTACCTTTATATTTTTGCTTTTTCCCCCCCAAGGATTTTGTATTTTATTTATGTTGATTGTATTTTTTTGTGCAAAAAAAAATATTTCAATTTTTTAAAGTTCTAAATAGTAACTATGGCACTAATACCACAGTAAGTAAGATAAAACTATTAGGACTTTTTGTGTCTATGATCTATCTCATTCCTATAAGCTGTTAAAGCTTGTGAATAGGTTATGTAATTGTGTTACTATGCATAATAAGTAAAATATGTTTTTTTTTTTTTAATTATTTTTTATGTTGTAATGGCCAATAGCAATGTAATATAGACTAGAATAAATTATCATACAATTACAACAGAATAACAAAATCATGATCCTAACGTCATGACTCCACTCAAGTAGCAAGGTTGGTTTAATCTGAGGCAAAGTTGAGCAGCAGCATCTTGAAGAAATACACACGTGGATCTAGAGTCTATTGCACATGTGACTCTGGGAGACTGGACTGAAGCTGCTCTTTCTATGTGTCTCATCTGGGCCCTCTAGAGGTCACTATCTTCTACAACTTATTTGTGGCACTAGAACATTTTAGTTGTTTAACAACTAACTTAATTTATATAACAGCGAAGAATTCATTCACAGTTGCACACTGATATCTTCATAGTTCCACACTGTTGTTTTGATATATATTGTTATTGGTGCAGTTTCTATTTGTAGCATCCACAGTAGCTCTGGTTAAACTTCTACTTGCTCAGTTAATTAGTTAGTGAATGTGGTGTTAGACAGGATGTAAGTAGAGGTGCACAGACACATTTGGGTGCATTCACACTCACAGATGCAGATTTCAGCATCAGTAGTAGCTCCAGGGGACATGGCACCACTTTGGCCTCTGCTGCTTTTGTTCCTGTGGACTCTCTCATTGACAAACTCAAAAGGTAGAGTAAGACTTTAAACTGGTTTAATGTATCTACTTTAATAGTCCAATCTAGTCATAATAGTCATTTGTCATTCACTCTTTAAAAGAATTATATTTGCTAAAACACTTGGATTGTATTGTTTAGCTAGTAATTCGGCAAGTAAGGATATATTTAGACACATTGAAAAATAGATTTTAGTATCCACATTGCTATGACAGTTATAAGCAGCTGTAGAAATACTCCAGCTTTTATAAAACTGGCTAGGCCTATTAAATTTTCAAGACTTAAGTCTGCTTTTGCTGTTTAACTGGTTTAAAGGGTTATTATCCTGTCCGTCAGAGTGCTGCACTTTTGTTTCTTGCTCGCAAAAGAAACAGAGTTTAAAGATGTTCGTGGTTAAATGACTTAAAACTTGCAATAGGTTGGAAATTGTTGCAAATGTCATGTTGATATACTAATGTAATCTTTGCTTTTTGTGGTAGTGGTCCTCCCTGATGTGAACGTGACCTGCCTGGTGCACGAGGACTGCCTGCTGCCCTGTCCCTTCAGGCCCACCAGCTCTGTAGTTATTCACTGGTACAAGCAGCAGATCCCAGTGCACAGCTTCTACTACAACAAAGACCAGTTTGGACTCCAAAACAAACACTTCAGTGGACGCACCTCGCTCTTCAACTCACAAATCCCTCAAGGCAACGCTTCGCTGCTTCTCAAGAGGGTCAAAGTTCAAGACAGGGCAGGTACAAGTGCTACACAAGCAGCAGGAAAGGAAACCAGGAGGTCTACATCAACCTGGACTTGAAAGGTAAACTTGTGAACTTCAATGTCACTTTCAAATAGATTAATTTTTGAAATCTGCAACACTTTGCAAATCGAAAAGGATGACAGCACAGTGTTTTCTTGTCAACTTTCCACAAACTTACATTGTTAACTAGCAGACAACAACCAATACTATATTAAGCATTCCATATATATTAATTGCTGTAACTTTTACTTGTGCACATCATTATTACAATATATTTTAAGTGAGGTATTAATTGCTAAACCAGGTTGTTCACTCTAAGCTATTTTTTCTGAGCACTTTCACCATCTATTAGTTATAGAAGAACATCCCAAAATAGATTTCTAGTGTAATGAAAGCATCATTAAATACTTTGTCCTGGAAGAGTCATCGTGGATGTCAAAAAGAGCACTAATGCATCACATTAGAGATTTATAGGATTGGAGTATTTCATAAGCTTCTCTAAAATCCTCTCATTACACTGATGCCAAAAATATCTGCAATAAGAGGCGATAGTAGCAACAAAGCAAAGTCCGAAATGTGAATCATATATTTTTTGAGTTTATATAGCTTATTAGCAAACTTTGTTAATCTACAGGAGAAACAACTTTGACTTTCTGTCTTATGTTTACTAGAGCATTGAACCATTTTGGAAAAAAACAAACTGAGCAGTATACACAGCTGAAACATTACTATTGTATTACACTAATTTAGCCACAAGGGGGCACGTGTACCCTTTAGCCCAGCTTTAAACTGATATTGTCAGCCACGATCATAATAATTCATGAACAGCTAAGGGCATATTTTATTATAAAATGCAGAAGAACACGATCATTACACAAGTCACACTATTATTAGCAGTAACATGGCTGATTCTTTTTCAGCCCACATCCAAACTGTTCTCCTGGAAACGACAGATGAAACTGTCACCTGTTCATCTTCAAACATTTATCCTGTTCCACAACTGTTCTGGATGACTGACCCGCCTTTAGCCCAGGAGGCTTTGGACAACGCCACCATCAAAATCACAGACCACAAAGGACTTTTTACTGTTGAAAGCACACTGAGAATTGTGGGTAATCTATCTGATTTTACTTATTTCTGCTCTGTTACATCAGCGGACAAAATGCAATTGTGGACAGCCTCTCAGAAAATGCAAGGTAAATTTGAAAATATGAAAACATTCACTTTAAAGATACTTTTGCAAATATGTAGCAGTTTATAACATGGCATCAGACAAATCTACTGAAATCCATTGTCTCAAATATAGAAAAATAAAGGAAAATTAAATAACTTACCTATGAACTGAGCAAATGTTTACACAATCATATCAGTGCTACATAAAATGCAAAACATCAATTGGATAGAAACTCTATTAGGTAGACTATGGCGAGACAGTAACTCCATTAACCTCTTGTTACAATGAAGAAAAACTATACAGTATGTGACCCACAACAGTCTTGACAAAGATTTATTAGCAAAGATCTATAAATGTCTTGTCATTCTCCTTTAAAAAACACTGAAAATGTCAGCTTAGTGTTGGCATTAAATTTAGGCTCCAAACTCGAGCATGTAGGTTTAGGACTTTTAATATGCGCTTTACTATATTATATCAATAGTTTCATGTTACATTTAAATAAATCTTCTATTAAACTTCAGCTAAAGATAAAATTTGCCATTTATATATTGACAAATCCTTACATGTTTATTGTGCGATATTTTAAAGTGGTCACATATCAGTAATTCAAAAACAGTATAATTTCCTTGTTATAAAATATGTGCACTAATTTGCATTTGGTTCATGATTCAGAAAATATAATACAAGAAGAAGGCCATTCACTGTCCATCCCATGTATTGCCCCGCACCATATCCAAAACTACTCTCTTGTTTGGACTTTTACCTCCTTTTATGAACCTGTGGTAATCCTGCGCTATGACACTCGGACCAGACAAACCTTTAACCTTTGGGAAGGACAGTCTGAACTGGACCAAGACCTGCTCCTGATTGGGGATGGGTCTCTCCTGATCAACAAACCGGACACAGACGAGCACTCTGGGATTTACACCTGTGTCTTCTCAAGTGATCAAGGCAGGCATACAGTGAAAACCCACGTCAACATCACAGTCCCGTCAATAAGTAAGAAAATAAATTTATTTGGAGTATGAAGGTGTAAGATATTATTATTAAATTAAGTGTTTGTCTTGATTTTTGGCAGGTATAGATGTGCAGAGTGTGCAGAGATCACGGTGGAGCACTGTTGCTTCTGTAATATTTGTTTTGATAGTCATCATTGTAGCTCTTCCTCAATTTGTGCGACAAAAAGGTAAATAGAACACAACATCAGTAAAGCAATTAGGATCGGTATGGTTTTACAGATACAGATTGTTTGAGATTCCACATTTATATCTCTGTAATTTTGCTTGCAATTGTTTTGTTGGTGAAATGTAGTAATACAAGCAACAAATATATCTGATAAACTATTGTTCTCTTTCTCCCCCAGAAAGTTCAAGTGTTTTGGCAGTTTCCCATAGTCACAATGGAGCAGCAGATGTTCACAAAAGTCTGAACATCACAGCTTCGTATACAAATGTGCACTGTGATGATGAATTTCATGTGGAAGTGGAATTAGAACAAAAAATCAAATACGTGTTGTCAGCAGAGAGTTTGAAGAGTCTTTCACAAGAGACACAAAAGCCAAATGAACAAGAAGGAAACACTGTCAAAATGAAAGAAAATGATGTAGTGCAGTTAAATGGTCAAGATATGTTGGATTCTGCTGACATGTAAAAACAAGATTATATATGTATTGTGTGTATGTATTTGCAAACCAGAAACCAAATCTGGGTGAATTGTGCAAAACAAGATGTGTATTACTTTTTTTAAACGAGGAATAAACATGTTTCCAAAATGATTATTTTCTCACAGTCATCCATGTCTATCGTGCCATGCTGTGTGGCCTCAAACTTCCTGTTTTGTGGCTTCAACTTTGACCTGGAGTCACTGCATCTAATTAACTAAATTGACTGAGTGAGATAACCTTTGGTTCGTGGCTGTAAGAGTGATCTTAAAAAACTTGACTATGTTAATTGACTTAATTACTGGCATGCTCCGCAAATAGGTTTTGGGACCAGTTCAGTCATTAGTGGTCACTGCAATTGCATGATCCAAAAAAACAACAACCCAAAAATCTCCTTTAGGTTGTTTGTGTGCTGCTGCTTTATTATCAAATGTGGTTTTTTTCACCTTGCTTCTTACTTTCAACTGTACTAGACTGACTGTTGGGTTAGATTTGATTGCTTAGATTTGGTGCTAAGTTGTTATCCAATGACCGCAAAATCAAGAAATGGAGAAACAAGTCAAATGCTAAATCTTCTTTTCAACAATAAGTATTTGTTGAGTCAATAGTTGCAGATCTAATTTATTCTGTTTTGTGAGTCACTTATTATTTTAATAGTTTTGAACTCTTTTAGTTCTTTAGTAACTCAATATTACTTTTGATTGTGTGACTCAGACTTCCCAACAATTGCCACAGTCAACTGCACATCCCACTCCCAAAATCTGACACCCATCTCTCCGCTCATTCTCCCTCCAACCTCCTTTTTCCACACGACTCCAGCCAGAATCACAATTACTCCACATATGGTTTTGCTCTTGTTTTTACAAATTCAAGCCTTGCACACATACTTTAGGCTTCACTATCCCTACGAGGACAATTTATGTTGGAGAAAGGGCTTTGTGGGAGGAGTGAATACTTACCCAACCTTGATTGTGCATGTAAAGTTTTTAAAAGCTTGGTTCATCTGCAGTAGATACCTTGAAGTCTCTTAAAATATCTAAGAATAACAACAGTGTGAGACCCATTCTTGGGTGGTCATACACATTTTGGGCTGTTGTCTCAATGCTTCTTATGATAACATTGACATAACTCATTCCTCAACCCTTAAAATTTAAACCAAATGTGACTTGTAATAGTTTAAACCTTGACATGCTCGACCAGACCATGCAAGCATCACAGTATATTCTTTAGGTTTATACAAGGACAAGACTTAAACTTCTGTAGATCAAAAGCAGGACTTAGAGGAACAAAACTACTTCTAAAACATGATTACAGAGTTAAATGCTACTGTAGAGTATTCTTATTTGGCGTGTGAGATCTGTGTAATCAGAGAACCAAATCAACAACTGCATAGGATGTTAGTATTGGGGGCTTGAGTAAGACTTTCATCAAGTTGTATTTATTTTCTTGTGGTTTATTGTACCACAGCATTCCACAGAATTCCAAAATGTAAATGTAATGTTAGGGTTTGGACCAGAAGGAGCACTTAGTCATATAAAATCCCCTTCGCTTTACAGACACACACTAGTTTTAGGATCAATATTAAATTCTCTTACTCTCTTTTGCAAATGTGGATTTTGGTGACACACATTTAGAAAATCCCAGATCTCAAATGTGACAAAGATTGATCACTGTCATTTCATTTAGTTGTGAAAAGCAAAGTGAGAGATTGTGTGTTTTCATGTATGTGTGCTTTAACAACACAGTAACGTCTGGAAGTAATCATGTCGTCCCGCAGCGCTCCACAGCCCCTCTCCCCATGATGTCATTGAAGGTCTGTGCCTAATGGTCGGAGATCGCAGTCAGAACGAAGGCCTGTCTCCAAAAAGGTCTCATGTTCAGACTTTTCTCAAAGCTGACCCATTTTTCTGAGCCTGTTGATATAATGCAACACATTTTCCAGTCAGATCAAAACTCTACTGTTAACACTCAATGTGCTTTGATATTAGTTATTTCTGTGCTTTTTCTGCCGTTTGTTTTGAGGAGGGGGACAGAACTTGGCCCATTCTCAAGCATAGTTATAACACTGTGGGCCCCATCCCGCCTCCACTCTACTGTACTGCTGAAACAACAAACTCAGAAGTCTACATTTTTTACCACTCTCCAGTACATGGGAAGACCTCTTTATTGTGGAAAGTGTGCTTTATGTAAAATTCCCATGGACAAACATTTATAATTAAGGCTTTAATTATTTATAATTAGGCTTTGGATAATGGGGATCAAAATCAAATTGTGAACTTATTCCTCTGACAGTTTCAGCTTCTTTGACGAATTCATCATATTGTGATTCACCATTTCTGTATTAGAGACAATTATAGACAATTCATTCTTTTTTTTTCATATACCCAATGCACCAAAAAGTAATGTGTGCTGAAGTTTTTCAAGAACTATACTGTTTTGTTAACAATATGATTAGGATGACCATATTTTCAAAATTAAAAATTGGGAAAATGAGTGCAAAATTGTGCATTTGTATCGTGATTTAGTCATTTTCAAGCATGGTTTTCTCTAATTTGACAAAAGAAATAGAAATATATTCCTTCATTCACTGTTGCAAAGTGTCAGTGTGTTCCAAAATCAGGACAACTTTGACATGTCTTGAGTAAAACTTGGACAAATGAGTGGATTTGGAGACTTTTCCTGGGATACGTGATGCAGGGCTCAAAAAAGGGACTCTTCTAGGTAAATAGGAATGTCTGGTCAAGATTCCAATGGGCTGTATTTTCCAGTTTGAGTTTAGATGCTGAACACAAATGTCTTGTAGAGAAATGTAATGTGATATGTGACATGGTAGACTTATCTCATTGATTACTCCTTGGGGTCAAAGAGCACAATCAATCTTTTGAAATGCAGATGGAAAGCACTGTAGCGACAATTGGATCTACATCTTTGTAAACTAAGGAAATTTTTCATGTGTGTGTAGTTTTCCTTATGTTTTTGTTATGAAATTCCCCATTGTTTGCATTGATTACTTTTAAGTGTTCATCAATAGGGGGCGCAGTGGAGCTCTGGCGCTGAAGCCGGCCAGTAAACACTCCCCTCCTGGAACACATTTTGTAGGAGGAGGTGGGAGGGCAGAGGGTCTCCTGTCTCTCTTTGTCATGGGAAGACTTTGGACTTCTCTGCGATTCCGTATGGAAAAAGAAGAAGTTGACATCAGCTAAAAGGTGCAAATGTAGCGCAAAAAGTGATAACTATGACCAGGATTGGAGACGGAAGTTTCGCGATCACTGGGATCTTGATTGGCTGATGATCGATACTCAGAGGATGCTGCGGGAAATGTAACTTTACTGGAAAGCACTGTCAGGTAAGCCTTAGATATTGTAATAATGTCCATTTAATGATTTGTGTAACTTTGCTGAATGTATTTGTGTAAAAACTAAACGCTGTTGCAAAAGATGTGGGGCAAAAGTCACGTGAATTGAGCGTGTTTTTTTAAAGTTAACATTCTAGGAAATGGACAATTAAGGCATGTGTCTGATGCTGTATATGCCAGTTGTCCATGTTACTTTAATTAATTAAAATGTACATTCTTATTCTCAGCAGTCAGTTCAGTCAAATGACCCTCATCACTAGACCCCTACGTTTTTTCCCTCTCTCTCTCTTTTCTCTTTTCTCTAACTTAAAGGGAACCTATTATGTAAAGTCTACTTTTCTTGATTGTATATTTGAGTAATCTTATACTGTCATTCAGCTAATGCTTAAGTACTTTGAAAATTCCTATTGTCACCTACCCCCTATCCCCACACACTGTCTGCATTTACTTAGTTACTTGCAAATTGAAATTACTGAGGAAAACATAGGATTCAAGCTTGTCATGTTGCCTCTTTAAACAATAATATGAGTAATTCAAAATCTGCTGCCAGTTAAAGTTAACTTTGAAGTGGTTCCTGTCTGCCTGTTTTGAGCAAGAAACTAAGGGACCTTTTTCTATTTCTAAGTCATTTTAGTATAGATCAGTATTGTGTTTTACATTGAACTAATAAGGAATTACTGTTCTACATAAATCAGTTTATTACTAAATAAAAACACAATTGAAGCTTCTGCACCAAATCCTTTGAGCTGCTTCACGCTTCACTCCACACAGTTACAGTATATGAGATGCTTGTAGCTTATCACTGTGGGTCTTTCCTGTGTGTTATTACTGGTGAGTCTGCCCTGCTGGTCTGTAGTCCGGGTGATGCAGTAAAAACTCCTGCTCCTCACATGTGCAGGGGCTCGCTCTCCCCTCTCTTTTCCAGGAGGGCTGCAGAATGAACTCACGCTGATTGATTGTGTGACTGTGTAAAAGGATACCCCACTTCCTGTATAGGCTCTCGCTCCAGACAGCTCACCAGAAAACCTTGGATTGGGCATCTCTCCTTATGTCTGTCTCTCTCTTTCTCTGTGGTCTGCAGTCTGGAGAGAAGAAACTGCAACGTTTTTGCTTTAACAAAAATATTCCTTCATGTGACCTTTGCCATTCAGGGCCACCACAGCTGATTGTCCAGTTATTTGTGTTGGATATTAGACTTGGCTACATTTATTGATTCCTGACTAAAATTTCTTTACAAGCTTTGTCACAGAAAGTATACTGGGAGCTTCTATTTTAACTTATCAATTTGTCAATGTGTCAATGGGATAAGTTAAAATAAGAAATAGATGTCTGTCGCCATACATGCAAATAATTAAGCCCACTTGTTGAAATGAAAGTTTGTCATGGTAGTGTGAAAAATTAAAACAGATCATTTTAATGTATTTTCTGAAAAATTCTGCATGAGTAAAAATCGTTATGGCAGCAACAAACGAGAAATAGAGATAGTGCATTTATAATATTTGATCAATAAGTTCAGAACTCAACACAAATTATTGCCTCTGAAGTTTTTCTATCACCAATATTTGCTCAGCAATGAGATGACACCATCTTATCTCTATTGCAGAATTCACCAAACTTGTGTTTACGATTTACTACCTCTGGACTTCTTATATTTGCTCCCTTTGTATGGATGTTAAAGATAAAATTTCTCAGGACAAACCCTTTTTTGTCTGTCTTTCAAATTCACTTTTCACCCCATGAACAGCAGTAACTATAGGACACTCCAGCTCCTTCAGTATTCCCAGATGGAGACTTGCCTGACTTTGGCTGCTCTTTCAATGAGTTTTGGGGTCTCTGAGGGAACTCTTTGGTCAAGTGTTCAAGTGGCTGAGGCTAAAAGATCAAGTTAGCTGCAAGCCAAGTGTTAGAGTCCAGAATTCAAGTGTTTATAAGTTACAGGTTTTTAGAAAGACTACTTATGAGTCTGTGTTTCTGCATTTAAAAAATGTTTAATGCATGAAGTACCCCTTAATGCATGGGAACGGGACTGGATTACATTGTGTCATAGTTTTTGGGTTTGATTTGTAAGTAATCCTTGTCCACGGACAGCAGGCAACATTTCTTACCTTCTTTCATCCTATTAGGCCTTAACTCTAGATGCTCCCAGTTTATTTCTTTTGGATAGAGTTCATTTGCCCTCCCTTATATCTGTTTTACTCCAGTAATCGTCAAGTCCAGCTGAAATCTGCAGCACCAGACCGTATCTGAGAAAAGAGGTCAACATGAACAGCAGCATGCTTCCTCAGAGGAGTTCGATGAGCGCACTCAGCTACGGCACAGGTATGACAAAGATAACCTTCATATAAATATCTGTAAATTCTAGTATCTTTAATGTATCTTAACTTTAATACATTTGTTACATTTGTCATATAGTTCAGTTTTGTTAGTCTTACTCTAATATCAAACCCTACAGTACTTGCTTGATTCACAACTTGCTATTCAGATTACTCTCTGTAATAGGATCAACCATCAAAGCGCATGACATAATTTCACAATAGGTTATTAGTTGACCCCCAAAAAATGTCTTTTTTAACATGCTCCTAAGATGTCAGAACTTGTATTCTCAGGTCAAGTCTCTCCTCCTAATGCGTTTTGTGGTTGAAGGTGCCCTCAGCTTAACTTAAATGCCAAAAGACTACGGTTATTGTGTCTTAGTTCACTGGCCTTCTTCCATTTTTAGAAGACGCACTTTGGGCCAGTGTTTGTGTTGGGCTAAAAGTGTAAGAGCGAATGTTCTTCCCTGGTATTCCCCTTTTACTCTGCAGATGTGTCCCATTGAATCACCCCTACTCACGGTTACATTAATCCCAGCGATTAGCTGCTTTCTTAAAGTAGCAACAGCACAAGTTATTTACCAAACCTCTCGTTTTCTTTCTGGTTATGGTAATTACTGATGTCATATTATATGAATATAATATTTCACAAATGTAAATTACAAATGTTGGTAGAAAACACTCTTACTCATAGTTATTTAAAGGGCCTATAATATACACAATTTTCTATTTATCACAATGTTGTTTCTTCACCAAAAACATACCAGGAGTTCAGTTTTGTTTAATTTACTCATATTTAACAAACCATTTTTGCTTTTTTTTTCAAAATAAAAACACGTCTTCCACCTTGTGATATCATAAATTGGCAACTCATTAAATACTCAAATGTGTTTTCAACTCTCACACAACGTAACTTGAATCACATGAACCTTTTAAGTCTTGGATTTGCCTGATTTTCAAGCATCAGCTACTGCTTTAGCCTCATTTAACCTGCTTCAATTTATATGTACGCAACAAAAATATTAACTGGCCCCATCAACCTAACAAAATGTTAAACTAGACTAAAATATTCACAAAAAGAGTGTCAGTTTAAAAGGATTCTAGTGAATTAAGATGTTAGTTACTTCAAATCGGGCTAAAACACCTGTTACACGCTTAATGACATCACAAGGTGGAATTAAGCTTTTTTGAGCTTTGGCAATGTAAGCCGTGTAAAAAGTAGGATTACTCAGACATTTGTGAATGGAATGAAATAAAACTCCAGGGATGTTTTTCATGAGGGAACAACATTCTATTATGACTAAAAACTCCCAAGAGTGGGCCCTTTAATGTAGGCTCCAGCCCATGCTGTTGCTGACAGACTGCACAATCCAAATGTTTTAAATAGGGCTTCATAATTTGATTTACATTATCATACTCTTTGTCCAGAATGCGTGAAGCCCAGTGGACAGTCTGTGGGCGGTGCCATGAGAAGCGGTCGGTCTAAGGCGGAGCTCCAGGAGCTCATGGAGACGCTGCAGCGCAGGAAGAGTGCTTTGGAAGCCAGTCTGAGGGCAGCTGAGTGCAGCAGAAGTACCTGAGTGTGCCCTCTGCTGCAGGACCTCAGCCTCCTCGGCCTCTGTCAGCTCTCAGCATGGACCGCCCTCCTTCCACATCCAGGATGCTTGCATATGTGTCCAGTGGAAGCAGTATGCCCCCCTCTCCTCGACAAGGGGACCGCCAGATAATTTCTAATGGTATTCACCGCCACTCACATTCTCGCCACCAGTCCCAAGACAGTCTGCTCTTGTCCAGTGAGGGGAGCTCCCTACTGTCCCCCTCCTTTGAACCTGTGCCCCGCTCTCCCCGGATTAAGAGTGGTGCTGCCAGTGTCCCTTCCAGTCCTCGAATGGGCCGCAGATTATATTCCCAGGTAAAAGCAGGGGAGTCCCGCCAGAGGAAATACTCCACTGGATCACTGACCAGTTTAGGTACTCACAGTCGCTCTCTTCCCCGTCTTCACAACCCTGCTGACCCCCCCACTTTGTCACTACCCTTACGTAATCCTGCAGTATCCCACAAAGCAGGGGGCTGTGCCAGGAGAAGTCTGTCCTCCTTAGAGCAACCGCCAGATGTAACTGTCCCAGCCAGCATGCCAAACACCCCCGGAGAGCCAGCATGGCTTCTCTCAGCTCTCTGGGTGCAGACCTGGATGGGACAGGGTTAGACCTTGGCTTTGGAGAAAGAAGAATGTCTTTTGGGAAGGGGGGACTCAGCCCAGGACAAAGAGTAGGCAGCATCAGCTCTCTGAATGGTAAAGAAGAGCTGAGAGACTACCATCAGCACCAAAGAGACGAACGCCTGAGGGAACAGAAAGTTCAAAGACTGGTGAGTTTCTTTTGTTTAACAAACATCAATTAGATTCTATAATATAGTCTAATGCTAAAACTGACAACAACACATGAAACTTAAAGTTCTTGGCTGTTGCAGGAGTGTCAGCGGCTGGAAACGATCTTGAACCTCTGCACAGAGCTGGAAAGGGACACCTCAAGCTCAGCTGTGTCTAGCCTCCAAAAAATCAACAAAGAACTGGAGAAACTGCAAGTCTCGGACGATGACTCTGTATTTTCAGACTCTCCCAGCAGCAGTGCTCCTGACACCTGTTTCACCCCCAAGACCCGGGACTATCCCCTGAGTGAGGACCCTGCGGTGGGCCAGAGAGGTCAACCCAGCGCCTACAGCGGGCCCCGGTCACACTCACCTGCAGTCAGTCTCAACAGCAGCGCTCCCTCCCCCTCCACACTGCACAGAACTAAAGTAAGGCAACAGCAACACATTAACACTCACCAATAAAACATAATATTAAGAAATAATAACAGAAAAAAGTCTTACTTTGGTAGTTTGCAGTGTATTTTTCATCAGTTCAGTTGTAGTGTAGTAAAATCAAAGATAGTTAATATTATTGGTCCGACTTGGTTGTTTACCCTCAACCAAATTCTATATTATTATGCCATAATATACCTACTGTATATATATTATAGCAGTTTCTAACTTACTCAGTGACTTTTTTCTCCCCAAAGAATGGTTAGGTAATTGTATCTTTTGTAGCAATCCAATTATCATCTAAATCAAGAAAGAATTTGATTTTACAAAGTAAAATCTCCTTAACCAAGATAATAAATACAGAAGTGAAGAAATTTTAACTTGCCCAAATATTATTTTTGCAGCATTGATCAAATATAAAAACCTCATCTTGACCGTCATTTTGCGACATAAACAACTGATCGTCTTAAGAAATAATTGTCCGAGTAATCGATTACCCAAATAATTGTTAGTTGCTGCCTAAATGGGTGTTAGTTACATATCTTCAATGACAACAAACTGGGATTGAAATACAGTAGTTTTAGGTTTGAGAAAATGCTCTAGTTAAATCAAGTGGTTACTATTATAAAATACATTTTGTTTATGACAAACTCAGAATGTCTGTTTTAACTTCCGCACTATACTTTTTTTTTTTTTTTTTTTTTTTTTTTATGAACTAAAGGAAATTGCTTGAAAGTTGTAGCACACAGTGGAAAATATAATAATCATAATAACAGTGGATTGTGGTGGTGGTCTTCCACCAGTAGCTACAGGGATGTGATTTCCTGTTTATGTGGTTTAAAAATTGCACTATCAACAGAGTATTCTGAAGAAATGTTGCTTAAACTCTAGACAGTGTTGACTAAGCATTTCAATCATTAGGATACAGATTTCTTCAAATTCTTCGCTAGACTTCAGATTAGAAAAGCTAATAGAAAAAGAGAATAATCAGAACTTAAACACTCTTTGTTTTGTGGGACACCTGGATTTTAACCCTTACTGTGTTAGCCAGAGTCCCATTGTCTGTGCGCAGTGTGCTGCCGTGTTCTTGTCAGTCTGGGGTAGAACCTAATGCACGTCTGGTTTTAATGATGAAGTCCTAGTTTTGCTTCACTGCTCAGCCTTTCAGACCCTTTAAGGAGGGGGAACAGGAAATGACTTTATCCCATGGAGAATTGGTCTGCGCATGTGTGTGCATGAGTGTGTGCGTATGGGGACCTGCGCCTTTTCCAGATGTGTAAACTTTATACCTAAAACCAACAGATGAACAATCTTAACTAAATAGACCTTGTAGTTTACACATCAACACTCAGTCAACAAGTTTTCTGATCTATCTTCACGTCCTTAAAAGAAACCGAGGTGATTTTCTGTTACGTCTCATTAGTGACAGATGTTTACAAATTCCTGATACCTTCTCCTCCATCTCCCACATACCACCACAGTCCTGTCTTCTGACTTCTCTCACAGTAATACCAAATTGTTTGCCCTGTTGCCATGTTCTTCACATTTTAGTTTTGTTTTATTACTGGCTTGCTCTTATTCTTACTCTTATTTATAATGCCTGACGATAAAGGAAACATTTTTCCTAAAGAGGGGACTATAGAATTATTAAATAGAGGCATTTGTCAGATAAGCACCTTAATATTCTGAACAATTTATTTTCCACTTGCAAAAGGAACACAGTTTATTTTAAAAAAAAGAATTAATCTATTGTAAATTAACTAATTTGGGGGACTGACATTAGTTTTAAGCAAGGCCCCTAATGAATACTGCACAAATAGTAACCATATTGTGACTTTTGGCCCCTTGTAGCTAAATTAAATTTCAATGAATATATATCAAGTGTGTCTTATTGTGGGAATGAATGGTTGCTATTGATGTGTGGTGTTCACTATGATGTGTTCTTTGTATGAGAGTATTTTAGACTGACTGGCAAGGGAGGGCACTAAATTTCCATTACACTAAGCTGAAAAGAATCTCTTGTTGTCAATGCTCCAAATTTGGAAGAGATAAAAAATGTACAGCTGTTGTTAACTAATGCACTAAAATCTATGTCCTGGCAGCTGTGTTTGTAAGCAATAACCGTAGAGAAGTGCAGTTTTGGAGTCTGTAAAACAAGGCGTTTATTTGAATTCCCCGTTTCACTGCAGGCTTTGGAGAGTGTGCAGCTGAAGCAGGAAGTGACACAGATTGAAGAAGAGCGCATCCAGGTTTTAAACAACATCGAGGAGCTGGAGCAGAAGATCAAAGACCTGGACAACCAAATGGAGGAGTCAGTCAGAGAGGTAAGAAGCAAAGCCGGGAGTTCTGTGGTACAAGCAAGACAACTGTGTTTGTTTGTTTGTTTGTTTTTGTTTGTTTGCTTGCTTTGCTTGTTTGTTAGAAACTTGTCAAAGGCCTGGTGTCAGAAGCTAAAGAAATAGGAGTAGGAATAAAGATCTATGTAATTTTGTTTTACTTGCAAGTATAATGACAAGTATTAACTTATAACTTAACATAACTAAGTGCTTGGATGGGAAATTGTTGTAGAGTCTTAACCCACTAGGTTAGACAAGGCAAATGTACTTGTATAACACAATTCATACACAAAGCATTTCAAAGTGCTTTACAAAGCAGGGAAAGATACATCAGAATTACAATGCAAAACAAGACAATGTTGTTAAAAAAGATAAATACTCATCATAATGTTTACTTTAAAAGAAATACAGTCATATACACAGACAAACAGAAATGTTTTTTAAACATTGTCTAGAGGCCTGACTTACATCTTCAAGAATCTGAGCTACATTAAAATGAAATGCTGATTTTCCATGTTTAGTGCTGACTCTGGCACCATCAGGAGGCCGGTCCCTGAGGTCCTCAGAGTGCGAGATGGTTCATAAGGCACTAACCTGTTAGAGATGTAATTTGGTGCTAGTCCATTGAGAGACTTAAGCACACGCAGAGCTGTTTTAAGTCTGTTCTCTGAGCCACTGGAAGCCAGTACAAAGACCTAAGCACAGGACTAATGTGATGGTACTTCCTGGTTCAAGTCAGGACTCGAGCAGCAGCGTTCAGGATGTATTCCAGCTGTTTTACAGCTCGTTTGGATAGACCGGTGAGCTGGCCGTTACAATAGTCTAACCTACTGAAGACAAATGCATGGATAAATCTCTCCAAGTCAGGCTTTGACACTATACCTTTGATTTTGGCATTTTTTATGATAAAAAGCTGCTGATGTTATTGACTTGTTGTGGCTGTTAAAGATCAAATCTCAGTCCATTACCGCCAGATCTTCTAACTGAGAGAGAGAGATTCTGTAGCAGCTGCCTTGAAGAAGACTGGTGGAATTAAGGATGCCAGTCTGTACCATCAGTTTATCCATCCACACACTCACTCACATTCGTATCTCTGATCTTCAGGTTGTGTGGACCGGTGCTCTGAGCAACCATGAGCCACTGTCACCCCTTATTACATTTTGTCCAAGTCCTCCAAAACTTTTCTAAACAAATTCCTAAGAACATTCCTGCGCTGTTTGTCTAGCTCAAATGTAAAATGATAGTATCTCATTTGAGTTTATGTAATGCCTACTTTAATTGTACTTTATTGTTGTGTTTAAAACTGTGCTTTGAAATTCTTTTGGGGGCGTTTCTGCCTTAAGCACAAGTGGAAAACTGTGAGACACTTTTATGCTTTGTTTGAAAAGGGCAGTATGGTCTTTCTTCATAAAGTGAAGTGATGTTGTATTGATGTGCTGCAGATGGAGGTGGAGCGTGCTCTGCTGGATGGGGAACATGAGTCGGAGGTGACCCAGTTAGAGAGGGAGAAAGAACTCCTGGATCAACTCAAAGGGAAGATTCACACTATTGAAAAACCAAATGGCACAGAGAAAACAGAGGTAAAAAAAAAAAATGTTACGTAAGAGAAATTGTGCATCTGGATTATCAATAAAGCAATCCTTAGAGGAAAGTCACCAAAAGCCAAAATTTTCTGAAATGAATGCTTGGAAAATACTAGAAAGAGCTCTTATTCATATATTGCTGCCACCTGCTGGGACAGACAATGAATTATTGTTTTCTATTGTATTCTGTTCTATAGTTTTTCTATTATAAGTTTTACACATTGTGCCAGTGAGTGCATATTTCTACTAAAGAAACAGCACTCTATCTCTGGTAAAGTTAAACTTAAAGCGTAAATAATGCTCCGGCTAAGATTTTACTCATAATGTACCACAATTAAATGTACTATGTGTGTAAATCTCGACCTTGTTCTGCCTAATCCTACATATATATTTTTTGTTTTACTCTCTCAATTTAGAGCAGACGGATCCCAAATAGTTGCCATGTGTTTAAAATATAGTCACTGCACCTGGCTCCAATTTGTCGACCAAATAGGGTGAAATATGAAACCTTAACATTTTTCAGCAAATTAAATAATACTTATTTTGCAATTAACTTTAAGAACAATGAAAAGCATTTGGAGACATTGGATATGACACTAATTGCCTGAAATAAATATCTAACTCCTATCTGTTTCATTAAGAAATATTATCGTGCTGTTTAGTGAAGTTGAACCACCTTTTTTTTTTTTTTTTTCAACTTTTTGAGCATATAATTAGGGGAGTGACACAGACTACTTGACAGTGACGTGACTTATTTAGATTTTGATGTAGTTTCATTTGATGTAGTTTTGAATAACACATGATATTAAATTTTTGTCCATGCCCCATAAAAATGGGTCAGATAAAGCTAAATTATTATTTTTTTACTCCCAGGAGACTGAAGAACAGACCAAAAGTGTGGAAGAGTTAGATTTTCAGAAACTGGAACGAGAGATTATCCAGGATGAGGAAAAAGAAAATCAAAGCCAAGAGCTATTGAGGGAGATTGCAGAGTGTCAGCGCATTTCTGTCACACGCAAGGTAAAGTAACAATTACAATAATATTACATGCTTTCTGAGTTATAGTAATTATGGCGTATCTGAGTGGTATGCAAGAAAGAGCTATGCATTTTTCCAAAGCTTAGCAGGTCTTGTCTTCCTCCAGTGCCTCTGAATGTGAGGGCCACACAGTCAACCATTCACTGTTGTTCTTTGCAGGAAAGGATTATGACACTGAAGAAACAGTCCACACAGATTACTTTACAAGCTCAGCAAGAACGAGACAACTTCCAAAAAGAGAAAAACAACTTGCTTGTTATGCTTCAAAAGGTAAGCTATTTCTTCATTGTGCTTATTGTGGATACTATGATTAATGTAATGTACACTTGAGGCATTTAATGTATATATGTATATATTTATTTTTTTTTTAGGAAAAGGAGAAGTTAGCATCTTTGGAAGAAAAGTATGCAGTGTTATCTGAAGGACAAGCCTTTGCTAGCAACCCTATTAAAGAGGTAGAACATGTAACATCACAGTAGAGATGGACTTTATTTTTCTATTTATTTGTGTTGTTTTGGATTGTTGCAGCACTTGAACTCTCTAAAGGAAAGGAGAAGGAGCAAAGAAAATGCATCCCACCAAAGCGACAGTCTACCTCACCAGAGGAGCCAGCAGATCCTCACATCCTACAGCAGGTCTATGGGACACACACTGCCCCCTAAGGTCAGTGCTATTACAGTTACACTGGCACTGTATTTTAAGGTAAACATGTAACAATTAATGATGATAAAATGTGTTGTGTTGTCAAGACAAATTTTAAGCACTGACGTGATGATACAGACAATGATTTGTTTAGCTACTGCCGCAACATTGTCCTCACACTGTATTAACAGTTGTTTTACTGCTAATTTACTCAGTTTCATCTATACTCAAGCTGGCTGCATAGAGGTTTTTAAAAACTTTTGCTATTTCAAAATGTGTCAAAAAGTGCAGGCCACAGTCATAAGGACATTATTTATCTCACAATTTCAGAAGAACTTTAGATTATTAACTTTCTGTGTTGCTCTGTGTTGTCACCCCTAGAGCCTGTTTTTGTTGCTCTGATCAGTTTATATGATAATGTGTTACAAATGGAAATAGAACATCACGTCTCTCTCTTATTTATTTAACTACAAAGCCATGTAGTAAATATCTTGACAAGCCTAGTCTGGTGCTTTGACATCATTAATTGACATCACTGACTTGTAAAATATTTCTCTATCCTCACCCAGTTTTAATGTGTCTTACTTAAATCTTTCATTGAGACACTCCTAAAGTTAATATTCCCTCACTAACCCTCGTCCTCCCTCTGTTCAGGCTCATCCGCCACTGTCTCAGAGCTCCAGCTGTGGAAGTGTGCTTCCACCAGCATTCACCTTCTCTTCCCGGGATTTGAATGGCCGCCGCCTGCAGAAGAGTGAGTCACATGATTCACTTGCCTCTTTCCATCAATGTTGTCACTGATGTTTTTAATATTGTGCTTAAGCATGAGTGAAATACACAATGGAATGTATTTTGTCAAAAATGGGCAATTAAATTGCCCCTTAAGGTAGGACTAACAGTAAATGAACCAATTAGAGAAACACCCAGTGATTTTGTACCAGTTTGGTTTATATAGCTGATTAAAAGGTTTATTTAAAGCCAGATAATGTGAATTCAAAACAGAAACAAGAGCAGTTGCAGTGATTGATCTGATTCACCTGACATCTTGAATGTTTTGAATAAAGAATACAATCCAAGGATAAGATCCACTAAATCGCATCCCTGATTGATCCAGCAAATATGAGCCAGTGGAAATCATACATCTATGGAGCAAAACCGGACTGAGTATAACTGTAAAAAGTCAGGCCAAGACCTTTGTATGCTTGGTGCTTTTTCATTGTTTTTTTTTTTTTATTTAAATGTGTCTGATTTATTTGTGCAATATTTTGTTTTTCTTTCAGACAATAATAATCACATCCAGATGAGTGATGATAGACAGAGGCGGAGCGATTTCTGCAGCCGAATGGTCTCTGATCCCAGTGTGTTTTTAGACTCCTTCTCTTTTGCCGACAACAGTCAAACCTCAGACACAGTCAGCGTGGACAGCTCGGACAGCCTGGAGACCAGCTTCTCTGCATGCTCTCCGGACAACATATCCAGGTGAGTAACATCGAGCTAATGGAGAAAGGTACTTTACACATATGTTTGTCTGAAGAGATCTGAGGCAGAAGTAATGTATGTAATGACTCAAGTTTGAGGAATAGTGACTTACAAGAGGAATGTTTCTGTCTGGTTTTCTGTACAAGCCACTATTCAATCCAGCTGTTCTTTTCATACATACATATTTTGACCAACACAGTTCAGTAATGTTTGCTTGGACATTTGAAGCTCTTTGATGGTGAACTGCTTTCAGCATGATTTTGATGTATAAAATGGATTACACTCCCTTTGTTCTGACAGTCGCATTCTTTCTTTGTTTGACAATCTTTTTCCTATTAGTGCAAGCACATCCAACATGGCCAAACTTGAGGAGATGGAGCGTTTACTTAGAGAGGCCCAGGTGGAGAAGCAAAGGCTGCTGGAACATCGAGTAACTATCATCCTGTAATTGGCGACCATACGCCAACTGTATATATGGGTTAGGGTGTGAATTTGATGCTGGGCTCTAATTACTTTATGTGTAGGAGCGTGAAATGGAGATTCGTAGACAGGCCCTTGAGGAGGAGAGGAGGCGACGAGAGGAACTGGAGAAGAGGTTGCAAGAAGAAACAAGCAGGCGACAGAAACTGGTGGAGAGAGAGGTGAAGCTACGGGAGAAGCAGAGGTCTCAGGTATTGGAACCATACGACTGGAGTTTGTGAAAAGATTCTTCTGTGTTACCGCTGATGAATTTTAAATATTGTTATGGTTAAGGCATTTGATCTCAGAAGCTAAGCAAGTACTTGAATGGGAGACCATGGATCATGGAAGTGTGACAGTGAGGATTAATGTAGGACTTGACTAGCACAAACTCAATACATCAAAGGATTGTCATGAGACAGGTTTTGTATGATCTAACCCAGTTAGAATCAGAATTAGTTTTATCCCCAAGAGGAAGTTCTTTGTTACAGACTGGCCTTTGCAAATAATGTAGAAGGATAGGCAACTTATAAGCTATGCTTCAGCCTATTCCTTTTTTTTTGGTAATGCACTGTTTGTTAAGTAAATTGTTTAAACATGTTTAAACCAAAAAATAAATAAATGAATGAATGAATGAAAAGGAGAAATTACGTTTTTCATATAAAAAGCAATCCTTCATTCCCACCTCAATCTCTCTTTTAAATAAACATGTAAAACCGGTCCGGTCCCTGGCCCACACACGGCCCTCCTAGGGTAGTGGGGAGGCCTTCAGCTGTGGATCCACTACCCTAGCCCCTCCTTCAACCCTCCCAGCTGGGAGGGTTAGGGTTTTGTGGATCCTCCTTGCTTCTTTGGGCAGGGGGGAGGCCTGTTGCTGTGGATCCTCTGCCCACTTTACTTTACCTACCCACTCCACTTTACCTGGGCTATTTATTTATTGTTTTCTTTTTTTGAATATCTATTCTTCTATAATTGTACTGGCTGTGAACATTATGGTTGCTTTATTGTATTGTATTGTTTTTCATTGCTTATTGCACTAGCACTACGTGCCCAAGACAAATTTCCCCCTAGTGGGACAATAAAGTTTATCTTATCTTATCTTATCTTATAAATCAGTCAATAATAAAAAGGAACATTCAACTTAACTTAATGCAAATCTGTGCCACCATTGGAAAACCAGTGCTTTCAACTGTGTTTCCATGTGTTTTTGTGCATCTACAGTCCCGTCTCCTGTCACGCTACCTCCCGGTCAGGAAAGATGACTTTGATCTTCATGGACACATCGAAGCAGCTGGACACAATCCAGATGCATGCTTTCATTTGGCCATCACTGATAAAACCTGCCGGGGTTTCCTGGTCAAAATGGGTGGAAAGATCAAAACCTGGAAGAAGCGCTGGTTTGTCTTTGACCAAAACCGCAGGACACTCACTTATTATGCAGGTACAGTAAGTGCTTCCCTTTTTATCCTCTCTGCCAAATTGCATAAACAATGAAAATAAAATAAGCGCAACATTACTATTTCTGTAAAGCAATGGTTAGGACCATGGAAGTCTTTTATCAGTCTTGCAGAAACCAACCTGTGTTTATGTTGTGCACCACAGACAAACATGAGACCAAGATGAAAGGGGTCATCTACTTCCAGGCCATAGAAGAGGTTTACTATGACCATTTAAAAAACGCACACAAAGTAAGCACACTTATGTAACTATTTATCTGGGATTTTATAAGTCTTCCTTTATAAAACAGACTCTTCTTTCTTTTCAGAGCCCAAACCCTTCTCTGACCTTCAGTGTGAAGACCCATGACCGAGTGTACTACATGGTGGCTCCGTCTCCTGAGGCCATGCGCATCTGGATGGATGTAATAGTCACAGGTGCTGAGGGACACATGCACTTCATGGTCTAACACATGAACATTGTCAGTGAACACCACTTTCCCTCCAATCACCTCCTGTTGGAATGCCACATAATATAAAGAGCTTATACGGTGTTTTACTGTAACTAGTTTTGCAAAACCACTTTAAACATTATTTGCCACATGTGTAATGTTATACACTACTTTATTTAATAAGCTACTCAGACTAAATGGAAAAAGACTGTGTAAACTGAAGGGCATTCATTGCAGTATCCAACTGCCTATCATCTTTTCATTTGTCCATTATTTTTCTTTTATAAGCTTAATTTGAATGTCTTATAAGATCACAAACATTGTTGCAAAAATGCACATATTCTTTTTTACCTCATATTTAGTTCCACATAAATCAGGACTTTTTCCTAGAGTTTACAAATACCATGATCAGTGTTGCGATTCATTTAATATTGATACATTTTAACATTTACATTACATGTATTTGTATTCTATCTGGCACTTTGTAATACTTTAGACTTTTATATAAAAATATAGCTTTCTGACCAGTGTGCAGCTCGTGCCTTTAGTAATAGAAAGTGTAGTGACAATGGAAAAGTCCATGTTGACACTGCAATGTCATTTAACAACCATCATTGCACTAATGCCGTTCACCAGCAGAGGGCCGCAGTGCAGCGTTTGCACTAAAGTGACGTAATGCTTTGGCTGAGTTTTCAGCTGTAAATGATGCGTCACGTTTTAAAGGGATCAAGAATGAGCATAGAATCAACTATGAGAATTAGCAGACATTGTATTTCTTTTACAAATACATGATTATATTCCTCAATATTTATCCACCTTTAGAATAATCTTGCAGATTTATTTGTTTTTATTTTGTATTCCGATTTAGATGCAAAAAAGGTCCCTTTTAACTCGAGGTGAGCAGCTGTTGACCCAGAGCAGCTGCTGCCTCTCTCACAATTTGTGGATGAGTTGTTTTATGTTTTAGAGGACAAATCATCTTTATACTGTTCGCCACAGTTTTGAGAGATGGAATGAGATTAAAGAAATGCTTCTTTTTTTTAAAAATATTATTATTTGAGTTTTGTACCAGACTTATAGTCATTCCAATGACAGTATGCTATGTTTTTTTGACTGATTACGAGAATAAATATTTTTCATTCATTCTTACTTGATTGTATGATTGTAGAAACATTCTTATGATTAAGTATTTTTTTACATTTTAAATTCTAAATGACTACAAATATTTAAATAAGCATTCTCTCTGTATTGCATCAGATAATCCTATTTTCACTGCTGATTTTCATGTGACCTAGGCACATTTATACGATGAGTAAGACCCTACTTAAGCCCCGCCCCATTTGCTGTCCCTGCCCTCTCATTGGTTGACCTAGTGGGGTTGGCATAGATACTACGAATGAGGCGTGCTAAATTAGGCTCTAAATGTCTCTCCAGAGGCAGCACATACACAAAAACAGACACTTTATAGAGTTTAAACAGAGTGTCAGGATGGCCCCACTGCATTGTGGGTACTGTAATTTGTGTAGCATATTTGGGGCAACGGCTGGCCTCAAAATCACTGCAGACAATCTCACAAACTATAAAAGGGACTATAATGAAACCGCTTATGCAAAGTAGCTTCAAAGAGCATTCAGTTGTGCTATTAGCTGAAGAATGAAAACCACATTTCTGCTCATCATGTGAATGCGTCATGACAAAGCACTGCATTCAAGTGTCTGTTTGAACGCAACAGTCTTGTTATCTCAGTATCATCATCATTTGTAATGCTTAGTTTAGAACATTATTTTAGCCATTCACTATTTGTTACATTTTATATTTTGTATTGTCTATTCAGCAACATTCATGCCAAAAATTGGAGGCTTTATCATTATAATTAAGACGCTTATGATTTTAATTTTATCTACAATACTCATTTAATATGGCTTCATTTCTAATGAATAAAAATGAAGTTAATGTAAATGTGGTAAAATATGTAGTAATATTAAAGCCAGTTTAACAGTGTTAACTGTTACATACATGATACATTGTCATTCAGCTTATGTTGACCATTCTTTCAATCATCACACATGTTGTGTGAGCTATAAACATCATATTAGATGCTCTGATCCTCAATTGCAGGTGTTTGCTGAATACAAGCTTTATTTAAGTTGTGCCTGTGCCTCAGGGGAACGTCGTTCTTTTCTCAGGGATACGGTTTCAATCTCTGTGGTCTGTAATAGCACCTGATGTCTTCATAACCTCGTGTTTTTTCCTCTGCCAAATGATTGTGTTTTTCTCAACTTGCTGCCTCTGGCGTGATAAAACACAGAGGTCCTTTTGTGTCACCTCCGCTGTGCTTTATCTGTAAAAACTCACCCTTTTGTATTTCTTATTCTTCACATCAGGCTGCTCTCCACATTCATCCTCATGACCCGTATCAGCTTCCCTCTGTGAGGTTTTCCTCTCACAACAAGACATTAGTTTCAGTCTGAACTTTGAATTCAAAGTGTCTTCTAAATAAAACATATCCCACTATTTCCAGAAAAAGAAAATATAACTTAAATAAATTAAACAATTTTAGGCAGTATTAACACAACAATCAGTAGTACTAAACAATAAGAAGATAATCATGTTACAATTTGTTCATTGTAAGCCGTAATGTTGATCTGACAAAAGTTAATAATAGAAAAGGGTTCACTCACTGATTTCTTTTCAAAACAGAATAAGCTCCACACCTTTAAAGTGGCATAATATTGTACAAGGCATTCATTCATGTATGCTTGCTCAAAATGGACACACAACATTTTTTTAATCCAATACATATGACTCTCATTTCTGAAATAATTTACTGAATTAAAGTACAACATCATGTAGGTTAATGATAGGGATATGCGTTAAGGCGTGGTTAAATGGTCAGAAAGTTTCATAATAAAATGTCTTATTTTAAGTAATTTGACTTTATTCTGAATCTGTGGTTCTTAAGATTTTCACATTGCATCATCTTTACAGAAAATGTCACTACTAAAATAAATTGCGCATTGCAAAGGACAAACCAGGTTCACACCAGGACAAAATCTAGACTAAATGTCTATGTCTAAAAGACTAATCCAGAATTCAGCCAGAACAAAGATGGAATCTGAAGAAGAATTTGTCTAAATCAGTATTGTATTGGATCCTAAGCCAGAACTAGTCACTAAAATAACACGCTTATTACAACGGTCAAATCAGGACTAATGCTGCTAACTGCAACCAAACCAGAACTAAGTTTAAAGCAGGAATTAAATTAGCCTGTGACAGTGAGATAATATGACAGCCTATGTGTTTGAAAAAAGACTCAATTAAGCTTTTAACTGAATTAGTAGGAAATTAGTCAAAGGCCCATCGTGTTGCACTAAGAATAGCAGTGACACACATTCCTATAGTTGTCTCAAATGAGGTATGCATATTAAGTGTTTCCCTCACAGCTGATTGGCCGGCTGCTGCTAACATTGAGGCTCTGTGTATTCAGGTCAGTGAGCTTGGCCTGTGAATGATGTTATGATACTGCTCTGTGGGCCATTCGACAGGCAGACTGCGATGAAAGGATGCTCAGCTAATGTAGAGACATCAAAGAATGTAAAACCATATCTTCCATCAGGACTGAAATGTACTGTAGCCTGCTAAAACAATGCAAGAATGCCATCCCCTAGCTTTAAGAAGAGCAGTGTTTTACATTTCAAGACAGTTATTGTGTAACTTAAATAATTGGCTTTATATTTGCTAATGATTTTTTCAATCACACATAAAGTGCGAAATGTATTGAATTTTAGATAATATCGTAAATGTTGTTTTGAAGAATGCAGAAACTAATTATCGAGTATATCCTTTATACAAAAAAATAAATAAACACAAAAAAAAGCTTATTGAAAACAAGTTGTGAACTAAAAACTAAAATAAGGGTTTAAAAATTATCTGCACTTTTGTGATAAATATACAGATATTTCACATTTATCTAATATTTGCTTAAGAAAAAATGCACACCAAGTATTTATTATTATAAATGCCAAATATAAACCAAGCAAATCTTGTTTTTAACTGATGTGGCTGATTTCAAATTAGTTTTTGCTTCCATTGGTAAATCATATTTTATCAGTCAAAAATTACAACTTAATAAATACCACTTATTTTAAACTCTGATGAACTTTTATGAACTTTTTGAAGATTTTTTTTTCTTGTGTAAACCTCAACTCTTAAATTATAGACATGTTTTAATGTCGTCTGAATATCGTTATCAAAATAGAATCAAGATTTTTGTCAGTATCACCAAGTCCTAATCGCACAATAAGAAGCATCCAAGTAAATGAGAAATTAAATGATTTAGTTTATGCCACTACACACACTTTTTTTGTTTTGTGTTGTTAGGGCTTGCACTCTAATTCTTTTACTAGTTCTATTCTATACCTACATTGCTTTTGAATAAGTCTGTTTTGGATCTAGATCAGCCCTAATTTATGCATTTTAAAACGTGTGACTGTAAAGATCAGTATTTTGAGTAGTTGAGAAACATCATGAATTTAAATAAGATATGTTACTAAGGACTTCATATTTATTGATTAAATAGTAAACAGAACAACATAGCTTAGACAATACACAGATGCTGCTCTTGTCCGAGTATAAGTGGAGTGTAGATTAGTATGAGTCAGTTCAATAGCTTCTCCATATTTAATCCAATGTCCATTTGGCCTTTTATCTTAGCCACTGTCCACTTAAAACTGGGAGGAGGTATTGGCACATCTTCCGCTCAGTTCACATTGAGATTTGATAACATAATTTACTGTAAGTACCAGCAGACAAACACATAGGCGCTGTACAGTCGAAAAAAGTGCAAAAAAATAATAATTGCAAGTTTTCTGCTACATACTGTACATCCATATACATAGGAATGTTTGGATTTTGGCTGTTAATTCAATACGAGAGAGTAAAAGAACAACTTATCAAAGAGACTCACTGGAAAGAAAGACAAAAACTGTTCCTACAAAAATGGAAGTTAACAAAGTAAAAACATTTGTCTGTCGGAAAAGCACCTCTTTAAAAGGCGTGCGTTAACTGTATCCAAGACCATGTTGTTCACTTAATGTTGACCCAAATCTTTCCTGAGAACATGTCCAAATACATGCTTCCTTATTGGCTGCCCAGTAAGATGATTTGTGCTTGAGTCTATATTTACTGTTTCTGTATTGTCGTGAAGCGGATGTGAGCCAAAAATAGCTTTAATAAGACTTTAAAGACACTTTCAAAGTCATTGATGTGATCTATTTCCTATTTGCGAGCTGCCACTTTGAGATGCTGGTTTGGCCCCTGCTGCTCTCCTCACTGGAACTTTAGACACTGGGATCTTGGTTCTGTTTGCTTGTGGGATTTGAGAACCATGTTTCACAGGGATTTTGGAGTCACGCGGGGAACTGGTGGGAGCTTTTGGTGGCATTTGGCTCTCCTCCTGGCTGTGCTTAGAGGTGATCACAGCGACCTCAGAAATAAGGATTTTATCTTTGCTTCTGTCATCATGTGAGTTTAAGTGAGGGGTTGAATCCTCCGGCGCAGATGTAGTTGTGTCCTTGCTTACCTCCTCCTCTGTGTTTTGGCTTACGCGTACTGGGATTTTTCCTACTCTGCCCCCACCAACTACAGGAATTTTGCTTAACCCTGTGCTATGCTGCGATGTCCTCTTTTTGTCTTCTTTAATTTGATGTGAATCTACTTGCAGGACATCTCGTGGTTCTGGTGTTTTGGGGCTTGTCAAGTTCCCATCTACAGAACAAGGGTCACTTTCTCTTTTCCGGCCGAAGCCATCCCGGGATAGAGGGGTAGAGGAAGCGGGGCAAGATGAAGTTTGAGAAAGTGCCTGGTGAGTAGACATGGTTGAAAAAGGTATTTGAGGTGACGATGCAGAGATTTGTGAGGTCGGCGTGGACATCTTTGAAAGAAAAGAAGGCATTTCAGAAGGCGCAGGAGAAATTTTAGGTTGTGACATAGAGGGAAGGGCTTCTTTAGACCCAATTAGTGAGGAAGACGGGACTTGATAGATTTGGGTTAAAGCAGGTGTAGGTGTTGATTTGGCAAACATGGTAGCAGTTGGAAGTGTCCCATTTATATAAACAGGTGGAGAAGTGGGTGGAGCTTGACTTTTTGATATTGTAGATAGTACTGATACAGAACTTACTTCAGTTTTTGTACAAGTTGTAGCTGCTGAACTTGTTTTGTTCAGGTCCGCTGTACAAAGTTGGGTAGGTGTAGTCACACCTGTTGTAGATACTGATGTGGTTGCAGGGATTACTTCTGTTGATTTAGTCTTTGAAGAGGTAAATGGCACAGAAGGAGAGGGCTGGGCTGTAAGGGGATATGACATCGATACCGTCACTGGGACTTTGTTGAATGAGGCGGCTGGTAGACTGCTTGTCAAATCCGGTTTAGAAGTTGAAGACAAGGTGAATGGCGTAGATTTAGGAGGGTTAACCATTGCTGGAGGTGATGTGGCTACAAACCTCACTGATGATACTGTTTTCGGAGTTTCGGTTGTTTCAGATGAGAGTTTGTTCACTGTTGAGGTTAAAGATGGACTTGCCGATGGCGCTTTAGTAGCAGTGGATGTAGAATATAGAGGAGCTGTTGCAGTTGTGGTTACACCTAAAGTAGTTTTCATTGTAATCGTCGGGGAAGACATAATTGGTGCTGTAATGTTCGTTAATGGGGTTGTTGATGGTTTTGTGGAGACTGTTGTGGCATTTGTTGCCATCTCGTTTGTTGGTTTGATAGTTGGAGTTGTCAGAGTTGTAGATTTGGTCAGAGTAGTGATGATGCTGCTGGGTTTCATAGGAGAAGAGGGTGTAGCTGAAGAAGGCAAAGTGGTGAGAATTGAGTGAGCAGGTTTAGGTGAAACTGAAGTTATCGGTGAAGAGATTGGTTTAGAAAATGATGTATATGAAGATGAAGCGTCTGAGACGGCAGAGGTTATGGTCGTGCTGGCTTTGCCCCACTCTGCCTCCACATCCGCCATGATGTCCCCTCCGGAGATGGAGTCAAAGGTCAGGAGCGAGGAGATATCAGCCAATAGCGTGCTCAGGCTGGTCTCACCGGGAACCATGCCGCCCTGCGTCGTGGTATGTGACTCATTTGTTTCACCGCCTGGAGTTACTGTCCTGGCAGGGGACGTGGCTGAGCTGTCCTGGGCAGTTAGACTTTTGATGGTGGGTTCTGAGCTGTCTGTCCCCGGGCTGTTTAGTGAACGTGGCTGAGATTTAGGCGTCAGCGTCAAGTCCTCTTTGATAATTTCCACACTGTTACTCCTGGATGACATCAACAGTGGGCTCGGTGGCACTTCTTCCTTTTCTTCTTTATCCTTTGAGCGAAACTTAACATTTCCAAATAGACCCTTAATCCCCCGGCGCTGGCGTCCGACAGGCTGGGACACTGTGTGAATTCTGCGATCCCCTCCTCTCCTACCGCCTCTGAGGATGGAGAGAAAGCCTAGGGACTTGGCTGAGCTGGCAGAAGAGATGGAGGTGCGAGCAGGAGCGGCAGCCAGAACGCCATCTTCACCCAATGGTCCCTCCTCTGTCTGCTCCTCATTTTCTTTTTCCTGGTCCTCTGAGTCGTTAGCAGCAGAATCTGGTACATCCAGGGTTTTGCTCCTGTGAAGTGGAGACTTGTTGTTTCCTTCACTCTTGCTTCGAATAGAAAAGATGTTACCAGGCTTGCGTTTCCCAAACAGCTTGAATCCTTTTCTGATTTTTCCACTAGGCTGTGACTCGGATGGTGGTGGCTCCGTGTTCTCCGTTTGCACATCCATCTTCAATGCTTTGTCCTTTGCAGTGTCCTCCAGTCACTTAGAAATATAAATAATTCCTTAGGGGACAATGCAATAATGGTATCCGTGTGTAGCCTTATGTTACCTCACAACACTGTTACAGTCTGTGTGTGTCCCTCCCTCTGTCTATCTTGCCATCCAGATTTTCTCCTCTATTTCTCCCTCTAAGCCACTCCCCTTTGCCTCGTTTTTTTGTCTGACTGCTCTCTGTGGGTCGTCATGGAAACTGAGGGGCTAAGCAGCTTTCGTCAGCGCTGCAGAGCCAGGGGCAATCAAGGAGGCACCCTGGAAGGGTCTCTCTCTCTTCTCTCCCTTCATCGCTGTCTGATGACTGTTTACATAAGGGCCACAAACAAACACTCCTTTAAAACAGCCAAATTCTGGATTTCTCACTGATCCGGCTTTATATAAATGCCTCTATCCTGGGTAATGCTGAGGTTTATGTGCGGATTGTGAATAACAGTTTTCAGTTATCAAAGACACTGCATCTCTACATACAAAAATCTGTGAACGGCCAATTAGCTAATCATTATAAAGTCTTCATGTTTATAGGCTGGATAAAGCATCTTAAAGCAATAATCTGTATAGTCATTATTGATTTACTCGAAGACTGAGAATTTAAAAGGTACTAATTTGCTCTTTTGGCCCCTTCGACCATCAACCACTCACTCACATATCACATTCATTCATAGGATAGGTGAATAAAATGTCTTGTTAAAGTCAGTCCTAAGACATTATATGGTCTAGACTCTAGAAAGAAGAAGGCATTTTAGATACATTTGATAATCAGACAAAACATCAGCTGTAGAGGCCTGTGACTTTCTGAACATCTTGATAGTGTAACCAATGTTAGACAACAAAGAAGCCATTCAAATCCATTATATAATCCTTAGAGCATCTACTTAGAAAACATATATTTAGAATCAAGTTGTTTAAGGGAGAAAACCTTGCTTGGCTTTGTATATATTGGTTTGTCGACTTTTTGTGTAATTCTCTGCTTGCAAGTGAGCAACACAGGCCAATGTAGTAAACTCAGTGAAAGTGAAAGTGAGGTTGGATGAGACGCAAGTACTCCCTCTTGTGGGTAAAAACAGTAGTAGACATACAGCAGAGCAGTTCAGGTGCTATTTTTGAAAACCTCTTTTGTCATTCTGCAGCTTTAATAACTGAAGGAACTGGAGCAGCAAAACCTATAAATAACAGTGGTTATCAAAGCCATATTTGGTCATCAGAGATGTTTATTTTAGTTTGTATTTTATAGCTACCAAAAATATAAATACTTTGGAAAATATACATATAAAGGAATATATAACCTTAATATAAAATTGCCCTGTTTGAGTACAAAGACCATAGACTTGGATTTAGAATACATTTTGGGAGACTCACACTCAATGTAAATGTAATGTTATCTGTATAAAATTTCAAATCCCTAAATAGTCTAAAGTTTTATACATCGTGCTCCTCAGAGGCAGCCTTTAGGGCCACGTTGCCATTGTGGGTGTTGACCTGCTCTTCAGAGGAAGAGTCGTATGTGCGTCGATACAAGCATCTAGTGACCAGTGTGATGATAAACATCTCCATAATCATCATCTGCTGACTGAGCACTGCAAATACACATATAAACATAGTTATACCTTTAGTAATAGGAAAAATACAAAAATATGAAGGTTCTTACTGGAGCCACGGGCTTGAGAGGAGAAGGGAGGGGAACATGCAATTGTCCCATCCAGGGCCAAGATGTTAATGATTGAGGTCTGCAGCTGACTGAGCACCAAAACCAGCTAAAACGTGAACACAAATAAGGACTCTGTGTAAGCATCATTTACTATTCAAACCAATGATAGCATTTAATATGTGTTTTATAAAGCCCAAGTAGCTATTTCTGATTCCTAACCTAACCCTGAGGAGAGAAGAATGTGTGACTATTTATAGAATATTAATTTAAACTTATGCCATCTTAAATGAGATAGATAGTAATTTTCTTTGTAAACTCTTTGTTACAATAAATGTAATATATTTAAGGTTTATAAATTATGTAAACCAAACAGAAAGTGTTGACTGACCTGATACATGGCATATTTGGGGACCATCCTGAGGTGCCGCAGCAGCCCTTTAGTGTTCATGAATGTGATGCCCACAGGCCAAAGGGAGGTAATGGTGAGGACTCCTATAAATGGATTTATCCAAATGGCTGTGCCGGTAATCTCCAGCTACAAAAAGAACAAGTCCCATCCAGTTGAATTATTTTCAGAACATCAAAGTGATACTAAACCCCTAAACTTAATCCACAACCACATTTCAAGTAGAGCAGGTAAACAGAACAATGCTAGGGAAGGAATAAAAGTGTGTATGTGGGCGAGTATTCATCACATTGTGAGGACCAAAAGCTGTATATATACTCACTTTACGGGGATCTGCCTTCTTTAATGGGACAAAATCAGGTCCTTATGATGTAAAGCCTTCATTATGACACATGGTTTTAGGCTCAAATAAGGGTAAGGTTTGGATTAGGGTGAGGGTTAGGTTAAGTTAAGACAAGTAGTCACTAAGGTTAAGGTTAGGGTAAGGGTCCATGAAATGAATGTAAGTCAATGTATTGTCCCCATGAAATATGAAAATACAACATGTGCGAATGTGTTTATGGGCACATAAAATATTGTGCACCTGTACTTACATCTGAGAGATCAAAGTTTCCATTAGTCCACAAAATAATGGAAAGGACAGAGAGAACTGTTTTGAGGATGGCGTACTGAAGTGCACCCAGCTTCAACATGAACAACATTCGTCTAAAAGAGCAAACATTTCTTGTATTATTGACCTGAATTCAGATACACAGCACGAAATTATGAGAAACTGCTGACTGGCAAGGCTTCATCTGATTGAACTGCATTGTAATAAGTTAGCATTCCCCTGATTTCCGTTCAGTACAATAGCTAGTAAGATGTGAAAAGTCTTGTTTACACTGTGTCAGAGCATAAATGACAAAGCATGACATGTTTTTACCGGGACATTGGCACTCGAGGCAGGCACAGGCAGCAGCAGCAGCACGGCCCAGTACTGATCTTAAAGGGTTGCCCCGAAAACCTCTTCAGGAAGCCACTGCTGCCCCCAACTCCTCCACCATCAGCATGAGGACTTTGTACACCACCACCGCAAAATAACTGCATGTACCAGAGATTTTATAGTGTCATTAACATAAATAGAGAAATTCCAATAAAAGTGTTTGAAGGTCTTTGACACATGTGTAATAAGTCATCCACTTTTTATTTGAGGACATAATCTCAAGGACACAGCATGACATTTTGGATTAACTCAAACTCACCAGTTAGACGTCATATCTGTGAACATGACCGCTCTGGGTATCCACATCCCAAAACAAGACATGGTGGCAATACACTAAAAAAGGTAGGGAAAAAAAATTACATTTAAAGATGCATTTAAAAACCATTTTGGTGGAAGGTTTGCTTTTTGCTTTATCAAGACATTTGCAGCATTTCCATGAAGACAAGCAAGTGACAACCAGATGTGATTATTTTTCACAAAGTTGTATTTGTATTAATTCATGCATGTTTGAGCAATCTCGTACTGACTTGCAGCTGATGGCCAAGTGCTCAGAAAATCCTTATTTTCACGTGCCAATTAATTCCACTTGCTTGAATTTACTTACCAAAATAAATCTAATTACAATTAAAACATGCAGGGTTCAAATGGTTTTATAGCCACATTCCAACAATAAAGATCAATAATTTAAAATATGTTCCTTGTTAAAGTCAAATTTTACACTGAAGAGGTGGGGCTTATCTGTTCTGTGATTTTAAACAGGAAATCAATGTACCTGTTTATACTTCTAAACTGAAGTTTAGAAATGTCACATATAGCATCTTTAAAAACAATATGATTCAAGATGTGATTTCAGATTTTTTTTTTCCAGAATCTCGGCATCTTTCTTTGAAAAGTCAACACTGATCAGTAACAGAAGAAAACAAAATGTGCACTAAAGCAACAAAATATAGAAACCACCTGATGTCATGGTGCAAAATGCAAGGTCTCATTGTGACAAATACATTTTTTCTTAAACATTGAAGAAGTGCTACTTTCTACTTTGAGTGAAAGTGTAAGCTACTTTATTTTGTTGTCACTGCAGTCAAAATTACATGACATGGCTTTACAATAATTTTTGCACTCCAGTTATGACTACCAATACGAGGACTTTTTATCATTCAAAATAAGTTGTGAAGAAGTTGTTTTTAAACATGTATTGAACTTACTGGCGCTGCTCCATTGATCCAGATGATAGTGGTCTTTTTTGGATAAGATACGTTTTTGTAAATATACACACACGTCTCCAAATACAGCAGTAGTGAGAGACAGGACATGAAGGTCAGCATGGAATACAGGCAGATCCCAAAAGCATCCAATTCTGCAAAGAACACAGAGATAAAAGCAGAACAACATGAGAAATCTTATGTAGGTATAATAACTAAAAAACTGAAAATGAACAAATGGAACTGGTTTAATCAGGGTGTTATTACATTTCAGGGTTACTAGCAACATCCTGGACTTTACATTGACCTACATTGACCTCTTGAGCGTATACATCAGCCTATTAAATAAAACCAATCAAAAGCATCTAATGTGCTGTTCTAAAAAGATGTGATAAAGACATATTAAATACAGGCAAAATACCATGAAACGTACATTATACTTGTAACATATTTATTCTACATTACCATTAGAAATACATTTGTCTATGGATACACTGTGTAATTCTTATTTAACATAGATTCTTTTGACACCAGATCATAACATTTTCAATTGTTTGGCTACAAAACATACAAAACATTGTCCAGTTTCAAAGCCAAAGTTGTTAATTATTGTCTTAGTTAGTTCTTGCAAAAGTTGCTTTACACGTCTCAGAACTTGAACAGCTTGTTAACCCTAACCAAAACATTAACAGTGGTAGCATAAAGTCACTCACCTTTTATCACATCAATAGCTAGCGGAGGTTCTTGTAAACAAGCTGGATGAATTGTGCTATTAATCATCTCCTCCAGGTTGTCCATAGTTTAAAAATCAATTCCACAAAAAAGCCCAAAATCTCTGAAATACACGTGGTGGTGTGGATATATGGTAACAGCAGCTCTCGACACAGCTCCTCTGAAGTAACTCATTCATCCACAGTGTTGGGCTATCACAATTAAAACAGGGAGGTCAATGACATACCCATGTCCGTATGTGTCTCACTCAGGATGAACTTTGGCAAGGCGTGTTACTTGTTATAATCAAAGAGTAACGTGTAACTATGTGCTCCTGAAAATCATTACGAGTGATTTCCTAAAGGTCTTTTATCAGGGGCTGAGTAATAAAGATCAGTAACTTCTAGGTCATTCACCTTCAGCAGCTATCAATGCAGCAATTTACAGTAATGATAAAGATGGCAATCATAAATTATTTTATTGAAATTCCTCTTGTGTACAGAACTGAATATTGATAAGTCTTTTATTTGTGCACAAAAATACTAAGCAAAGTGTGTCAAAATACTAAATAAAAAATGCTTCTTTTTTTTCCTGATTAGAAATTTGTTCTTCTTTTGTTGTTATGCGTAGAGTTACATCCAGTGAGGCAGAGCTGGATGACCGTAATGCAGGGACCAAACTTTTGATCAGGATCATGGGCTTATTGGGACTATTTAACGTTGATAAGAATGAATTATCCAAAAGAGAACTTCTTCAAACACAAGGTGACAAAAATCCAAGTTTCTTGGAACAAAATCATCTTTATGTGTGACTGTCGCCAAAGCCATTGTGTAATACTTAAGTGTATAGAAAAAAATCATCTTACATGACGTAATAATATGATTAATTGGTCAATTTTACAATGATAAGAGTAAGACTACCAATCATAAAAACAGTGTTTATTAAGAGTTTATTATACCGGCTAAATAAAAAAAAAAATCAGTCATCCTTCACAATGTTTTGCAGTAAAAAGCTGACACACAAATCTAAATACTTCAAACAAATCATTGGTCTTCATTCAAGGGTTCAGTCAATTAAAATTAGTGCATTCATGTTACATAAAATAATTTCACTTTACTGATGATCTTAAGCAGATTACGTACGTTCATAAAATTAAAATACAAAAACATTGTTCTTTACACATAAATACAACTTCAAAATATATAAAAATAATATTAACTTTCATAGTTACAGTGCAATAATCGTTTGGTCATGGGTTTTGCTTTTGGAGTGGCATCACAACATGAAAATAAAATACATGTAAACAGATTTCTTAAATAATGTTAAAGCAAGCTTGATGCACTGAATTGAGTGAGCAGGGAAATTTTATAGCTTATTCTATGTACCACTGTAGTAATACTGGTTAATTAGAAAAACAATCACTCTAGTGTTGGCTGCTCACTCCTACACACATTTTTTTTTTTTAGAAAATAGTGCAACATATATTATAGATGTTGAAATGAGTGATTTACCAAGTATACGGCAGCAACAATGGCAGGAGCAACAAGATTTTAGTACGGCAGGATACACAAGGAATGTGACAGACAAAAACATGTGATAATTGAATAAAACATAATGTTATGAGTAGGATGGGCCGATATGAATTTGTTAAACCAACACCAATATCCGATATTTGGCCTCCTGCTGTTTCCGATAACTGATATTTGCAGATATTGGTATTTATAATTTAACGCAGATCTAAGTAGCATTTTGACTTTGTTAATTGTCTTTGTAAGTCTAAGTCTGTGAGAGTCACAAATGTATTTTCTGGACATTTGAAGCAAACGTCTGTTCTCTCTGCTGGCTCCAGCTGAGAAGCACTTCATCTTTTGGTTTGAATTTTAACAGAGTAATATGTTTTAATGTAAGGAATTAAAGAAAAAAAAAAGTGATGTTTTAGGCTTGATACTGGCATTTGCACACGAAAAGTTGCTTGGTTCTGCTTTAAAATCCACAGCACTACTCACAAGATCACTAACTTACAAACAAATGTATTTAATTGGGGGTAAAAAATATTTTGTGGACCAATTTTAGTATAACTGTTTATTTAAACTTTTTTGTTTTTATAATTTTTTGCTCTCAAATTTGATGCCATGTCGGCGCCAAATATCTGCAGTTTTTTCATTCGGTCCAATACCTATAAAAATGTAAATATCGAACAATATCATTACTGATACTAATATATTGCCCATCCCTAGTTTTAAGTTTTGTAAGGTTTTGTAGGTCCTTCCTCAATTCATTGATAAAAAGCATAAATAAAAACTTCTAGCGAAATTTTTTGGTCTTTCAAAGACAAACTGATGTCTGAATCGTATCACACAGTTTGAAAACGTTTGTACAGAATACTTGTGGCCAGGGAATGACTTGGATGACTCACAGAGGTGCTGAAGGTGGCTAAGGCATCACATGTTCACTTAAAGCTTGAATTCTTAAAAATGCACAAAACAATTGATGATAAATACAGTAATAAAAACAAAAATAAGTTAAAATAACTAGCTTGTTACTCACTATGGCTCATTTTCAATTGCCACGGTGTCTGCTTGTCCTTAAAACAAAACAGCACATTATTAGTTTAACATTCCTTTTTCCAAACAATATTTAATGAAGTAAAATAATAACATACCTGTTTTGTTACTGTCCAGTGTATGTGGTACATTATTTACAGTCTCACAAATGTTCGTTGCACCATCCACAGGGGAGCAACTAAAAGTATACCCATTATTATAATCATAATAATCTAATAAATTAACGTGTGGATATGTCATTAATATACACAACAACCTCTTTCCATTTTGCTGAAGGACACTGTTTGCCTGCTCTGGATCTAGATGAACCAATCTGGTAACAAACGAATGTCCATCTCCAAGACTGAAAAAAACACAGTTAACTTTAGCAACACAACTTTAAATACATGCAAAAATAAACTAAACTTACCTTGAGAAAACAGGGATAAACCAATATTTTGGTTGATCGCCAAAAACCTCAGCAAGGTTTCTTTTGAAGCCTAAAGAGAAGCCATTTTTGTCTGCCCCATTGGTAAAAACAGGAGCCCTGAATGCCTCTGAACATACAAAAACACAATTAAGACAATTCAAAATAATTATTGGTGAGTAGTAAGTACCTATAGTGGTCCGGTTCTTCCCAACGAGCCACAGGTGATAACTTAGCAATGAAACAATGCTGATGAAAAATAATGCCGCCACAAAGAACAGAAATAAGATGTGGAACTTGGCGTGAGTGTCAGGAAGGAGTTTCTGTAAACACAGACGATACAAATACGGAGTTAAACAAGTTATGATTTTGACAAGTGGTTCCAGGATTAAATTTGTTGCAAAAGTTAAATGTAAAAAATAACAACAGTTTGGTCAAATCCTTCAAAAACTGAGTGCTCCCTCTATTGACTGCAATGTCTTCTCCCATTTCTGACAAATTATGACATCACTCAGTCTGGACTGCCCTGATTACAGAGAGTATTAATGTTTGCAAACAGCTGCTGCAGGTATATTTGTGTCTAATCAATACTGCTCCTTACCCCTCCAGACTCTGCTACTTCAAACCTCAAGGCACTAAATTTAGCACCTCACATCTGAAATGTGATTGTGAGCAGAGTTTAAGGATTCAATATCACTAGTATTAAACTTTTAAACTAGAACATGCATTGCTTAAAATTTGCATTTTAGTGTAATAAGAATCTCATTCACTGTTAAAAGTTACAGAACAAAATCTTTTAAAAACTAGATGTAACCTGTCCTCACACTGAAGCTTCTTTTTTACAGCATTTGTAACAAACAATTAAGTAAAAAATGCAGTCAGTATTTGAATGGTTCCATAATACAAAGGTTCCCAATTGTTTTTGTCCCGAGTACGTCATAGTTTTTAACACAGACTCAAGAGTGCTGCCTAACTTTAGGTTTTTAGGTAAACAGGTTTTTAAGTGAAATACTGTCAATTATCACTGCTGTATTTTCTTGTTTTCATGAAATAAATGCTCCAAATCTCAATGTTTTAAAAAACTGACCATAAATTACCTTTTTATATTACATTAAACTTATTTTTAAAGTCTGAAATTATTCCTAGTACCCCTTGGTAAGTGCTACCGTACCCCTGACTGTGAAACAGCGCTGTAGTACAATAACAAGCTTCTCCCAGTAGATCCTGTGACCGTCATTGTGTGAACTTGCGTCTTGACAATCAGCACCACCAGATAACACGTCACATGATGCACACACACAGGCACACAAGGTAGCTCAGTGTTTTTGGCTCATGTTTCTAACTTATTTCGACCACAACTGTTTGTTATGCAAAACTGCAGTGTCAAGTTGAAAAGAGGAAGTTCTTTTTGTACCTGCCAAAACTTGATGAAATACTGTATTACAGTGGCACAAATGACGACACAGTAAAGTGAAGCGTAGCCCAAAAACAGAATGAAGTATTTGTAATTTGAGAATCCCACACAATTATTGACCCTGGAAAAACAAAGAAAGTCTATAAAACTGAAATGATTGTTGACGGAACAATGCAACAGGATAGAAACTGATTTTACCAGGGGCAGTGATGGTCCATTTTCAGCACACACCTGCAGGAGAAACAATAATATACTGCATGTGTTATATTATGATATAGTTGGATTAGTCTGCATAATGATGGAGAAAAACTACTCACCTCTCGCATGTGGAGCAGTGATGGCAGCGGTCAGGTTTGATTACTTGACAAGGATCACAGTATCGAACTGCTATTGATGAAAAAAGAAAAGAGCAAATACTTAATAATAAATGAATACAATGAATGAAAATGAATACATTTTTTACTGAATTTTAATCTAATATTTAAAGTAATCAGTGGGCAACCAGCGTTTTTAATATGACAGCCTAAGAAAGCATGTAGTTAAAAATAATAATAATAATATAATTTCTTTCCTTTGAAAAGGCACTTTTTTTTTTTTTTTTTTTTTTTTTTAAATCATAAATATATTTACAAACATATACCATGACTCTTGACAAATTGCAAACATAGGCATAAGATATATGAACATAAGAGAAAGGAAAAATAAAATAAGGAAAAACAAACAAAAACAAACAAAAAGCCAAGGGGTAAATATCTATTTAAAGCAGTTCGACAGAGGAAGCTTAACGTCCATATGACATTATTATTATATTTTTTTTAATTATTATTCTAGTTTTCTTTCATTTGGTAGATAAGTACAACAGCCATATAACAGATCATTACATATTCAGAGTTGAAAAAGGCCTAACCTGTCATACTTGATCCAAACATCTCTTGAATAACTTTAAGACCTTAATAGCCTTTTTATTATGCATCTTGTCAAGAAGAGTAATGTATCTGTCCATTTCCATATTGAATTCTTTATGCGTGGATTTTCTTCGACCATTTACATTTATGGATATAATATTTGGCATGGATAATAAATAAGTTTAGAATATATTTTGCACTATAATGAATATCTTTGTTGTAACCAAATAAGACATCTATTTTTGCTATTCTAATATCTTCCAGTACCTTATTGAAAAGGATTTCCATTTCACACCAAAAGTAACGTACATATATACATTCAAAGAATAAATGACATATTGTCTCATCCGCAGCATTACAAAATATACAGAGTGGGTCAATATCCTTATTAAATTGTTTAAAGGCACTTGAGTAAAGATTTTGATACTAAAATTTTAAATAGTTTATTATATTTTTAAAATGTATGAAAGCCAAATCAAAACAAGTCAACATGAAAAGGTTAAGTGTACAGTAATATCACTCCGGCCTTTTTCTGCAAAATGCCTGACAAAAATGATCTAAAATTCAACCTGAACCCATTGAAGCACAAACAATTGGCTGGAGTGAAGCGGAGGCTTTGTACTTTTAGTCTTTGATGCCTGATTGACTCTAATCATAAGTGAGAATAAGATTTCCACAGAAGAGAAACGAAATGTATTTTTTACCTGAATTTTCAATGCTAAATATACAGAGAAAAGCTGGTGTTTGCAGTGTGAGGGCCTGAATGACACTAATTTGGGTTTAGACAATATTTCTTCAAAAGCTGAAGGTAATTTAACTAAAATAAGTTTAGGGATTTATCCTATTTTAGCAATACATTTAAAAAGTTAGGTGAAGCCCATGTGTAAAGGTTTTGGGGTAACTTTTAATTAATTATTATTTTTTTATGTTTATGTTTAGAGTAGAAAATAAATCCATCCAAGAATGAAGGGTTAAAACTTTCTATTTTATCTTTAACATGTCCAGGAGCTTTTCTTTTATCAGTGGTGGAAAATATTAAAAAATAGAAAGTAAATAGGCAACTGGGTCCAAGGAGGACCCGCAGATCCTTAACAAGCTAATATAAAACACTAAACAGTTGAAGCAGCAATAAAGGAAAATGACCATGAGAGACCAGTTTGTCACATTAAGGCTACTTTACTTCTACAACCGGCCTTGATCTGGTCTAATTACTGCAGCATCTCATGATAATAACTGCATGTGTTTGTAAATATTTATTATAAAACAATGCTTCAATAGACTCTATACTTTGACTATTTTTTCATCAGTTAAGCCAGTGCCTTTTAATTGTCCCAATGGAAGTCTGTATGTGATGAACTGGGGTCCCACAGGAAATGTCACAATCTGCACCTGAGCCTTTTCTAAACCCCCGAAGTATGAGTCACTGACAGAAAGAAATAAACATCTTATGTCAGACATACAGTGTCATACACTGTTGGGGTTTGTACACAGAGTTTCTAATGAAACGTGTTAATAATAACTGAATTTGTTTTTAAACTCAGCTGGTAGTGTTTTGGTCACAACTTACCTCCTCCTGCGGTGCGAGTGTAAACAGGTACATTTCTAACAACTTTCTTCAAAATCTCCTGTTGTACTCTGCTCTTTCCTCTTTTTCAAACTGGTCTTTCTCTGGTCTGGGCAAACCAAACTGTGAGGAAAGGAAAAGAATACAATAAAAAGATACAGTAAAAAAAAAAAAAAAAAAAAAAACACTTGCCGCTTTGGATGGTTCAGCTGGTGTTACCCAAATGGTTTTCCAATATGACCAGATAAACAAGAAGAGGCTGATGTGGAAAACAACCAAATAACTGACTGCAAAAGGACAGAAAAGTTTAACAGGCTGTTGTTTATCTACTTTTAATCAAGCAATAGACACAAGTCCAAAAACGTGTAATAATGTGTATCTTACTTCTCTCTGGATTATTTGGGATTGTATCTAGACAAAAGAAAACAAAAAACACTCAATGAGAATGTATATTGCAATGTGTAAGTAAGATGTGTAATTCTAATCATACACCGCACAGGAAATTTGTAAATATCCTAGAGACAAATTATTGAATTATCTGACATTTCAACTCATCCCCATAGTCTCACGCCACCCCTCCATGTGGCAACAGCCTGGTACGACCAGCATTGACCCTTTCACAACAGAGAGCTTTGTGTTCCTGTGCTTACACTTTAGACATAACTATAATGTGACACATAGGACAATGTGTCTAAAGACATATGTTAAACTATTTAAAATAGAGAGGATACAATACTATACTATTTCCTGACAAACAAACAAATAAATATTATATAAGTTCTATTTGTGCAACTAGATAGTAACATTAGAAACTAATAGAACACATTTTCCCCCATTATGACTATAATTGTCATAATGTTATAAGTTATTGCATATTCCATATTTATACATGCAATGTTTTTAATTTCACTTCTATAATAACTGCAAAGAAACGTACAGGCTTTTTAGCAAATTTGTGAAGTTCATAATTACTTCATAATTATCTAACTCAGTTAGATTTTGAATAAAGTTCCAGTGGTTTTGTTTAACCAGGTTTCACGTGAGCATAAAACGTTTTTTAATTCTCAGTCTAGTTAAAGTAGAAGTCTGCTGGAGTTTGCATCCCATTCAGCAGCCACCCACCGCAGCTTGACAAAGTTATCAATGACTCAAACGCCAAGATTATTCACACGACAATGTGAAACAATGTTTGGAAAAATATAAGTCTACTTACAAACACAAAGCTCCACAACATAAGCGTAGTAAGACCAGCCGATCACCAGATTAATAAATAGGACGGGCACCCAGTTTAAAGCCCGTTTACAGCACTTAGCGCGTGAGAGGGCGCCATCTTTAATCTGAGGGACTGTCAGCTGCGTACATAACGTCAGGATACGGTTTTAAATAAAAACTACAACTCCCAGCACGCATCAGAGTTAGGCGCATGCGCAGTTATCTCCACGTTTGTAAACAACGAACACGTTTCGCAGTGTGTGATCTTATCTGGTTATAAAGTGACAGCACCACAGATTCATTCAGGTGGTGTTTTTTTTCTTCTCTAGATATGAGAATGACAGTTAATATGTTTTATTTTAGGGGTTGTTTAAAGAGTTAATTTTAAGTAAGCAAGTCAGTATGTTGCCCGTGCACTTTTAGAAGAGACCGTTTTTATCTCGAATGTTGTTCTGTTCTTAGTTATGAATTATGTTGCATTTGAGTCCCTACCAAAAATGTTATGAATGTAATGAAAAAATAGATTAACGTATGTTAAAGAAATATACTTATAAAGAGGACAGTTTGTTACACTAATGATAGTGTAAAACATAAAACATAATGGTCCAACTCTGTTTTACAATATACTTTATAATAGAAAAGACAAAGTTAGTTAAAGTACTAATTAAAAAGAAGACAATGTACCAATTACAAAAAATGTAGATGCATGTGGGGTAAAAACACCCCAATCGGTGCAAGTTGTCCCACTTAAAGTATAAAAGAGATGTGTCATTTTTATCATAGATACTCTTCAACTGCAACATCTGAAGAAAGAACACAGAAAGTCACATTGTATGATTTTTAAGCTATTTATTTGTGTATTCTTGTACTGTATGTGTATGTGTATATGTATCTGTACTAACCACCAAGAATTCTGCCCCTCATGTGCCTTCTTTAAGAAACTCTTCTATCCTCCACTTGTACCCTGTCTTACTGCTGGCACCAACTTGAACATACTATTTGTGTAAAAGACATCTGTTCACACGACCTCAAACACTCTTCTTCACAAACTTCTTCACCATGGCCAAGATCAAAGAGCAGGACACTTTATAACTAAAGTGTTTAAATACCATAACAAATGGCACATTCTTATATTTTCAGGGTGAAGGAGTGGCATGTGACAAAAAACAAAACAAAAAAACATGCAGTTACCTGATCTACTTTTATGTAGCTAAGAAAAACAAAAAGACATTTTTAGTGGCACTTAATCTAAAATGCTTATTGTACGTGTCTGGCAAAGGTGGAGGCAGATTTAACTGAAGATCTAGTGCGTCTTTTCTGGGAAGAGGCTGATGGAGAAGAAGGTGGACTGAAAGAGGAGGTCGGAGACAAAGACGGGGAGGAGGACTCTGGGGACACCGAGCGTCTTCTGGTGGGACTGCTGCTGGGAGACCCTCGTGGCGATGAGTATGGTGAGAGCGCCTGCAGCATTCGCCCACTCCTCTCCTGTAGGACATGCTAACACAGACAATAGAGAGGTGCAGTTCAAGAATGGTTCTTTTCTGATAATGACAGCCTTCACATTTACACAGTTAATGGTTGTATGGAGGGTTTTCCAAGGAAGAACAAACCCAGTAACAGTTTGCCGTTTTTGTGTGCCTTGTCCCCTACTGCTAACTGGGCCAGTGAGTTACTTTGGAACATAGAGAATATGATTGTGAGTTTAACCAGCCTCTTTACTGGTCTCACTGTGTCCACAATTTGTTTTTTTTTTCTGTTTTCCATAAGTACCAGGTTGTTACAAAGCTACACAGCTGTTTTTGACCAAGATTGACAACAAACATTTATTTATTTTATATAGTTAACATAAAAGTTAATGTTACCCAAGCTCCATCAGGTCCAAATAGCTCCAGAAAGTTGCCAATAAATTCTCTTGATTTTTCCTCCCATTTATGAATCAGATCATGGCTCTTTTCTTCCACTCTGTACACAAAGCTTTTAGACTTCTCCTCCACAGTGCGGACTGTCTCCTTCACCTTGTCCACTTGGTTCTGAAGTCGATATTTATTCTCCTGTTTAAGAGATATGTTGTAAGTAACTGACTGAGAAAATGCAGCAAAACATCACTTTAAAATGTATTGTTCTCACATTAATGAAGCCGACATTTAATTCCCTTGCTGTGTAGCCTCTTTGAAGATTACGCCGGACATATATATCATAATTTCGAACTATCCTTGTGATGAGGTCAGATGTAGAGATGCCCTCTGTCCGCTGAGTGGCCACAAACATACCTGCCATGTAAAAAACAACACTATCTGGTTCATTTTGAGTTTTAAGTATATGTAATTATTCACAAAACTAAGCCTTTTCACCTGCCTCCTTGATGTGTTTGTACACATCTTCTGATCCAGCAGAGGTGTAGGGAATGTCATCATGGGCAACAAAGTCAATCTATTAATAAGTGCATAAATTAAAGCCAGGTGCATGCCTAACCTTTTATTTTAATTTCGATTAGTCCAAACTATAAGCAGACCTTGTGTAATTTGAGGAAGTCAGTGGTGAGGGTCCAAGGAGCGTCCCGAACGACTTCATCCACATAACGGCAGTGTGTGAGCGCGTCATAACGTTCATCCTCTGACATCACTGTGAACCCTTTGTATTTGTGGGTGAGTTCATCACTGCAAACTAAAGGTAATATTAAATATACTATTACTATCAAGCATAATCTAAGCAAACATTTAAGAAAGTAAAAGTACCTCCTACTATCAGATGAGTGTTGGGGAACAAAGTCTTGGCCTGCATCAGGGCTCGAGCATGTCCCGAATGAAAGAGGTCAAAAATACCATCAGCGTAGACTCGCACAGGCCGATGTGCTGCAGCAAATTATACATTCCTTTATTTGAAATATTATTAACATGACATATTTTCATTTATATTCCATCATTCCAAACACATCCCACTGCAGTTTATAACTCAGTATCTGAATAAATATTTTGTGAACCTGGTGTGCCTCTCCGCGCTTGGGCAATGGTCAGTTTGTCTGTGGAACTCTCAGTTTCAGAGCTTGTGGGTTTTGCAAAGGGAGCTGGTTCTCTCAAAGCCTGAAATCACACAAGAAAATCATGACTCCTTCAAGTTTCTTTAGAATAAAACAGTCACTGTTAAGAATCTCATTAACACCTAAGGGCATTTCCACCTCAAGAGCAACCATTCTTTGAACATGTCTGGACTTGCATTTTGAGAAAGAATGTAAAATGACAACTTGCATCCTTCATTAATCTTAAAATCATTTGGCTTGTTGGAAACTACAGTACATCGACTCATTCGAATTAGATACATGCTGTAATAATAGCTGTAAAGCAATTACATTTGAATTTGTTCTGGACTTTGTGTTTTCTGCAGATATTTATTGTACCTAGAGTCATGCTTTATCTGCACTGACAGAGATAAACTGCACTTTTAATCAGAAAAATACCACAGTATGTTTTTTATATTTATTTATGTTTGGATTCCCATTGGTGACAGCCAATAAAATCATTATTTAATCATAATGATTAATAATTTACATTTATTAATTACAACTGACATAAAAGCATACACATTCAGCTTCATACAGTAGAAAAAGGAGATTACAATATTATTAGCTGCATTATTGTTTTATTGTTATTATGATTATGTTTAGGATTGTGATTATGATTATTATTATTGTTGGTGGAAGACATGTCTTGTGTCATGATTATAGATACAGTACAAAAAGGAGATTAAAATACAAACATACACAAGTTTTTTTTAAGTAAATATTAAATTATTAAGAAAAATATAAGTAAAGGAAACACTCAATTACTACAATAGTAAGGTTTAGGAGTAAAAAAACACAGTAGTGTGTAAAAATAATACAGTAAAACTCATCTACATACATTGCATCTAACCTGTTCCTTTATCCAGATTGTCTCATTGTAATGATTTTTGATTCGTCCATATTAAGTACGGATGTCTTAAGTGATATTAAGGAGAACCAGACCTCTAGTGCTAAATGTATGTTGTGCACTAATATCTTACCCTTCGTGGGAGTCTCTTGGGGTTTTGAGCGTTCTGTTGCTGCTGGTGTCCATTGTTGTTTCTGCCTCGTCTCTTCCCTGCCATCCTGCTCGGTGTCGGCCGGTGACTGTCCCGTACACTGAGGTCTGTGAGTTCTGTTTAAGGTGCTTACAGAGTGCTGCCTATTGCCTGACCCTGGTGACGAGTCTATGTAGTGGGCAAAGTTCACTCCAGAGGCACAGACACTCAATAGTGTGAAGAGGGGAAACTTTCCCACATTTCCTCAGCAAAACAAAGTGGCCGAAGAATCTAAACAGGAACAGACACACTTAGAATAAATCAGTCTGGCTCAAAACAGTATAAATAGATTTTTAAATTCTTATTGTTTGAACATTTGCAGTTCACATAGGCACACTGGGAGTGAAGTTACCCAAGATATAGTATATCCCCTTCAGCAGCCTTTGGAACCAAACAGTATAAAAGTCTGTGGGTATGTTAAATCTGCATGGTGTACATAGTTTTCTGTTATGTAATGTGAATTGATGATGCTATCAGAGACTTTGTGCAGACAATGTAATGTATAGCTATTCATTTTTCTTTCTTCTTTCTTCTTCTTTTTTTTTTTTTTTTTTACCAATGCAAATTAATTTACACCACATGTTGACAAAGCCTATTGGATTAGGTTTTTTTGTAATTGTATTATGTAATACTTAATACATAATGTTTAGTAATGAACCCATAACTTTGTTTTCTTGTTTGTTTTTATATTATTTTCATCTAAAAAGAGGAACAACTAAACTAAATGTTACTGTAAAGTTTGTACACCAAAGACACCAAAAAATACGTAAAATATAAATTAAATACATTTAGAACCTTTCAGTTTGGGCTGTGTTCTGGGTTGAGTGAATACCCTCTACTGTCTTCTTTCTATTTTTAAAACCAAGTATGTTTGGTGAAGAGACTGTATCTTGAGAACTAATCTCATGTGACGCAATCTGGTGACTAACCCTTGGTTTCTACCCTTCTACCAACAAATATCCCTCTTTTGTCTTCTATATATTGTAGTTTTCCTTAAGCCTTGACGTATTTAAATGCCCACATTTTAAATACATGGATAGACGCATAAGCACACAGATTTTGTACAGGCTTGAATGTGACATGACAAGAGTGCACTGGTCTGATGAGATTGTGCTCATGGAGATACAGACCTCAACCATGTCATTACACTTTGAAAACAATCCTTCCAGCACAAGTGTCTGTGTCCTGCGTATGTATGCTACGGAACATATTTAAACAGCACAGAATACAAAATATAACAAAAATAACATTACTAATCTTTTTTATAATCATATCTGTTTATCTACTCCTGGTAGAAACCGTTTCAGTCACACACCTTCAACTCACATTTCTATTTTGCATTTGATCTATGACTACAAATTCTGTCAACACCCACAGAAACTAACTTTCTACAGCAATCTCAATCATTTTCTCCTATATTTTCATGACTTCAAGTTTTGTAACTAATTTTATCTTTGAATAATATGTTTATTGCTTAACCAGTCTGCACTTTGTGGTTAGCCAAATCACATTAATCCTACACTTTCTCTGTAAATTTCAGTAGTAAAGGAGAAATGCATCAACATGCTCCACAGTGGCCGGACCGGTTTCAGGAATGGCCTAACTGAGCTCACCTGTGAGAGCAACTTGAAAAAGGGGTGTGGCTTTCTCTGTGAGGACATGCAGGGCGGGAATACTGTGTGAGAGCTCTTCCTCTCGTCTAAGAAACAACTGCTGGCAAATTATGAAGGCTCTACAAACTCAACTGCAACTCTGACTTACAAGACAAGCAGCCTAGAAACACAAGTAAGAGAACATTTATGTTGTTTTTATTGTTTATGTTGCCTAATCTTATGAATAAGGACTTTGTTACTTGAAAACAGGAGACTAAAGTGGCATAGAAACTCAAGGCTGAGCAGGGAGCAAAGGTTAGGGTTTTCTGTTTTGCTCTGAGAAAAGAGGAATTCAGAGGTTCACAGCAAAAAAGTGCATTACTATAAGTTAAAAAATTGTTAAATATAATTACATAGGATTATTTATTTATGGTTTACAAACTTAAATTGCATCAGTGTGATCTAGTTCTTGTTTTAAAGCTCATTTAAAACGAATAATTTTATTAAGTGTTTATCTCTCTCTTTTAATTCTCTTTACAAGTTGAGTAGGTTTATTCTCACAAAGAAAGTCATTTTTATTTCTTTTCTAATACAGCTGTTATATTATTATAGTATTTCTACTGGCTGGTATAATGACAGTATGGAGCAAATATTTATCAAAGGCTTGACCAAGTTTGTGGCAAAGTACAAAAGAGTAAAAAATAGTATGACGCTTGTTACTTATTAATTTTCAGGCCTCACACAATGGCTCACACTACTCTTGTTTACACTTTTGAAACTATGCACAGTCTGATGTCGTTCAGTAAGCTACTTTTTGCTACTTTTTGCTAATGTTTTCTTATTTTTTTCTATTGTACTTGTCTTTGCAGATAAATTTCTTTCCGTGTTTGTGAAGCATGCTCCTGTGGCAATATTTGACACCCCTGCTTCTGATAACCATTCAAATATGCAAAGGTAAGACACGGCACTTGCATAGCTAAACACATAGTTTCAGTTTACCGTGAGTTCATTCCCCACATACAGTGGACTTACAATAAACCTTTGTGTTTCTGAAAGAAGGACTGAAAACAATTTGCAGAAGTGAAAATGTTCATGAAGTAATATATGAAAAGAATGTGACTTATGACCCAATACAATAAAAAGGAAAATATGGCAACTGTAATTCAAATATAGTTTTGTTTTCGGTTTAAATTAATATTAAGAGAAGCTCATTTCAAAACTATGTTTTATTGTGGAATATATTTTGATTGTTTAACATTAATTATAGTAGTAAAGGGGTAATTATCAAGTTTGTTTAAAACATTCAGATAATATATTATTTTATAGTTGTGGAAGTCTTCATTGGGGTTAAGATTTGCTGTGACTGAGAATTTTGAAAGGATGGTACACAATTAACTTTTGAATAAGAATATTTTACGAGTGTAATTGAAATTATGACTCACCGTAATTACTTTGTGGCGTCATTACAGCGCATAACAAGTGTGACGAGTTCACCAACTTAAACTTCAGACATGCTTTTCTTGGAACACACATCAGAATAAAACTGCTGCTTTACACCAGAGAAAGTCCATCATGTGGGCTGCTCAGGTCCAACAAAGACCTGTTAGCCACACCTACTTTCAATGGGTCCCGACCAACCACCTTCATCATTCACGGGTACCGACCCACTGGCTCTCCTCCTATCTGGATTATGAATTTCACTCAGCTGCTATTGGAAAGAAAAGACATGAATGTCATTGTGGTGGACTGGAACAGAGGAGCTGCTAATATCAATTATGCTAAAGCAAAAGAGAATACTGTCAAAACGGCAAACCATGTCACAGACATAATCCAAGTGATGCAGGTAAGGCTGTGCAAATGTTTGTCTTAACACAATGATAACATACTTTTGCCTGACTGTGATTTTAATACTTTCAGAAAAGTAATGTTTCTCTTGACTCTATTCACATCATTGGGATCAGTCTTGGAGCACATATTGCTGGTTTTATTGGAGCAAACTTCAATGGTTCAATTGGCAGAATAACAGGTATGATTTACACATGATATTTTTTATTTTTGTAAGATAGCAATAACAAAGAAAGGAGAGTGACTATTTGTTTATGTTGGCAGCACTGGACCCTGCAGGGCCTCTGTTCACAGGCACTTCTCCAGAACACAGACTTGATCCTACTGATGCACAGTTTGTAGACGTCCTGCACACTGACATAGACGGTCAGTCTGCACCTCACAGCTATTATTCATATCTCGTGTAAATATACTTATATTAACATGATGTCTGTATTCTCTCAGCTCTGGGCTTCAGAAAGTCGCTGGGTCACATTGACTTTTATGCCAATGGTGGCACAGACCAGCCCGGTTGTCCTCTAACCATCCTCTCTGGTAAGCATTTTCAGTTTTTATATACTCACACACACTCATACACAAGCCATGTTGTGAATGACCGTATTTTGCTTCTTCATAAGGTGGAGCCTATTTTAAATGTGACCACCAGAGGTCAGTGTTGCTGTATATGGAGTCTGTAAAGCAGACTTGTAAGATTAGGTCATACCCCTGCAGGTCTTACAAAGACTTTCTGGATGGCAAATGCTTGAACTGTGAGAAGTTTGGGGCTGCTGGATGCCCCATATTTGGTTTGTTAATTCTTTATATACCATATTTAATTATACAATACTTGTATTATAATATGAAAATATCGTGACTGTTAAATGCAGGTTATGATGTTATTGAAAGGAGAGATATTCTTCTGAGCAGGGGTCAAACTACAGCTTACTTCAAAACAAATCCACGTTCACCATTCTGCAGTGTGTACAAACAGTGTTCACTTGTTTTGTAACAGTATTAAATGTCATTCTAATTTTACTTAAATGTTCTTTTTCAGTGACAACATACACAGTAGAAATAGTGACATGGAATAAAGACGTACGTTTTGGCTATATTACCATTAAACTTCACAGCGGCAACACAGAAGCAGTGGCCACCATAGATCAGTAAGTTCTGCGTCATAATCAAAAGGAAAACTGACGTAATATAATGTCCAATTACATACAAATTTGCATGACATAGTTTTACTCTATACAGATAACCCAACCTGTTATGATTTTTAAACTTTGGGCAACTGCATTTTCATGTTTCAGTGGAGCAGCAAAGTTCAAAAAGTTTGAAAAGACTCACATGTTGGCCCATTTTGACACAAACATTGAGACCCCAGTGGACAAGCTTTCTCTCACCTTTACCACTGGAAACGTCTTCAAGCCCCTTTATAAGCTCAGAGTCCTGAGACTGCAGCTGATTCCCGTGGAGAACAAACTGAGGTAACATTCATTTAATTCATTACAAAAATAACACAAATAACTTTGTAAAGTTAAAGTTATCTTTTTCTTTCCCAGGCCTCTTTGTCGATATGACTTTACGCTTGAGGAAAACAGGAAAACTACATTCAGGCCTATACCATGTGAGGACACCAACTTTTAAGGACTGTGACCAAAGAGTCACTTTAGGATCTCAACCAGGAAATAAAACTTAGTAAGTCTTACAGTTCATCACATCATTCCTATGCAAAAAAATGTGACGTGTAAAATGTGTAAAATATATATTTTTATACACTTTTTTCTTAAATATTTTTTTGTATGTAATAATGAAAATATAAAAGTATTAATTGTTTGTGTATCATCATTGTTGCCAAAAATAAACAAGTACAATTAAATAATTCTTGTTTAAAAATGATATTATTTAACAATAAATACAGGTTCTGACAACTGAATGTTGTCTACATATAACACACACAGCAGCAACAATTAACAAATTTACTTGACTAAAATATCACATAGGAAGAACATAAAGAAAAATAAGTAATAGTTTGATAAAACTATAAAAATATTTTTTTGTGGTCTTGTTTTCTGTTTTATTTGGGCATGTGCTTCTTAATGCGTTTGATCTCCATCTAGACAGTGTTGGTGCAGATAATGAAAAAAAAACATTTTATTATAATATAAATAATACATAAAAATATACTTCTACTATATGCCTGCTGAGCCTACCTGCAGAGTCAGTCGTATTCTCTTCTCCTCATCCAGCTCATTCATCAGCAGCTTTATTTCTTTACTGAAGAAAAACATAAATATTGATTTTATATCTTTAAAACTTATGAAATAAATTTAAAATATTTAAACCTTTGCTTTGTTGTCCATTCATTGCAATTTGACAAAACTAACATGTTTTACACTTTCAATTCAATGCTCTTGCATTTTTTCTTGTACAAATGCTGCAACAGAACTATTTTCAATCTTTGAATTTCTACACCTACGGTTATACTGTCTACTTGAACTATTCGACCTTGGCTTTAGAATTGACTGGAGACAAATGTGGAGGGAAGTTTATGGTACATGAAACAAAAATCCCAGTGACCAGTGTATGTGCCACCATCACCATAAGCACAGTTCATCCAGTATCTTGTACAGCAGGGCTATTCAAATGGCGGCCCGGGGGGCCAAATGCGGCCACAAAGCATTATGTTTTGGCCTAGTATAACAAAACAGACCATGGACAGGACCATATTGTTTGATGGGCAATATGGTCCAGTTCATGTACTGTTGTTTTTAGTGCACAGTGTTATTCAATTGCTTACTGTACTTAGTTTAGATTTGAACCAGATTCTGTTATGCAATTTAAAGGTGGAGTAGCTGATTTTCACTCTGCAAACACAATTTGGGTTTTAAATCTGACAACTTCCTCTCATTATCTTTTGACACATGGTTAATATCAACAAGTATTCATTTTGGTTATGGCTTAAAAACGTTTTTTTTTTTTTACAAACAATGAAGTGAAACTGGAAAGGACCACCCAAGCACAGCCAATCAGAAATATATCTGCTCCTGATTAGAACTAATTTAGACAGTACAAAGTGGTCTCCCTTTTTTCACAAAGTGATGCATTTATCATATACTTTTAGTTGAAAACACAAAGTTTGCTAATTTACAACTAAAAAAGTTAACTAACCCAACTTTAAATGGTTCAGTCCTATTAGTTCTGATTGAATCCCAGTTCAGGTTCTGTGGTCTAGTCCTGTTCAAGATGAGGGTACGTTTAGTTGTGCTTTGAAACTCAATATAGTCCCACTGCTGCTCTAAGGCTCAAGTTTGGTTGTTGATTGAGACTGAATTTGTTTTGGCTTAGAACTGTTTTTGTATTTTTTTCACTGAAAATATTAGATTTGTAGTAAATTGTACCGATGCGAGTTGTTTTTGGAATAGTGGATGTAAAACATCACTTTGTAGTCCGGCCACAGCTCTCCAACAAGTATGGCTCGCTGGTAAATATAATTAAATAGTCATGACACAGTATTTGAATTAGACTCACTTGTGTTGCGCTTTCATCTGTTCAAACTGCCCCCTTAGGACGGTCAGCTCATTCTGTAGCTGCTCCAGGTTCGGTGGTGAGGTGTTTGAGGTCGAGTTTTCAGTATGGGATGTTTTTTGCTATGTCCCGAGGGATGTGTCTGATGAAGTACAACGGACAAGGCCTTAGGAAGCAGAGAGGAAAGAGACTCGCCTGAACTGGATGCTCCTGAGGGCTCCGCTTTTGATACTGCCAATAATGTCTATATATAACAAACACATGTTAATCACAGGCTTTTAGTGATACTACCTATAGTGGGGTTTAACTTACAGTGTCAGATGTTACTTTACTTGAATCTTCATCCTCACATGGGTTATTTCCTCTCTCTGATGCCATATTCACCTGTAAGACAAGATTTCCACCTTACCTGAATGTACTAAAAGTCAACATTGCTTGAGTAAAGCTTTTTAGAGGTAGAACTAGAGGCGAGATCCAGGTTATCTTGTGTTTCAGTGAGCTTGTAGTCATCTGAAGCAGCCCAGTGAAGTTAAAATGATCCCAAAGACACACAAGCCAACACAAAACTCCCATTTGTTACTGTAATATGAATTGCAAATGACAAAGTTTATGTGAGGAGTCAAGTGAATGTCGCATGTTTATTTTAATGATTAACCTATATACTGTATATTAGTATGTTATGTGCAGATACTTTCCACAGTCTGTACGTCGGACAGTAAACTGCTGGGCTCATTTGACTTCTCTGTCACTAGAGACACAATAGACTCAAATTCTTCTGTGTCTTTGAAATAAAAATCACAGTTCAGTCTTTGCTCCAGAGCTTTTTTAAGTCGAAAAGAATATTATAGTTGTGTGCGTCTTACCCGGAATGAGGACTGAGCTATAGTTGCCCATCAAAGACACACAAGGATTACAAGAAGGGTAGACGCAGACATAACAAACACGAGGAGCCTCCAAAACTACATCTATAAAACGACAAAGGACATCACCACACTGAAAAACAAGAATGAATCCAGCTGGGTTCAATACAACTGCCTGTTCTCTAATATTCCTTTCATTTCATGCCATCTTACATAATGAAAAGGAGCTAAGTTTAGTTTGCATTTCAAAGACAGCTGTTTCTGTCTGGCAGTTGCAGTCGGGTGGATAAAACACATTGACAGTGACTAAAATCTCCAGTGCTCAATAAACCAATTAACAGATTATAACGCACTAAGGATGAGGCTCTCACCTTGTTTTTGCAGCTTTCCCGAGGAGAAACTGTCCCATGTGAGGAAACTCGACACCTTCCATTGTAGAAGAGTGTGAACTTAGTGTTGAAGTGGTGCTGCTGCTGCTGCTGCTGCTGCTGTCACTGCTAAGTTTAGCTCAGGACAGCGCCTCCGAGCAAATGTCTGAGCAGGGTGAAGGACAAAAATTTGAAATGCCAAACTAAAGGTCCACTTTGCTATTGCTCAGAGATGGCAAAAGTACTGAAGTTCACAACTCAAGTAAAAGTACAGTTACTTGTGTAAAAAAACAAAGCATCTGAAACAGTACTAGAATACAGATAAACTGTGTCAAAAACTAGCATGGGCGGCGTCGATGGAGAGGAACTAAGGCTACAGTGGAGCAACAGAGGAGAAACTCATTGTTGTGTCCTTAGGCAAGACACCTTACCCACATTGCCTAGTATGGTTCTGGTGTGTGTATGAATGCTTGGTGGTGGTCAGAGGGCCAATGGCGCAAAATGGCAGCCTTGCTTCCGTCAGTCTGTCCCAGGGCAGATGTGGCTGCAATAGTAGCTTACCACTACACAGTGTGGGATGAATGAATAATGCATCATGTGGAACGTCTTTGGGTGTCTTGAAAATGTATTTATTTATTTATTTATTGTTTATTTGATAGGGACAAGTACAACAAACACAGATAAGCATGCAGCTATCTGATGCAGATACCACAGTGTTTATAGCCAAAGCTAATTCGCAACACCAGTCCCTAGAAGGGCTTTTAAACAGATTACAAATAAAAATATAAAAAGTAGTGGCAGAAAAACCAATACAAGATAAATACAGTGAATATGTCATAACCAAATATCTCATATTTGCATTCACTCATAAAACATACATCGGAGGTCTCATACACACTCGTACAGTTTACACATGATCACACTTCTGCTGGTCTATGAGCCAGACCTTAGCCTGCTTCTTAAAGTGGTCAGTCTGCTACTTATGTTCTTTATCTGAGTAGGCAGGGAGTTCCAGAGCTTTGCTCCTTTAACTGAAAAGACAGTCTGAGCAAAAGAGGTTTTACAAAGGGTGTGTAAATGTAAAAAGGGTAAAAAGTACAATCACACTGCCAAAGGTTATTATCTAGTCTTACAACTGTTAATACTCGAAATTTGGCAGCTTATTTAACTTGTTGCAAGATATTTCTGATGTTTTCAGGAGATTTGACTTGACTCGAATTTGCCATTGAGGTGAGTAAAAACATTTTTAATTCATTAGCAAATATTTTGACTTGAAATAAAAACACATTGAAACAATAAAACACATTGAAACAAGTCATATAATCTAGGTACATCAAGTAAAACCATCAAAACTAAAAAAATAATTTACAGTAAATTAACTAGGCTATATTTCATCAAACTTTTTTTTATAAATTATAAAGGTTTTGGCATTTTCACTTCACAAAGCTCTGACAGCAGCAGATCGGCACTGGTTTCAGAAGAAAAAAAAGGTTTATGGTTTATAAAGTAACTTTTCTAAAAATGTAGAGAGTAGAAAGTACAGATACAAAAAAAAAGGAAAAAGTCACCAGATTTTGTAATACTCAAGTACAGATAGATACTCAAAAAAACTACTTAAGAACAGTACTTGCGTAAAAATATTTCGTTACTTGCCAACTCTGCTATTGCTGTGCCTCAAACAAGACAATTAATGACCAAGTTCTGTGAGAGGCTCTCCTTTTAACATTCTTGGCATTGATAATACTGGTTGAAGACAAATTCAAAAAGACAAATTAATTTGGGGCAAAATTTTAAAATTGAGTAAGCCTAATTGAACTTGTCTGTTTTTTTAAGCATGTTTATAAATTAATACAAGTTGGATAAATGCTTCCAATGTCATAGTGGAACATTTTAGGCACCGCATCAACATCTCCATAGAAACCAAAAAACAGCCAACCCTCCATAAAATGTACGTAGAGCACTTTTATTGTCAAAATGATCAAACACTGACTGTGACTCCTACAATTGTCATCTGTTCATTAGGCTTTGAACTCAGGATTATTTTCAATGTAAATTTATGGATGCTTTTACATTGATATATTGTACCAGGTTGATGACAGCATGGTGTGGTAGGCAGCGCCGCGCCCCCAATACGCACATAACGCAGAGCGCGTAGGGCACCACCTGCTCTGGGGGCACCAAGCCGAGCTGTGCCGTCCCACGTGCTGAACTCATGAGTGACAGAAAAGTCTGATTTAGACGCATGTGCTTGATGATTCTTAACACACAGCGCAAAATCAAAGACCTGGAACCGCTTCGAAAGCAGGAGCATGTTCTACACCTCATAAGCTCTAGCCAATCTTTATTTGTATCAATAGGACAATATTGGGCCAGTTACAATGAAAAACAGCAGATGAATTAAGACGGCTGCAGATTGAACACGCAAATTACCGCGGCGAAATACGGCGTTTTTTTCCACATTTATGCTTAGATTTCTTCAAAGTCATACACACAACCATGAATCTAGTCTCTTTGTCCAGACAAAAGTTACAGACGATAGTATTTCCTCAAACTTTAGCGCGAGGATATCTTAGTTACCAAATGTAACTATAGTTCTATGAGTATGTGCGTTTGAAATTAAGGGACAGAAATTTGAAATTAATGGACTTGCTGTTCTAAACATCCAAGATAAAAGACAAATGCATCTATTATGTAAAAAAAATGTAGGGGAACTCTCAATCTTTGTGTCTTAAAAAAATAGATACAATTCTGGGTTAGTAGTGTGCATCTGCGTTTATGGCGTCGGTTTGAGGTTGGAAGTTAGTTTTTTTCCATTTTGAAATCTTGCATAGGGCACCAAATGGCCAGCAGCGGCCCTGGTGGTAGGTAGTTATTTGGAAATTTGAGTCGCTTTTGCCATTACTACTGCAGCACTGCTTACTTTAGTAGCTCTTTTGAAAAGTGGTTGTGAGCGGGCTTAGTTTGTACGGAAGCTCAGTACTGCCAATCTCTACTTATTTTTTTATATAAGTTTTTTTCATATCACGTTATTACTTGATAGTATCAAGTTATTTCCTGATAGTATCACATTTTTACCGGATAGTTATCATGAAATTTCGTGATACAGCTGGAAAAAAAATAAAGTATAGATTAGGAGTACTGAGCTTCCGTAAATTTGCAACTGTGAATAAGAAATACAAACGCTTTTTTTTTTAGTTTTAAAATAGTAAACTTTGTGCTTTCCACTAAAAAGTATATGGTAAATGCAGCGTGTTGTGAAAATATGAAACCACTGTCCACTGACCAGTGAGTTGAATAGATGTTGAGTAGAATTTTAGCTCTAATCAGGAGCCAAATGGAGCTCTCTGATTGGCTGAGCTTGAGTGGTCCTCTCCAGTTTCACTTGTTGTTTGCAAAACAAAATTTAAGAGCCAGAATTGCAAACAAAATGAATATATGTCAATATTAATTATATGTCAAAGAAATTATGAGAGGAAGTCAGTTTTAGTCTGTTTGCAGTGTAAAAATCAGCTACTCCACCAAGTGTAAAAGAAGTTAAATCAAAAGGTGGAACACAAAGATGGGGTAGTGATTTCCACCTCCACCAAGTTACAGTGCAACTACTACTATTTTGAGTTTTTGTGTCTTTTCTGCCTTATGCTTTCCCAAAAGAACTGTTAGAAATGGGTATGTGGGTAAAGTTTAGGGGGTTGGCCTCTGAGTGCTAAGACTATTCATATTAACTTTTTGGTTTAAGCTGAGCTCTTGCCATATACGTCAATGTGGAAACACCACAATTATTTAGTCTGCTCGAAGAAATTTAATTATTTAATGCAAAACTTTGTATCCAAAGTTGTATAGAGCATTCTGCAGTGTCATCAAGATCAGCCCCTAGTATTTTTTGTATTTGTATTTAGTTTAATCTCCCTTAGCTGTAGAAAGATCGCTTCTCTTCCTGGAGTAAATATAGAAAAATAGCAGTCATTGACAGTAAAGATAATACAAATAAAATACATAACACTGACACACCCACACAGATTGTGCAGTTTAGGGATAAAACTGCGACTGAACAAATGTTAAGGTTTCTCAAGGATTCCTCATTGATTGCATATCATTCAGTGTCCAATGTTGCACTTTAGCATAAAGCAAGATCCTAGATTGTGAGCTTTATTCATTGACAATGGCAATAAACTTTCACTATTAAAAAATAGAAATTTTGTGACAAGAAAAGTTCAAAATTTCCTATTCACTTGTACCATCTCCTGTTAACTATACGTGTTTTAGTAGATTAACAAAATGTGCCCACTGTAAAAAAAAATAACTAAAAATAAAAGGAACCACTTTTCCCACAACTGCTTATTCATACAGTAATGCCACTTTATTCAAAAAGCCACCAAAATAAGATTTTTTTTATTACATTGGCATAAGTACGTCTATCGCTGATCACTCTACCTATGACAGGATATTAGTCAATAAAGTAAAATGAAACACAGATTTAACACAGATACTTGATTGTAGCTGCTTAAAAAAAAAAAAACATTAAGCACTAAATACACATAAAAAAAAAAAACACTGTCAAATACGGACACGTTTAGCAAATCTCAGAGATTAGTGTACATTGATTAAAAGTGGACACAGTGAAGGAAAAGGGGCTAGTTCTTCTTGTTAAATTAAAACAAGAGCTCAGCAGTTTTTAAAAACTTAAAACACAATATTAGCACTTGTCTGCTATGTACACATAGGAAATGTAGAAAACAAGTGTTCACAGCAAAGAAGGTCAATTTCTTTGTTTTGTGAAATCTGTGAAAGACAAAATTATCAGAATAAATGTAAGGTATAAGTAAGTTCAACCTAATAAACCTTGTACTTACTGTTAAGGGTTCACCATCGCTGATCAGGACCCCGGCTGTATGACCCACGCTGACGCATTACTCTCAAGTTGCGATATTTGGAGACGATACTAAGACTTTTTCTAAATGCTGGTCTCTGGAAACGGTCCTGGAAAAATCAAATTCATAGATGAAATCCCAAAAAGGATTGCCCCAAATACAGAAAATGTTGAAGCTATGAAACATACCATAGGTGGACCAGGCCTTCTTGGACCAGCATGGAACGGCCTTCTGAAGAGACTTTCAGGTTTGTCTGGCCGACTGTCAGGGTAGGGTCGATTACGATCTTCAAACGACCTTGTAAAGTGTGGTTTGTTGATTCGACTGGTTGATGCACTTTCTGTTCCTGAATTCCTTTCTACAAGAGATGGAATTCAAAAGCACTGTGAAATTTCTGTAAATGTCTATTTTTCCTGACTAAAAGTTTTTACACACCTGTTTTGTGGTTCAGATCCCGTGAAGGAGAAAGATCTTTTGAGGAGCCTGCTCCAGATTCCCAATGGGACAAAACAACAAGATCATCCTTAGGTGGGGAAGATCTGAGGAGGAATCAATAACAGCAGTGTTAAAATGTTCCTCATAAAACAAGGAACTGCTTAAACTTTTTTTAAATAAAAATGTGGGTGTGTTTGTATTTGTGTGTATGTGTTTATGCTCTTTAGTCATTTAGAAACACACCAGTTAAGTTACAATCAAAACATCCATCAACTCTTCAACAGTAAAGGCATAAAGACGACATACTTTGGTACTTACAAACCAAGGACTGTTCTTGTTCCTTATCCTATTTTGACCCTGAGTTTTCTTCCGATACATTGTGTTACGTTAGTAGAAATTCTTCAGTGGCACAAATGATAAGATACGACTAGACGTTGCCACAGATCTTCACATTTTTCCTCTTGAGGGGAGTCACACTTGCGATAGTGAATAATTGACATTTCATCCTCTTCTTTTCACATTCTTCTCACGAAAGCAGATTTTGATCCATTCAGACGCCTGCTTCATCTTCATTATTGAAGAAATGGATTTTTAAAAAGGGGCATGAGGAGTAGCTGGGATCTTTGGACATACAAGTATACTGTGACTTTTTGACTCAAATTGTTTTCTAGTAGAATAATGTAAGATATCCTTTATTTGTCCCAACCGAGGGCTTGTTTGATTGAAGGATTTCTAGCTTGGACAACCATTTTAACAAATACTGGGATGGTGCCATTTCTCATGGAACTGACAGAACTACAAATCCACACAGCCTTGGTTTTGAAATTAACATTCTGTAAAACTCTGTTTACACTTCAAAAATGCAAATGTTGCTCATCTTTTAATCTTCACCCAAACATTTTTCAAAGAAATAGGAGTCATCTTTGAGTAAGTGGTCACAGGTATGGTTCTTTGCTACAGAAATACTTCATCCATGTGCCAGCATTCATCCATATCAGCCATGTTGTTTTTCAGAGATTATACTGTAAAATGTGTCACAGCATTAACTATGGGAGGAATGAGTCTTGTATGTTTCCGGAGATATCCAATGCTTTATTTGTTATGATTTTCTCTCACTTGGTCACAGGTGTGCATGGTGTTAAAGGTAGAATAATCTTAAAATAGTTGTTTGAAGGATATATGGCCAAATTACTTAAATACATCTTCTAATGTTAGTGCGACCAAATACATATGTGTGAATCATATTTGTCTTCTGTGCCACAATCGGTCTTCTTTCTTCATTTTCTAATACTGTGTTATCACACCAGTCACCATTTCCCACAGTAGCACATGTAGTTGTCGTTGTTTTGTTGCTTAGCATGATGCTGCTCGTGTAGAAGTTCCATCTTTACTCAGTAAATGCGCATCTTGTACTTTGATTGTTTTGGCGTCTTTCCCAGTACTCTCCTTCGCTTGTACATTTTTCCTCCAAGTGCTGCATTTTACCGTCCCATTATATAGCAATATTTTGAGATTTTCTTTACAAACATAATGCACACACTGAACTTCTGCTCATTGCATTTCATTCAATATTCAAACACGATGAAAAGAGGCACTTTCACAGACTGATGCATCGTGGCACACATAGCCCAAATATCTCCATTCTCCTTTTTTTTCAACCATCATCAAGCCCCTGCAGACAGAGCGAATAGGGAAATACCATACCTGTGAGCGTTCACGGACCGGCGAGACTCCACCTGTTCTTTTGAGTCTGAGGACTGGCTTGCATTGCCTTCAGTCTTGGTGGGTGACTGTTTGGGTCTCGTCTCCCTCTGCTCTGGTTTTCTCAAGGGTGCTGCACCAGATTCAAATCTCTTCTTTCTCAAAGCAAGGACCGAGTTAAAGCTGGTTCTGCCTCTAAACGTTGGTGGTGGTAATCGCAGTTTCATCAGAGACTCAGCTCGCATTTGTCTGTTCTTGATCAGGAAACTCCTGTCTCTGAGAGACAAAGGCCGACCAAACGGCCTTGTCCAAAGGGCCTTGTCCCAAAGGGCCTTGTCCCAAAGGGCCTTGTCCCAAAGGGCCTTGTCCCAAAGGGCCTTGTCCCAAACGGCCTCGCCACAAAGGGCCGGAGGGCCAGTGGTCTGGGCATGTTCATGAGCTGTGGTCGCTCTCTTCTGAGATGTTTTGGGCCATCATGCATGGAATGGTCTGAAGGGTGTGGGTGGACATCCGATATTCTCCTCTTGCGTGGCACTGGCATATGTCTCTCGTGGGAGGGTGACTGTGGCGGTGCCCCTTTCCATGATGGGGGTCTAAATGGAGGTGGGTGAGAATGAGCATCCTGTGCACGCTCTCTACTGTGGGATCTGCTGTGCTGCCTCTCCATTGGTCCACGCTGCCGTCTGGGGTCTTGCTCAGCCCACCTGCATATCCATCAAACACAGACATGATTACATTGGTAGCTCCATTGCCATGTTATTGGGAAGCGGAACTTTAAACCATTATGTTAATCCACCCTCTTATTATGTTATGACACAATGCATTAGCACACATTCTGTAACTACTGCAAAGGACCCCCCACTTAACCCTTTATTATAATGTGTCGGACAGGGAAGACATTTCATCAAGAATAAAGACTGGAGTGCCCACTTAGTACTGTTACCCTGCTGAAGCCCCAGTATCACTTGTGTACCTCTCTGGACCTCGGCCATGAAACTCTCTGGGACTCTTGTCATGGTGAGAATGAGAAAACGCTCCTGACCCATTCCAACGTTTCATGTGTGAAGGCTCATAGGGTCTTTCTCTTGGACTGTAGCTTGGAGGAGGGTCTCGACTTCTCTGCTCTGGGTGAGAAAACCTGGGGTGTCGCTTTCCTCTGAACGACCCCCTGAAGGGTGGGGGAGGGCCAGGTCTCCTATCGTCTGGGTAGCTGTGAAAAGGCCTGGGAGATGGTGACCTGTGACCAGGGTGACTGTGAAAAGGTGGACCTCTGTGTACTGGGCTGCGGGGGTGATGCTGGCTGTGGGGTGACCGGTTTGCCCTAGAAGGGGAGTTCCTCCTGTGGTGATGTGACTCCATTTTGGAAGGATAAGAGTGATATGAATCCTCATTTGAAGACTTCCAGTTGTTGAAACGTGATGGTTCTCCCATAGATGGGGTCCTTTTCACCATCGGGGGCCGGCCTCTGCCTCTGGAGTCTTTCCAGTGAGGAGGAGGGGGCTTTCCATGGTAATCACGCTCCTCTCTCCGGGATCTGTAGTTTCCTTCACTTGATGATCCCATGCCATTGTCATCTCTGTAAGGCCTAAGCAGAACAACAAACCCAGCTTAATTAACCAACGAGCATCATAAAGGTAAATCACATGATTTAATCAACATTGTTATCAACATTACCTGGGTTTTAGGCGAGGTGGTCCAAAATGTGGTCGTACCATCTTTGGATGTAAAATATGCGAGTTGGCTTAAAAAAACAAAAACAATGCATAAACTGTGAAATACACACAAGCACAACTGACGATAATGACTGCCAAAGATACGGCCCATCTACAAGTTCCTATCGCCCAAGATAAGTTTCAAGAGATGGAGTAACCAAATGTACAGCAGTTGAAAGGTCATTTTTGTGACAGCGTCATCGGTCTCCATTATTTTGTATGATATAGACACTATGCATTTTATTTTACTTTGATCTTCCAAAGAAATACATGTTACTAAAACCTACAGGCTTCAGCTGGCCTGAGAGAATGCGAGTGCTGACGCATTTAGGAAGCTCACGAGCTATTTTTGGAATCTCACAACAACCAACGTTCACATTGCCCGTTTTCTTCAAACAAAGTGAAGAGTAATATCATATGTGCTAAATAAAGACAATTCCGTAAACAAATCCCAAATTAAGCTTTCATATTTGGAACAAACTAAATCGAAGCTTAGCTTTCATACTTGAGCCGCGCCTCCATTTTACTGGCTTGGCCTATACCGCTGCATTAGACCGAAACTAACACACAAGACTTTCTAAGAGGTAGTACAAGCACAACAGATATTCCAGTGCGAATCAAACACAATAATAAACGACGACGAATCGATTTTAAAAAAGAAAACTCACCAAAACCGCACGAAATGAACGGAGACGTCGAAGAGGGACAACTTCAGCTGCTCCGGTTTGTCTAATGAATGCCTCTGCACTCACGCACAGCACGTATTACGCACCATGTTACGCACGGCAGAACAACTGATTTTTTTTTTTTTTTTTTTTTTTTTAGCATTTTTTTAGTATTGAAATAACGTGCGCCCTCTGATGGCCTGGGGTGTGGACTGCTGTGGGTATGTGAGGGAGAGGAGAATACAAGTATAAAAATTACAAAAACAAAAGTTATTTTAGTAGCCCTCAAATTAGATGTTGTCTTTCTGAACTTTATACCATCTAATTGTGCATACAGTTTATTAGCCTAGTTGTTAATCATGTTTAGTCACAGTTGTATTTGTATTCATGCATGTTGTATTTTCCTGCAGCTGATGCTGGAGTGCTCAGAAAAAGAAACAAAAATCACCTACCACCTATTCCTGCCCACTTGCCTGTATTTACTTTTGATTACTCAAAAAAAAAAAAAAAAAAAAAAAAAAAAAGAAGACATTTCTGAATAAAACATGTAGTTTAATTTTGCAATAAAGAGGTTATACATAGTGAACTATGTTATAAACTAGTAATAATTTGAGTGAGCAGTGCAAGAAAGAGCAGTGCATTTAAAATACTTTTACTCAAGTAGTGAGTAAAAGTATTCTGAAAAGGACAATTTATTTAAAAAAGTGTCTTAAGTGGGCTAAATGTAACTGAGTAAATGTAACTGATTACTTCCCACCTAACAGCTTTACAGCAGTGTGAACCACCTTTTTCATTACCCTTTATGTCTTCTTTGTTTGAATACTCAAGCGGGTATTACACAGTAGGCTATAATAAATCCCTTGAAGCCTGAAACAGCGTAGTTGAAAAAAGGCCAGACAAAAACTGGGCCAATGTCATTGTACATTTTATTCATATTCATATTGTGATATTTAGATTGCATTGAACATGCACAAAAGGCTGTGATGACAACTTTGTTTTTGTACACCTGTGTAGATTCTGACTGTTACAGATGTTCCAACTTGTCCCAAAAACACACTTGTCCTGTTCAGAATTACTTTCATCCAATACCATGCACATTTATGAATACTGTACAGCATTAGTACATGCACAAACATTTAGCTGAAAGGCAACTAGAACTTGTTAAGTGCTTATGATAATGTATTGTAAGAATATGATAAAACTGTGAAGATAACACATCCAGGTCTTTTTCAACTATTTTTTTTTTTGCGTTGAAAGCATTTTTGGGAAATCCAAAGTGCAAAAACTTGATATCTAGTTTGTCCTTTGCCTGTCACCATTATTACACCGAAATAATTCTAGGATTTGTTTCTAGTATTTGTGACATTTTGCAAGTTCAGTTGGTATTTAACACCAACCAGTAGCTATGGCTCAACTCCTATGAAGAAAGCAGCAGTGTCCAAATGTTTGGAGCTGAATTGTTTGAGAAGGCAAGCTTGTCCTACTTAACAGTGAGTTTATTGGACGGAGGTGACTTCCTGACCAAGGTGGAATCTGTTATTGGACTGACCACTCCTTGGATTAGATTTTGGTTACAGTCTCCAATGTGGTTCTGAGGGGAAAGTCTTGGGTTCACACCGCCTGTCAGATCCATCAAGTCTTCAAGTGCCTTGCTGTTGCTCAAGCCACTCAAACCATCGTTTACAGGTGAAAACTCTGGGATTGAGATAAGTTCTTCCTTCGACACTGGACTAAAACAGAACACAGAACCTTTGAAATCTGTTTTTAGACTGTATTTAAATGTACACAATGTAAAATCTTGTGGCGAGTCTGCCACCTGCTTGCCACCTACAGTATAATTATTACAGGTATTTTTATTGCAAATAAATACTTTGATGTTAAGAAATTGTTTCCATGTTTGGTTATACGTCCTGCTTACACAGCTGTGCTTTCACCTGCTCTCACCCTTGTGTTAATGTTAACTCGTTTTGGATGGAGGACAGCAGCTGAACTGCTGTTAGAACTTGTATAGGCAAGGCAGGAGTTTGCAGCTTTATAGAAGCTGCGCATGTTATCCTTAGTCAAACCAACCCATCAGAATGTGACAGAATATTTTTTATATTAACATAGACAAATGTAATGTTCATTTTGACTTGACCTTTTGAGTACTTTTTCAAGTAAAACCTTTGAAATCTGCTTCAGTGCTATCTGTTTCTGTTAAGATTTCTTGTTGGGCTCTCCTTTTCTCAGATCTGATCGGAAACTTGATTAGGTGTTGTCACCAGCTTGTCTCCTGGTATTAAGTTTAATGCAGAACAAGACAGGCAGGTGGTGGACCGTCCACTGAAAAAGTGAGTGCATTTTATTTCAATACTGACTTACCTGACTTCCATTGACTGCACCTCATCCCCAGAGCTTGTCCCGGACACTTCCGCTGGAGCAAGTTTGATGACAGGGGGGATGAGCAGTCCCAAACTGAGCGGCGTCACAGAGGGTTTAGTGACTTTGTTGTGGGATGCTCCATTGGACTCAGTCTTTGCCACATGCAGAGTGTGCTGTCTGCTCACCTCTGTGGTCACACGAGTAGTCTCACTTTTCACGATTCTGTTTACCAACTCCCCACTGCTTTCCCTTTTAACTCCCTTGGTGATTTCTTTGTTTAATTGTTTTGTAGTTTTAGCACTTGCATTGCTCTTCTTGGCTTGATCCATCTCTTTCTTTTGGGTACAGTTGGATTGCTGAGTTTCTTCTGGCTTTTGAGTATCCACATTGGGGACTTTTTCACTTTTGGGGACTTCTGTTTGATGACTTGTGAGTTCTTCTTTCTTCAGCAAAGTGCTAGCAACTGTTTTGTTCCCACTTTTGGTTTTAACCTCAACTTTTTGGTCTGATTGCTTGTCCATCTTATCATCAACAACACTGACTGGTATATCCCCTGTATAGAATAAAACAACATACTTTATTTGCCTTGCTTGGCTGTCTTTACTCAAGGCTGTTTAGTATAGCATTGACAGCAGGCGGCACAGACTCATGCTGCAGAGCTGGTCTCTAGAGGCAGACTCAATAGATCCAAGGGCATTTTCAAGAGCAGCTAATTTTACTTCAGCTCCCAGTGCACTGCTTTCTACAGTGAAAATTGTGTCCACCAGCATCAGTTCTTTGGACACTGCATGTAGCTCTACAGCAAATGTAGAGGAGCTAACCATTTATCCTCTTGGCTTTTCTTAGAAACATTGACAAATATAATACATTTACTCTTGATTCTTGGTTATGCAAAATTAGAAGACCAAGAGGATAAATATATTGATCCAGGCACTGCAAACCTTTGTGTGCAAAATCAGTCTGAAAGCAAATAATAGAAAAACATGAAACGCAAAAATTCAACTTGGTAAAGAAGAGATGCTATGGTCATGACTTTTCCAAACCTTCCATAAGGTAATAAAAGTAAGACTAGAGAAACTGCTACATGCTTAACAACAAAACTGAGCCAATATGTTGTAAAGGCGAGCAGAGCAGAGTGGGAAAAAGCATGGGACAGTAGCAGACCAAAAAGCAAGCGACAGACTGACCTGTGTCTGCCCCGGCACTCTCCTCCACCTGCTCCAAACATGAAAACCGTCACACAAAATCTAAAGGCTTAGCAATCCTCAGATTTAATGAATTGATAGAAAAAAGCAAAGCAAATACATTTAATAGAAATTTGATTCAAAAAATATATTATACAAAAAAGCATTGAGGAAAAAGAACAGCGGAAGAACTGTACAAGTCACGTCTCTCAAGGTACCTTCAAGTCCCCTTCCCCTTTGCGGGTTCGCTTCATTATTTCTTCAATTCTCTGCAGATAGGAAAGGCTTTTATTACTTTGAAAACACTGTTACCCTCAGTATTGTAGATAGCAAGTGTGACAAACCTTTTTGCGGAGCTGTCTTTCCTCTTCTTCTTGTTGCTTCTGTAGATCTCGTTCTTCTTGTTGCCTTGCTACCTCTTCAGGTGTCAGAGCTTTGGCCTTATCCTAAAATCAAAACATAATTCTTTACTAGCACAGGTCATACTTGATGGCACACAGATACAGTTAATGTTGGTGAATTCTTACCTCTTTGCCATTTTGAATCAGTTGGTCATTTTCACCATTTGCTTGAATACGAATTTCATTTCTCAGCACAAGGTTGTCAGCTTTTTTAACCTCTTGTTTTTGAGCCTCAACCTTTGCTTCCTGATGTTGGGCGATTGGGTTCTTCGGCTGTTCCTTTCTCAATCTATGTGAACAAAAAATTTGAGTCCGTTACACAATATATACGTGGTGTTGACAAACACTGTGTATTTTTTTGATTTGAGAGAAACTTTTTTACGTGTTTATACATAGAAAATTATAGGTGCTTTATATTTCTAGTTCTATTAGGGAATTAGGATCTCCACCTGTCTTTAACATTCATTCTTGAGGTAAGCTAAGCTTGTATGGGAGTCGACGGCTGTGTGGGATGGCCTAATGAAGAAGATCTTAGGCAAAACAGTGACTTGCTGTCCTCTAAAATAAGATTTATCTAATAAAAATGGCAACTGCTTGTCTTCTTGTTTTTTAAATGGTGTCTTTCTTGATGTAGTGTTTTAGTGGCAGATATTTAAAGTAGACAAATTGTGACCCACAGAGTGTAGATGAGTAGCTTAAATTTTGTTCCTTGTAAAGAAAAATGTACTAAAACTACTTAGAAATAGAAACAGAACCATTTAGTCTGAATTTTTGAGGGTAGTTGAAAACAGGCTTTTTCTGAGCTCCCAAGCACCTGCTGCAGGACTATACAAGATTACTTAAAGGTGCACAGCGTATTTTTTTTAAATTGAATGAGTTGAATAAAATCACATTTTTATCATTTAGATGCCTTTGTTGCAGTAAATAAATAATAAAAATATGTTTATTCTTTAAACAGCTTTGCTCGGTCACAAACAGACCATTATCTGGCCCAGAGGAGGACCTCTTCTTGTATATTTCCATAGAAAAGATGTTCCCTTAGCAGTATATTTTCACACTAAAATGCATTCACGCCCATTCAGAATGTCCCAAAGAATGGTCTTAACTTTGTATTACTTCAGAATTGTGTAGTTTACTTTTGACCTCCAGAAAGTGACACAGTGAATCTTTAAACATGTTATCAATCCAAATACAACTTTAAATAACTAAAAAAACTCAGAAAAATGATTTTCACAGAATATGTTTGCTTTAACATTTGTCTTTATGGAAAGAGATTTGTCTGTGCAACATCTAAACAAAGTAAGATTGAAAAACACTCCTTCACGAGAAAAATAACATGATGGATTTTTTAAAAGCCCACCTTTCCACTTCCTCCTGTACTCGTTTCTTTTCCTCCTGCTCTTTCAAAGCGCGAGCCAGACGTCGTCGTTCAGCCAGCAGCCTTGTGGCCTCTTCCTCATTGGTTGTTCCTGCAGAAGCTTTCCCAGATGTGCATGGAGCAATATCTAAAAAGAGAGACTTTGTCATTTCTACCTCCCAATTTCCATATAGTTTGGCATTTATTTCATTACATATTGCTTTTTTATTGACTTTTTGTATATATTATTACTTTTCATAGTTAATTATTTACTTAACAGAGACATTGTACATTACCTTTGATTGATTTTCAAGTTAAATAAAATATGTTTCACCTTTTTTCTTGTCTCCTTCCTGGGTAGAGGCATTTGGCTGAGGACCTTGGTTCTTTCTTTCTGGAGAGTGATACTTTTCAATCATGTTCACTTTTATGCCCTGAGGAGGTCCACCTTTACTTTTGGCATCCGCACTGTTTCTTTCAACTTGAACAATTCTCTGAGGACTGTCGTTTCTGGAGAGTTTGATGTGTTTTTCCTTTGTCTCCTCTGGTTTCTTGATTCCCTTTGAGACATTTGCATTTTGTCTTACTGGAGAGTTTGGGTGTAAGTTGTTGGGTGAATGGGTACGTATCTTTGAAACAACTCTGACACAAAAAAATACAGAAAAAAAGAACATTTCAAGAATGTAATAACTACTAAATTATACATACATTCAGTCTTGTCTTACTTAGATGAAGGAGAAGTGTGTTTAATTGCAGCTGGAGATTCAGACCTTCTCAAAGGAGAACCATAACCCGGAGAGGCATTTCTGTATTTTTGCAAGCGTTGCTTCTACAAATTCAACAACAACAAATAAAAACAAATAAAGAGTATTATTATTATTAGTAGTATGTAACATAGACTGGGACAACTCACTTTAGGGGTGTTGGGCGTAGACTGAGAGCCTCCTTGTAGAACCACTCTGCTATGATCCATGCGATATGGGGACCTGTGCGGGCTACAGGGCGCTGTAACAAGATGTGATTTAGAAAGAAAATCAAATCTAAAGTGATTTCTTCTCACAGCTATTAAGGGAGTGACTACATTTCTTTTCCAACTGAGACACTCATTTCTTTTACAAAAAGACTGCAATGTTGTCAAAAAGAGGATTGTGTAAGCAAACATGCCTCTTCTGAATACAATCGTGTCAATAATTCACCAAATCAAAGAAAAAGAAAAGGCATTTTGAGCAAGATAGAGTGTAAATCTTAAGATACCAAGTTAAGCATTCATCGGTAAGTATTCTGACTCTACATTGACGCAGATGTGTTTGTTAAACGGCTCTTTTGTCAACCTTTTCAGATTGTTTTTGTTTTAACATAAACATGGTGAATTTTCCTGGTGATGATCATCCTGAGCTTTATACCTAGCATACACATACATTTGCTAGACAAAAATATAAGCATATATAACAACACAATAAAATCCCAATAAAATCAAAATGCAGTACTAAGACAAACATGCATGTGATGCCGTTGTCTTTACTTCAACCACAGGAAAGCAAACGACAAATGAAAGACAAGAGTGGGTAGAATACATGTGGGCAGGACACAGGGCATAACTTTACCAGATTCGCTGACAGCAGGAATAGGGGAGGCAATGCCATGGGGAAAGGCGGAGGCAGCGGAAGGGAGAGAGGCATTCTCACAGTCACCTAAAGGCAGCGGGGGAGCAGAGCAAACAAAGCATTATCAACAGTTTCACTAAGCAATCTACATCCAGATCTTAAGAGCTGGATGGCAAGTCATTCAAATGTGATTTGACAAGACTTGACGAAGAGCTAAGATGGATCTGTCCATTAACGTTTTTATTTGCTTGTTATTTTAAAACAGGCAAAAAACCTTTATTCAACTGTTCTCATCCACTGAGTTAGACCATTGAGTAGAGAGAGAGAGGGTTCTGTTGCAGTGCCAGTTTCAGCAGCCATCTTGTGAATAGAGCTGCAGCAAAATTCTAAATGAAAACAATGTAAAACATGGCCATAAAATGTATAAACTAAAAGAGGTAAATTAACATATAATTATGTAATTGTGGTTATGAGCGTGTAGAACTCTGCCTGTCTGTGTCTTGGCTTTCTTTCTCTGAATTAAGAAATTCTATTGAATTAAAAATTACATTGCAATGGTATATATTCCACGCTGCAATAAATGATATCTTTCACTCTCTCAGTTATTTTATAACATGACTTAAATTGATTTTTACAAAAAATATGATCATAAAGTAGATTTTTTAACAGAACCCATGAGTTGGAACTGGACATTTGGTGCTATAGGTCAGTGGTTCCCAAACTTTTTTCTCCAAAGACTCCCAAGCTTGAACAGGATGCTTGTAGCCCCCAACGTTTAAATAGTATATTATATATCAAATTATACTTAAAAATAAAAGGTATCGTGGTGTTTTTTGCTACTATGTCCATTCGCCAGTCATGTATTTGGACTTTCTACGACTGCACCTATGCCTATATAAGTTTTATAATAATATAATAATAATAATAATTTGACCCTCTGACCAGACAGAGCTCTGGGGACCCCCTGAAATCTCTGAGAGTACTAGGACAGAGAGCCTACTGCACTGGTTCCCGCCCCCAGGTTGGAGATAATGCTATAGGTTACTCTCTCTCTAGTCGTTATTATAACTCAATGGTCTAATCACAGATAATCATACAATAGACTACATTGTATGAAAATGTTCTCGTTGAGCTTTATTCCTTCCCATGCAAAACGGCTCAGGCAAAGAAAAGTCGGTACTTATATTTTGTTAGATGTGGGAAACAGATGGCAGACTGCATTGTGATGTTGGAGACATTCCGGTGGTTTGTGTGCAGAGCCGAGCCTACCTGGGTATCCTCTGCCCCACCGTCTGCTCCTCTGCTCCAGCTGAAGACTGCGCTCCAGAGACCTCTTCATCCGCGCCTCCAGTCTCTCCTACAGCACAAAGACATTCAACTGTTATACTTTAAAAGGAAAGGAGAAACAAACAGATAGTATTGATAGAAATGTTGCTTCCTAAAATCTTGACTACCGATGACCCAGACATAAAAATTAAAGTTAACACAGATTTTCCAAATTGATTGCATTAATTCACAGCAAATATTAGTGCAGCCAATCAAAAATAATATAACTTAGATTAAATAAAACTAGAATATTTGCTATCCAGGAGTTTCCAAATGATGAGAAACTAGGGGCGCTGCCTCAGCAATTTAGCAAAGTAGAATTGAGAAATATATTTAAAAAATGATTATTATTGAACAGTTTGTCTAAAATCAAACTTTACCTCAAAAATTACAACAAAAAAGTGTATCCAAGTGCACTTTTTTGCCTTTTTCTTTTATGATTCATCCATGTTTTGCCTTTGAACCTCAATCAAGATATTTCCAGAGAAGCACATTTTAGCACATTCTTGATGCATTGTTAAAATATTGTTTGATTGTTCTTCAGATAATATATAAAGTTACATTTATTTTTACCAGGATCGCTGACCTCAATTTAAAATGCAGTATAGATACAGTATAGATAAAGTATCTTTTGAATGAGTACCCGAATGAATACCTGAAAACCATGAAGACACTTTTTGTAACTTCTTACTTTTTCTTCAATAATTAATACATTTTGTTCACAATCTGATGAAAGCAAACTATGAAAGTCCTGTAAATCTCAAAGATATAAACCAAATTAGAGTATTCTTTTTTAGCATCAAATAAAAACATTCTGACACGAATCAAAGTTTATGAAGTGTCCAGCCAATTGTTTGTGTGTCAGAGGGTAGGGTTCAGTTTAAATGAGACGATTTTAGTCAGGCGTCTTAAAGAAAATAGGCTGGAATTATGTTAAAGAAACAGTGCCCCATTCTTATTGTCAAATTTGTGCTGAGTGTCGTATTTGAATTAGCTACAGTTCTTGTTAATCATGAGTCAGTGGAGTGTGATCCTAATTACATGCCCAATATAAACCCTCAACCCCAGTTGGTTCCTGCAGTGCCTGACCCTCTCCTCCTCGAGCTGCTGCCTCCTCTTCTCCTCCACCGCAGCCCGACGCTGCTCCTCTTTCAGCCTCTGCTCCTCCAGACGCCGGCATCTCTCCTCCAGTGTGCGCTCGTACTGCAGTTGTGCACGCCGCTCTTTCTCTTTAATCATCTGTTCTCTGGCCGCTGAAAAACATTTGGGCCACAGTCTGTATTAGTTTAGAAACAATATTTAACATCTGTGCATGTGCATTAGTTCTGGTTCAAACTCGCTTAGTGGTTTTGTATCTGAGTAATATCTATTTTCATTGTTTACACTTGTGGTTTAGATGTTTGGATGTGGCTTAGTCTCTGTTCAAGCTCTGGTCTATAACAGGCTTTCTCCTTTAATCTAGATTAGTCATTTATCTGTGCAACTCTAGATGTAGTAAAGTATGAAATCTCTGTGCAAATGTAGAGCAGAGTCATGAAACAAGAGACCTACTTTTGCTAACTCTTTGCATCTCTGAAGCGAAACAGAAATCAGTGAACTCTGTCGTGACACATTATCATTGGGGGAATAGAGCATGTGAGGATAATCTCAACCAAAGCTAATATTTACACAAAGAATCTAATGCTATGTGCTTGAATATACAACACATTTTAAGCAAATAGTATATTTAGACGTTCAGATTCAGCAAAGGTTGGGGTGGAGTATCTATGCAACAGCTTTAGTCAACTAATCTATTGAAGTTGACACAAATTAGGTAAAGTAGATACAGTATAAGATTATGCCTTCCTAAAGGATATTAGGTTGGATTTTTAGTCTGATTTGTGTCTCCACAATTTCAAGGATGCATGGCTCAAGTAACATGTCATGTCTGTGAGCAGGCTGCACAATAAATTAAAAAAACAGTAAATGCAGTTTTTATGGACACAATTAATAAATCATAAAAACTGCAATTTTATCATGGATTTTTCAGCATAAAAGCTATTAGTCTTGAAGTTTAGCTCTGTGCAAACATGTTCCAAACACATGTGATTTTTTTCTAGTTTGTCCGTTTAAAGAAATAATTTGATTGTTTTGTCATGCACTTGCATATGTTGACATTTTTAGCTTTGAACAGAACCATGCTATTGAGACATAAATCGCCAATCTAATCGCTATCACAATTAGATATTCAGGTCTGTGGGACAGATTGTAAGATTTCATCATGTTATTAGGGACTTTAACAGGCCTTCTGTAACTGTGGGGACAAATAAACAACGCAAAATGTCCTTTATTATTTTTTTGTTTTTTTTGCAAATGAGTGTGCGGCGGGCTTTTTGGTTGTTTGTGTTGTCTTCCAGACTCTACATGGACAGCGGTTTTATGAGGGAGCTGTATATGCAACCATTTTACATGATGCTTTTGTCTTTGGAGCTCTTTTTTATACAATGTAGAAAATGACCTACTGTAGAGCCTAAAATCAAGCGCAGTATGGCTGATGTATCTTTGTCAGCTTGCCCCAGGGCAGATTATGACTGAGCGAGTGAACGGATAAATGTCAAACAAAAGACAGAATGGTGATTTATAGCTTACCAAGACTTCTCTCTCTTTCTTCACGCCTTTCTTTGGCTAAACGCACCCTGTCATCGGTCTTCATATAACCCTCTAAGACTGAAGACAGATAAGAACAGGGAAAGCAATAAAAGAATATTGCATGAGGTTTATTTAAATGAGTCACTTACTTGCTTTGTTACTGCTGTTTGCTTGAACATGTAAAGGAGATGCATGACCATTTATTTGTGGCTTCTTCTCTGTGCTGGATGGAGCTAAAAGGAAAAGAAAACCAAGTTATGGAGCAGACTCATACACTACTGTCTGACATTATAGCCCAGTGCAGTGGTGTAGTGCTGACTTGTTACCAGCAAAGGAGAATGGGAAGTCTATGCAATCTGCTCAGTGTTACTAAACAGCACAGTGTAAAATGCCAATAAGCTGCAAGCCAAGAACACTACTGTCTCTGCTATGGAAACAAGGGCGCAATCCTTAATAAGAAGACTCACTGATCACCCAACCACAATAATTAAGATAATTATCATAAGAGGAGAGAAAGAATGTGATACTCACTAGTTTTGCCAGTTCGGGCTGGAGAGCTGTGACCATTTGATGGAGGTTTTTTTTCAAGAAGAGTGATTGAGGGTGTTGCCATCTTCTCTTCTGACCAAGAATATGAATGCATTATTATTTGTATTATTGACAACAAAGAAAAATGGTGTCATCGTTATTGTGCTTGTTTTAGTTTTTTCTTAAAAGCAATTCATTCTTCAATAAAGTATTTGCTGTAAGAAGAACAAAGTCCAGTAGTCCTATAAAAACAGCTAAGTAGCTTTGCCTAATCAACTAATTAGTTGGTTGAGTAAGGTATTGTGGATTCATTCTGCACTTTAGCTGATGATGTGTGAATGATTAGGCAGCTTTGTTCAATTCTGAAATTATTAGCTGTTCTGAAAAGGCTACATCAGATTTAAGGCAAGTTTCATTTTACCAGTAACTCTACTGTGTTTCAGTTGATTTTAACTTTTCTTTGGACTACGACTGGATAGCATAAAATTAAAATAATGCGGCCTTCATCTTTGTTTGTCACTGATTCACTTCCTGAAGTTCTTATGAGCTCACCTAAATATTATTCTGTCAGCGTGAGTTACAGGTCAACCTATCCCAGACAAGATCCACTCCTTTTAGAAAGGCTTTTTAGTGCAAGTTTCGGGCATGGTGAAATGAATCCTGTCCAATACCAATAATATGCACAGTTATTTATGAATGAGCTAACCTACTCTCCAAGATCCCACGGCCAAACATTAAAATGACTCTAATGCTTAGACTCAGGTATTAGTGTGATAGTTTCATGATTTATTTAAAACAACTGTAATAGATCAATATGCAAAAAAAAATGTATCTTTTCTGGTTTACCTGTGTTCACAGAGGATGCAGTTGTTTTCGCCATTGTAGCAGACATGGGCTGCCCCCCAACAATCTGTAAAGACGCCAGAGCGGATCCGTTTCAAAACACAGCAGAAAGCTAATGCCAAAGACAGCCAGACACAAATGAGTCGGATGTTGCGAAGGTCAATATGAGCGGCAGATGATGGAGAAGAGCTGAGCTGTGGCTGGTGCGAAGGATGCTGCGCACTAAATCACTTTTCACTGCACTGACCGACCCACTGTGCTGTGCGCGCGCACTGTGCGTTACTGCGTAATGAGCCCTCTCTGCACTCTGTGCGTTCAGCACACATGCACACAGAGGAAGACGCAGTGAGGGATAAGACTCAGCCATTTGTTCAAAGACAAAGGAAATAGTTTGATATTGTACAGCAGCCTTTCATAGCACCCATAGAAACACGTGTTTATCAAGTGTAAATCAAACTAACTGTGGCTTGTCATTAAAGACAAACCATTTAAATTGTATATAGTCTCGCACATTAACCACGACTATCTTTGATTTCACACCCCAAGATCAAAATAAACACAGACGCACTGTGAATCAGCACGTGTAAGATTGTTTTGTTTGTGCAGGGTTGCATACATCGTGCTGCCAGCAGGAGGCGATGTAGGTTTGACAGTGTCGAAGGTTTAGACGAAAAAGGCAGGACCGGAAGGGCTGGTGGTGACAGAAAAGGACGGAGAGAGTGAGCAGCTAAAAGCTAAAGATGCTGTCCAATATCTCCACTGTGCTGAGAGCCTGTGTCCAGAGACATGTGAGTGAAAGTTGTGGAAAAACAAAGTGATTTTGTTGAACATTATGTTATGAGAGTGAAAAGACGAGACTTCGTCCAAAACTCTTGCAGTTTTCTGACCTTGGTAGGGCAATGATAGCTCGTTTAGCTAACATAGCCACGCTAACTTAAACGTCTTTTTTTTGTAAAGTAATTATATTGTTTCATTTAACTGAGTCCAAAAATTCATCACATTGTTGTGCTCCAGCATTTAGTGTTTTGGTTTTCAGAAATCAGCATGACGAGTTGACTTGATTAGTTTCATTTCAATTTTACAAACCAAATAACTTTGTAGAGTCTTGGGAGTGGCCATTTATCATTGTTACTTGTTGTCATCTTCAGGGCGCTGCAGCTGCTTGTCCGCGCGAAGCTACGCGGACTTCACCTCTGAAGCCTCATTTGAGATTAAGGTAAGGCTAGATTAGTTTATTACATGTTCAATACAGTGACCCTGTGTGTGCTAACACTACAGTGACACTATCTCTGTTTGAATCATGTATTATAGAAGTGTGACACACATAAGTTGGACGAGGCTCCTGCCACTCAGGTGGTGATGACTCGAGATGAGGGTCTGCAGTATTACCGCACCATGCAGATCATGAGACGCATGGAGCTGAAGGCTGACCAGCTTTACAAGCAGAAGATCATCAGAGGCTTCTGTCACCTGTACGATGGACAGGCATGTGATCATTCATCAGTGTTTATTTTACTAATGTCAGAACCAAGCATCATTTCCGTCAATAAAACATTAATCTCCTGTCTTTAGGAGGCCTGCGCCGTTGGCATCGAAGCAGCCATTAATTTGTCGGACCACCTGATCACTGCCTATCGCGCCCACGGCTACACCTACACTCGAGGGGGAACTGTAAAGGAGATTATGGCTGAACTTACTGGTATGGTTAAAAGAACAATTAATATTACATCTTTATTTAGATACAGTCTTAATAATTTTTTTGTTTTGTGTTCACAGGGAGAAGAGGAGGTATTGCAAAGGGAAAAGGAGGTTCTATGCACATGTACTGCAAGCATTTCTACGGAGGGAATGGAATTGTTGGTGCTCAGGTAGGAAGTAAACAAATCAGGACAACATTAAATAGGTTGCATTGCTACTTGACCATCAACTTCATCAAAGGTCATGTAATTGTAACCATGCGTTTATATTTGCAGGTTCCTTTGGGTGCTGGTGTGGCCTTGGCCTGCAAGTATCAAGGCAGGAATGAGCTCTGTGTCTGTCTCTATGGTGATGGAGCTGCCAACCAGGTACAAAACAATCATTATATTTTAAATAATTTTCTACCATGTGTTTGCATACATAAGGTTGAAAAAACAAATTTTCTTTTACATTTCACAGGGTCAGATTTTTGAAACCTATAACATGGCTGCTCTTTGGAAACTTCCTGTCATTTTTATCTGTGAGAACAACAGATATGGCATGGGAACATCAGTAGAGCGTGCGGCTGCCAGCACAGACTACTTTAAAAGGGGAGAATTTATTCCTGGGCTCAGGGTAAAACATACTTTTAAATTAAAACGGCAAATGTTTTGACTGCAAAACTACATACAAGTAAATAACATTTTGTGCCACTAAAGACTATTCTCTTTTAAGGTGGATGGAATGGATATCTTGTGTGTTCGTGAAGCAACACGGTTTGCAGCTGATCATTGTCGATCTGGAAAGGTAAAAGCTGCTTCTGAAATATATTTACAAGTATAACTTGTTATTACTGTCTTTTACATGTTGGGTGGCTTGTTTTTTCAGGGTCCTATCCTCATGGAGCTACAAACATACCGCTACCACGGACACAGCATGAGTGACCCTGGTGTGAGGTAAATTGATATAATTCATTTCAACCATGCTGTTTTGCTTTTCTTATGCCATAATCTTTAGCTTTTGTAATGTAAACACTTGTAATGTAATCTACATGAAAAATTTACAGATAAATCACATTTTTTGTAGAGCCTTTTAAAATTGTTCTGGTAAAATTGAGACTTAAATAATGCATCAGCTCCACTTTTTGCATATAGTTATCGCACACGTGAGGAGATCCAGGAAGTTCGCAGCAAGAGTGACCCTATATCTTTGCTGAAGGATCGCATGCTTAGCAACAATATGGCCAGTGTAGAGAACTGAAGGTAACTGTTTGTATTTTCTCAGTTGTTTCACATTGTTTGTGTATTGTATTTATTAAATAGATTTAAATATATTATGTCCTTTGCTTGCAGGAAATAGATGTTGAAGTTAGAAAAGAAATTGAAGATGCTTCATTGTTTGCTACCACGGATCCTGAGCCTCCACTAGAAGAGCTGTGCAACCACATCTATCACAACAACCCAACAATTGAGGTGCGCGGCACTAACCCCTGGTCCAAGCTCAAATCTCTCAGCTAAAATTTTTGTTTCCACACATTACCTTTTAATGAGTCTTTGTAATAAGGTCCCAGTTCTACAATTGCATAAATATGCTGTTGTAATAATTGTGCCTATTGCCTGGCCTATACTGCAACCATCAGCAAGTCTGATTTGTCTAATATGTAAAAAAAAAAAGTACCCGGTAAAATCCCTAAATGTCAAGACATCTTAACAGTCATTTTATTTCCAGAATATGTTTTGAAATTGGGATGTTTATATCCAGGACTTGTTTTTATTCATTTTGAGTGTGTGTATATATATTTAATTATATTAACTTTTCTTCTTGCTGATGGTTTGGTAACCAAGGTCCTTTAAATTTTAAATGGAAAACAACTTTGACTTTGAAGTATAACTAGTTTAAATTCCCATTTTGCCTTTTTCTTTTACACTCCTTGTTGCATAAACGTGATGGATAAATACTTGTCTGGATACTGTAAATACACCTTTTGTTATTACTCAAGCGCACAAAACCTTGGGGGGTCGGGGTTATATTTTGAGTTATCAGTCTGTACCTTATGTGCATATGCCAACTTGGTAAAATTAATTTATTCAGAAATGAATACTACACATAAGTGAATGTCAGAATGTCAGGACAAAAGGCAAACTACTGTCAGAGTGGAAAAGCAATTTATAGTTAAAACATGAATAGGCCTATATAGGAGGAAAAAGGATGTTCAAATGACTGACTGTTACACAAAGGGAATATGGCCTTTGCAAAGAATAACTAAATAAAGCAATAGTTTAACTGTAACATGGAATTAAAAGACTCTGTTAAAGGTATCTAAGCTTGGTTTCATTTTCATTTAATCATACTGCATGCCAAGGGTTTAATTCAATGTTTCCTAAAGCGTGGTATATAGGTGGCCTCCACAGTATGAATATTTGCATACAGGCAAACTTAACCCGAAAACTGGATTAGGTGGTGCCTTGTGTGGATTAAGAGAGTGGAAATGTAAAGGAGCAGAAGATTGTCAGACATACAGTATCTGCAGCACAGTTTGTAATCAGAAATATCTGCTCTACATTTGCAGCAAAATTGTATTTCAAACAAACAGCAATGCTTTTCTATATCTGGGTTTGAAGGAAGATTAATGATTGTCACATACAAGTACTGTGTGGAAAAAAACTTTTAGAAATTGTATACTGAACTTAAAGGAGACTTTATGTCAAATATTTAAAGGAACCGTATGTAAGATTTTGATGTCAGATTTCATAAACATCAATTATATGTGACCAAAGATACAAGGTCAACAAGTCCAAATATACTATATTATTTTTACTGAAAGTCTGTAATTCTGAGGTATTCCTAATTAAAAAAGCAATGGACATGATGTCCCTTTCTTGATGTTTACATTTATTATCCAATCAGAAAGCAGAATGAGCCTCACATGACTCTCTCAGTTGGGTTGCCAGTTTGGTTTCTTAGAGCCATGAGTCAGGAACATGTTTGAGTTTGAACTGATGTTGCACCAGGACACAGACACAACTGTCTGTGATAGGCTCAGGCATTTGTTTCCACACAGTTCTCATTAGGCTCCTCCCACATTGTGTTAAAAAGCAATATTTGGGAACAATGACAAAGAGTCAGGTGTCTGAGAAAGCAGCTTTCTATCTTCAGTGTATAAGGCCATTTGAAACTCTGGCAACCGTATGTTCATCTGTGATTGTTATACCTTTTATGAACCACTAGTTGTGCATCTTACATACGTTCTTAAGGAGAAACTATGGCATATGAAGACCAAAACCACATGTTCACTGTAAAACATAAAAATGTAATTTAACTTAATAAGCCACAGCTTTTAAAATGCTACTATGTTGTTGGTAAGAATATGGCAATTTTGAACCCTGCATGTTTTACTCATAATCTGAAACTAGATAAAGGTGGTAGGTGAAAACAGGGATTTTTCTGAGCTCCAGTTGCAAGACAAGATTACTCAAACATGCATGAAATAATCTAAATACAACTTTGGTTAAACTAATAATGAGGGACCACATAAAAACTCAGAAAGTACATTTTACACAATAGGTCCCCAAATATGGGAATATTCTCCAAAGCCCAGAAGATGGCAGTAGGGATTTTCAGACACTCCAATAACGGAAAGAAGAGGAAGACAAAACCAAGGAAGAAGCACTTCAAACTCGCGGTGCCAGTCTGTGCGGAGGCTACGTGCACCAGAGGCAACGCAGCAATGGAGCTTTTGTTGCAGCTAAACATAAGACGGATCTTTTCTGTGCTTTGTGCACTATTCTGCTCTTCATCACCAACCTCAGCTCTGCAGCGGACTCCCAGTGCCACAATTACGCGGGAGGACACGTCTATCCCGGAGAGGCTTCCCGTGTGCCAGTGTCCGACCACTCTCTGCACCTCAGCAAAGCAAAAGTGAGACAAATTTATATAGCATTGATCAATTTTGGGTGTAAGTTTTTATTTTTTAAATTCTCTCCACAAATGGCTTGCTCGGTGATGCACTGAAATTTGATCACCTGGCTGTAGTCAAATGAAACCCATATTCTCAGTGCACAATAGTAGCTCACCAACTAGGCTGTATGTTTAGGTGTTTTTTATTTGTAATTCAAAAGGACACGTCACTCTTAAGGGAAGCATGGAGTTGTGTGTCCGCCCCTTAACACATGACTTTTTGTGGCACCTCTCCAACACTATTCTCCAAAGTTTCACAAAACACAAAGACTAGGTCAGCACTTGTTCAAGTGTCAAAGGCCATATTCTTGTCATTATTTAACAAGCTATGAATGCTATGCTTTCATTTTCATTATTATGGAAAAAAACAATAATGCAAGTTTTCTAATAGGAAGTCTGATATATTTTCGTTTTGTATGGAGTGCTCAGCTGTTTGTGATTTATTATTTTCGACTTAATTCAAACACACTTTTTTGTCGCTTTACCTTTACCTTTAAATTTACCTGGCTGTCCCACACCTCTGTCTTCATTGAGATGGTTCAAAGACACATCTCCTTAGGACTGTGTAATATCATGTTAAGAAAAATTCTGTTGTGTGCTTTGACTGAGCTGTAAACTGATTCAGAAAATATTAAGTTGAGCAATATTGTTAAATGTTAAAAACATGTTTTAGATGTACAGTATTAGTTGAGGTTTTGCTATCAGACAAATTCTATAAAATGAATCCCTAAACTGCAGAAATAACCTTTGTAGAATTATTTTTTGTATTTTTCTATTGTGTTTATTTAGCTCTTTTTCTTTTGCTATGCACAACATACTCAACATTCAATATTTTCAAAACTATTGTTCAATAGTTTGTAAAACTTGCTATATTGTATATATATCATAATATTATGATTTACCAGATCTTCAATTAATCTACTTCTTACTGGGCTGACTTCATGTCATGGTATGAGCGAGTAACACTTGAATTTAACCAATCAGTGAAGTGTGATCTTTCAGACGGAAGTACATTATTTTATTTACGTCAAAGTCTGTAGGAAAATAATGTATATGCATGAACTGTGACAGAACTGAATTTCTGTACTTTTTCCCCTGTATTGTCTACTGTTACATCTCATTTAATATGACATCTTCCAGTTTCTAAGCCTGCCCCACAGTGGAAGGAACAGCTGTTATCAATGGGGAATTCAAGGAGCTGAAGTTGTCAGACTACAAAGGCAAATATCTCGTCTTCTTCTTCTACCCATTAGATTTGTGAGTAGTGCAGACATTTACTACTGTGTTTAGGTGAAACATGTAATTGTGAGTGCTGTTTTTTTCTGCAGTACCTTTGTCTGTCCCACTGAGATCATTGCATTCAGTGATCGTGTGCATGAGTTCCAAGCCATCAACACAGAAGTGGTTGCCTGTTCGGTGGACTCACAGTTCACTCATTTGGCCTGGTGAGGCAACAATACAAAAATTACAAGAGTTTAATACTTGCTTAAATATACAGTAGTTAGTTTTAAGTTTAAGGTTTTATTGTAAGTAAATACATGTTTTTATATCAGGATAAACACACCGCGAAAACAAGGAGGTCTCGGAAAAATGAAGATCCCCTGTTGTCAGATCTCACTCATCAAATCTCCAAAGACTATGGTGTTTATCTTGAAGATCAAGGACACACACTAAGGTACTGTATATAATCTGTGCACTATTATTTCACATTCGGAAACAAAAATGGGACAGAATTGTAAATTGTTTGTACATTTTCTTGCCTTGTAAAGGGGACTTTTCATTATTGATGACAAAGGCGTCCTGCGGCAGATAACTATGAATGACCTTCCAGTGGGGCGATCTGTAGACGAGACTCTGCGTTTGGTCCAGGCTTTCCAGTACACTGATAAGCATGGAGAAGGTATGGAGGTTTAGTTGCGCAATCACTATTGGGACAAGTTGTCATGTTATTGTTTCCTATATTGCAGTGTGCCCAGCAGGATGGAAGCCTGGCAGTGACACAGTAAGTAACTTTTTATTTAATGATTTGAATTCTAACCATGATGAAAGAAAAGGTAAAATTGTATTATTTGATGTTGTTGCACACTTATTTACTGGGTCAAATGTTTTCACAGATCATTCCAGACCCTTCAGGCAAGCTAAAATACTTTGATAAGACCAACTAAGGTGCACTTATTCCACCCTACGAATGATGCAATAAAATGTTGTTTGGTTCATGTGAAGTTACAAGTGTCTTCTGTGTTCTAGCACTTTTCTGTCAATTTACTGTTAAAAGAAAAAGTGGATTACTTGATTTGTTTCTTTTAAATAAACTTTTCAAGAAAATATTTTAAAGACTAAATAATAAGTCTCCAAACAGGAATGTGAATGTTTTTCTCTACACCTACATTAATGTCAGCTGTTCAGTTGGTGTGAAGCCCAACAAAAAAAATTGCAATTTAAGTTGTTAATTTAATGAGCCTTAATGGTACTGTGTGTCTACAAATGGTTTTGATCAGTTCTATTTATTCTAAGACATTAACTTAATTCCAAGACAAATCTCTCTATATTGATAAGTTGCATGTAATATGTAGGTCTATTGGTTAGTAGATGTTTAACTTCCTATTGCATTCAGACCAAGTTAATGGTTATCTTAAAGCATGACAAACAGGAAATTACAACGTGTTAGAACCATATAAGGATTTTGACCACACCCCCAAATTTGTGCTTAAAACCAGTATTGAAGAAACTGTGTCTCATTCTGTACTAAGCCTGGCCAAGGTTTTCAGTATATGATAGTTTCCTATCTTTTGTCGGGGGGTAAACTCCTGAGGAGCGAATGAAGAAACAAATTCTTCTTTTGTTTACATTCAGAGGACTAGTAAGCAAAGGGAAAAAGGCTAAAAAGAGAAAATGGCCAATTTTATATTAAGGAAGGCTGAACCTAAGGACGTGACTGATATTTTGCGACTGATAAAGGTAAGCTGCATACTATATATACTGCACATATCTAGAGTGAGATAGAGAAAAAGTTAGATCAATTTACTTTATTAGATTTTCGGAAAAGTAAAACATTTTATGTACAAACCTGACATTAAATTCAAATGCTACAAAAATAAACATTTTGTATATAGTTTAGTGTTTTCTTGCTGACGTAAATAGTTTCTTTGTTAATCACATGAAAACCACTTGTGACTACTTTCCATACATTTTTAGGAACTTGCCAAATTTGAGGAAATGGAGGAGCAGGTCAAGCTGACTGAAAAGGGTAATAAAAGGCAGAACTGATTTTTTTTTCCCCTCAGTTAATGTTCTACTGAATTATAATAGTATGTATTTCACATTTAGAGCTTCTTGATGATGGTTTTGGGGATCATCCATTTTATCACTGCCTGGTGGCTGAAGTACCTAAAGAGCATCAAGGAGCACAAGGTTGCAAAATGAAAAAGGACCATTAAATAGCAAAGTGCTCCAAGATTTTTAACAAAGTGTCTCTCTGCAGGTTACAGTGTTGTAGCATTTGCAATGTACTACTTTACTTATGACCCTTGGATTGGAAAACTGCTTTATTTAGAAGACTTTTATGTCATGGACGATTACCGAGGTATGCTTACAAAAAATACATTGATAATTATGTTATGATTAATATACACATATTTCTTTCAGGATTTGGCATTGGCTCAAAGATTCTTAAGGTGCTAAGTGAGGTAAAGTTCAATCACTTTGAAACTTTATCATTATGAATGCAGTTATTTATCCTCTGTTTATTTCTTTTCTTTCAGATTGCTGTTAAGACCCGCTGCAGCAGCATGCATTTCATTGTTGCTGAAAACAACACAAAGTCCATTGAGTTTTACAAGCGCAGAGGAGCTGCTGACCTGTCCTCTGAAGAGGGCTGGAGACTTTTTGCAATAAACAAAAAGGGCCTAGTAAAAATGGCTGCAAAATAGAATCAAGCATTATTTTTCATAGAAAGGGAATTAACTAATTTTGACTATTTCAAAAGAAAGAAATCTGAAATTACGCAATTATATTCTAAAGCAATAAACCAAATACGATTATCTATCTTGATCTTATGAATTATAAGTCCGATTTATCTGTTTCTGTTATTTTGCTGAGTTTCAGTCTGTCTATTGTTTATTAAACTGGCTCTTTTATAAAAACTTTTTTTGCTTTTTTTCTTTTTTGTTCTCGAGTATCAGTACGAGTTATTACTAGTTTTTTCTCTCTCTGCTCTCTCCTCTCCTTCTCTCCTCTCTCTTACTCTTCTCTTCTCTCTCTCTCTCTCTTCTCTCTCTCTCTCTCTCTCTTCTCTCTCTCTCTCTCTTCTCTCTCTCTCTCTCTCTCTCTCTCTCTCTTCTCTCTCTCTCTATATATATAGTCATCTATAGTACAGTAATGGACATACTTTTATTGCCTGTCAATATTCTCAGCACTGTGCATCAGTAAGGTGTTGCACCTGATAAGATGCACTGAAAGTAGACCTGTTAAGTCAGCACATTTTTCTACCATATTTGTTAACTTTTCTTTTTGAATATGTGTAGAGTAGCTAACAAATGATTAGAGTAATAACCCCTGAACTTGAAGACGATTTTAAGGGAAAAGGTTACAACTTAACTAAAGCAAACATGTGAAAAGCAACACAAGAGAGAACTGAATACTAGTATGTAAATAAATCAATGAAACCCTGATGATATGGATGTTTTTCAGAAGGAATACTTGATAAACTGATAGTTTGGTTGTGTGACTTACAAAAAGTACTCCAACATCTCTGTAATACATCAATGGCCTCTTCTGCTTCCTGACCGCATCACATTTTTCTCCCAAATCAAAAGGTTAAATCAGTTCTAACGCACAACTAAATGTTCTAAAGATGATAAACAAACAATAGGACTTCTATGGGAGCTAACGAAGTCTCAGGCCATGAGTACTGGTGAAACTGGAGGCCCTGGACTGTGGTTCTGATGGCCTGGACCTGTGGACCGGGAGCTGCAGTGTCTCTCCACAGCTCTTCCGCTGTGACGTGTTGTGCTGACGGCGGCCTTGGCGCTGGAGGAGCGGGGGGCTGTAGCAGGACAAGACCTGGATCCAGACGCTCACAGCAGAGCTCCACTAGAAAACCCATAACCCCTCCTTCCCTGCTTCTCTGCGGCCCGCCCAAATAACACAAAATCCCGTCTGAATCGTGCCCGAGTCTGGGGAAAGCAGCGGCCTGGGGAAGGACGAGGGACAGAGGCCATCCCCGCTGCAGCAGAAATCTGGTACGCCGCCTCACTTCTCTATTTCGAGGCCTTTGTAGAGTGATGTGTAGCTGTATCGTCGTGCTTTGTATGCATGTCGAGCTTTGGTCTTTATTCTCTTTGAGAGGCCGCAGAGGGTTGGGCCTTTTCTCCTCAGGCCCGGGCCTCGTCGTAGGCCGTCCTCGGTGAAGTAGGCCTGGCCGGTTAGCTCGTGTCTGCATCTAAAACTTATGCATGCATTCATTTATCTGATTATTAATGGTTTATACGTCATTTATCATGTGCCTTGTCCTATAATCTACCGTCACAATGACACCGGGCATGTTTTTCCCTCTGTGAGATGCGTAACTGAGCCATTGTGAAATTAGCTTTGGTTGGAGCAAGCTAACAAAATGGCGCATGCTGCCCGGACTGAAAGACGATGTGTAGATGTGTTGCCCTCCTCCTGGCTCAAGATTACTGACACATTTACATACCATTTATGCACTCCTACATTGCAGGACAATAGCAGCTTAGTGACAACATAGCTTATTACATCTTAAACTTGATACATTTCTTCTGAATCTTTACTGAAGGTAGTGAGATTCACCCTGGGCTTTGTGGGAAATAAACAAGCCTTTCAAGCAATGATCAGGCACCGGCTCAGAGAAGATTCACAGAACCTTTAGCAACTCTATAATCTTGTACACTTTATGATGTTATAAGGGTTACCAACCCCATCCCTCGGGGGCTGTTGTCTGTTTTTTACCTGAATATGGGGGGATGGTGCTCTAGTGAATCAATGAACAGCAGCTGCATTTCCACCTCTGTTGACATCTGCATCAGCTTTCTGTGTTTTTGATACAGCACTGCTTTCCCTCATGAAATTAAAATCTCATTTTGCGTGTTTTGTAATAACATTTTCAATAATTAAATATCAACATTATGCATCTTGTTTTGAAAATAATATTTTTACAATTGAATATCAACAGTATTATTAAATGTAATAATTACCTGTCTCACCTTTCTCACTGCGAATGAAACATCTGTGTCTTAGCAGGTTTATTCTTTTCCCTCTAATAAAATAATGTGCTACATCTAATTTTGTTTTTGTGAATATCTAAGTTTCTCTGTAATTTGCTTCCAGCTCTCCAGTAACAAATGCAGTGCGAGGACAATGGATGATGATGACACCAGGCTTTCTATGCAATCCAGAGAGCCTAAGTTAATACTACACGGATCGGGTAATGCATAAAACTATATATAAAGAGAAGCTAATGGAAAGAAAAAATGTTGATTGTTGAATAGATATAAACAAATTTGTAAAGGTTAGCCATGCAGGTTTTATACAATTGAAGACTTCAAATTTTTCTTCATCTGTAAGTTTACTTGAGCTATTTGTATTTTGGGGTATTTCAAGAAGCAGGATTCTTTCGTCAGCCAGATAACTATTATAACAGGTGTTATCACTCAAGCCTATAGATGAGTATTTGTAAAGTTGAAGACATCTAATTTTCTTTTAGGTCAAGTCTGAACTAGTATTAGTAAATAACATAACGTTATTCACGGGCTTGTTAACTGGCTAACTAGGTAATCCTGCTTCTTGCAGATGAGGGTGGTGCCGGCGGGCAGTTTGTTGTGGAGCTTCAAGAGACTGTGTTGGTATCAGAAGGCGAGGGGGAAGGCATGGCGGTTCACAGGTTTGCCTCAGAGGAGCTAGTCATCCAGGATGCAGTTGAGGATGTGGTTTCTGAGTATGTACACTGCGATGAAGATGAAGATGTTGCTGTAGAGACCTGTGTGATGGCCCTAGAGGGAGACGAGGAAGGAGTAGCCATGAGTGACATCAATGATGACGGTTTGGACCCTGACCAGCAGGACGAGGACCAGGATGGTTGTGGAGACTACTTGATGATATCTTGTAAGGGTGGTTTTAGTCAATTTTATTTTATCTACATAAGGAGAATTATCATTACTTGTTACTAATTTATGTGTGCCTTCTCAGTGGATGAAGCTGGTAAAATGGTGTCTGAAGATGGAACAGAAGTGACAGTGGAAGGGGCTGTGGAGGATCATGAGGTGGAGAAGGATGAAGATGGCCAAGAAGTTATTAAGGTGTACATCTTTAAAGCAGATTCTGGAGAGGATGACATGGGTATGTGATTTAGTTGTCTTTGGTTTTAGGTTTCTTTTACAAGCATTGTTTTGCTTTCTTCTAATGTTTGAAACCACATTTTTTCTAGGTGAATCTGTGGACATCAGTGACAATGAGAGTATGACTTTAACTGACTCTGGACATCCACTTAGAGAGAAAATGGTTTACATGTCTGTTGGTGATTCACGTCACAATCACGGCAACCATGGTAAGTAATTGAGAATTTGTAAGCGACTAACTGTAGAAACATTTGTTTAAAGCTGGAAAGAAGAAATAGATGTTAAAATCTATTCAGCTACTTCCTTGATCTCCAAATCTCTGCTTTTCACAATGCATTATTTTTTTACTACAGCTATGATTTAAGAGCACCTTTTTACAACATCAAAGTGAAATGGTTTCTGGAGTCTGGTTTGCAGTAAAGTCGGGGGGGGGGTGGGGGGGGTAATGTTACAAATTAATTAAATTAAAACAAACTAACTTTGAAGTGATGCAATCAAAATTCCATTGAATGATAAGCTTTCAATCATAAATCAGATGTTGAAATCATCCAGCACTGTGTTGTTTTTTACACTCAGATGTGAATTTTAAAATGCATGTTTACTTCTATACTGAAATATAGATTGAAGTCAAATTATTGTCATTATCTAATGAGTTATAGCACTGAAATGGTATTTAATCTTTTGAGACAAGTAACTGTTTTACTGCCCAGTTGTTGTTGCCGCAGTCCTGGAATGATATTTGTGTATTTGCTGATCAAGCATATCTGTGTGCCTGACACTACTCATGGTTTTAAGATAAGCTGGCTATTTGTGATTTTGTTGCATTAACAATACAATCACATTTAAAGGAGACTTATAGTGTACATTTTTTAATCTTGTTATACGTTTTATTAAGAATGATTCAAGCATGTTTGAGTAATCTTGTCCTGCAGCTGATGATTGAGTGCTCAGAAAAGCACTGTCCTCACCTACCAACTATCCCTGCCCACTTGTCTGTTTTTAATTTGATAAAATAAAAAAAAAAAAATCGAATTCATAGTAAAAAAAAAGTATGGCTTAAAATGGCTACTTTACAACAATAAAAATGACAAATTTGAAAGGCTTATGACTATAAAGCTTAAAGGAAGGGCTTATCATTTCTACAGTTTTGCACAGGATGTAAATTTACCTCTTTCTATTTCTAAGCTCAACATCAATTTTGTGTGTAAAAAAAAAAAAAAAAAAGCAAATGTAAAGTATTAATTTACATATATTATAGTTTCTTTCTAAATACATGGAAAAGACACTAAGTCCTATTTAAGGAACGACACTATAGTAAACAATTAATATAGCATAAAATCTATTCTTTCAGGTGCTGATGATGGCGAAGGTTGTGAGAATCGCAATGGGGCTGCAAGTGCACTGTTGCACATTGATGAGTCTGATAGAATCGATGACCTCAATAGGCAACGGAGCAAAAAGAGAAGGTCTGAGCCGCGGCAGGTGCAGACAGGTGAGAGTTGTACACACTTCAGTATGCCGTATTTCAAGAGCTGCATGTTATTTAACTACTTAATTATATTTTGCATCCATAATTTGTGTCCCTTTTGTAAATTTTGTTTCTAGCCATCATCATTGGACCTTATGGCCAGCCACTAACTGTCTATCCATGTATGCTGTGTGGAAAGAAGTTCAAGTCACGTGGATTCCTTAAACGACACACTAAGAACCACCATCAGGATGTTCTCACCAGAAAAAAGTACCAGTGCACAGACTGCGATTTCACAACTAATAAAAAGGCCAGTCTCCACAACCACATGGAGGTGCATGCTCTGAGCAGTAAAGCGCCCTTTGAGTGTGAAATGTGCGGGAAGGAGTTTCACCAGCAGTCAGCGCTGTTCTCACACAGACTGCAGCACCAAAGGGAACCCAAAACCCAGCCACCACCTGCACCTTCCAAACTGCATAAATGCAAGTTTTGTGACTATGAGACTGCCGAACAGGGGTTGCTAAATCGACACCTGTTGGCTGTTCATAGTAAAAGTTTCCCTCACATTTGTGTAGAGTGTGGTAAGGGCTTCCGTCACCCATCAGAACTTAAAAAACACATGCGCACACACACGGGTGAGAAGCCCTACTCCTGTCTCTACTGCGACTACAAGTCTGCGGATTCATCAAACCTTAAGACTCATATCAAGACCAAACACAGCAAAGAAATGCCATTCAAGTGTGAACGTTGTTTTCAGACTTTTGGTGAGGAGGAGGAGCTAATTCAACATGGACTCACTCATGAAGAGAATAAGACCCACCATTGTGCCCACTGTGATCACAAGAGTTCCAATTCCAGTGATTTGAAACGCCATATCATTTCTGTTCACACAAAAGACTATCCGCACAAATGTGCGGTGTGTGGGAAAGGCTTCCACAGGCCATCAGAACTAAAAAAGCACTCCCTTTCCCATCGCAGCAAGAAACTTCATCAGTGCCGACATTGCAACTTTAAAATAGCAGATCCTTTTGTTCTCAGTCGCCATATTTTGTCTGTCCACACAAAAGAGCAACAGGCATCTCCTGAAAAGACTGAGACCAAGCGGCCAGAGGCAAACACTTCAACAGTTACCCCTAAAAAGTCTGTGAGCTCCTCCAGTGGCTCTACCACTCCAGCCAGAGTGAGCGCTGCCAGCTTGGCCAGCAGTGTCACAGTAGTGATTGGCAAAGGACAAAAGAGAGAAGAATTTACCAGTGCCAGTATTGTGACTACAGCACGGGGATGCCTCAGGGTTTAAACGGCATGTCATTTCCATCCACACAAAAGACTATCCTCATCGCTGCGAGATCTGCTCTAAAGGTTTCCGACGACCCTCAGAGAAAAACCAGCACATTATGCGTCATCACAAAGACGTGGTCCAGGCAGACTGACTTGAACCAGCCGGACGCTAAACCACAGCTATGAACATTTATTATACCATACAACCCCAAAGCCACTCAGCAAACGCCATCCACTTGTATACAGTGTAGTGTTTTTGTACTACACTTAGTCCATGTTCTTTTCAACTTTTGACATTCCCAGGCTTGTCGTGAAATGTATACACATGTACATAACTTTAGAAAACAGACCTTCTCTTGGACGTGCACTTAAAAATGCATATCCCTCTGTGGTGACAGTTGCATGGCAGATGTCTTTGTAGATACACTTTTTACTTTTGTATTCGTTCATATCCCTCAAATGGAAAGTGCAAAATGTTTGCATCAACAAGTGGTACTTTGTTAGTTTGCTATATTGTTTCCCGTAGCACTTGGTGAAGTAGTGGCGTGTGTGCAACTGTGCATGTGCCCACATTTCCATCTGACAATTACGGATGATGAAAACAGTAGAATATTGCAGTTCTCTAACTGCTTATCTTATTCTTACTAATCATGTACTTAAATAATGCAGTATATTTTTAGCCCAGTACACTTGACACTTGTTTTATGTCAATGAGCCAAAAGGCTGTCGGTATTAACTGACTGTTTTTATCAAAATATTTTCTTGATATAATTGAACATTATATTATTCCCTTTGCCAGGTGCTTCATTGAGTTCAGTGTGAATGCAGCATTAGTGTCTGAGGATGGTGTTTTCTGATGTACTTTTGCTCGTAAAATTAAGATGCAAATTCAAAACCTGGTGCTGATGGGGTTCTGCTTTTACGTTTTCTCATGTGATCATCTTTGTTCTATTTATTTCATTTACTTGTATAGTTGAGTGTAACTAGACTTCTATGGGACGTAAATTATTGTTTTGTATACAACATGTACAGAGCGTGTAGATGTAAACACTTGAAATGGATTCCGAACTGTGTTGTTATGGATGTACCACAGCATACTTGTTTAAAAGTAATAAAAACACGGTGTTTTTAGACAGTGTTTATTGTTTTCACGGTTCATCAAATTCAAGATGCTTATTGAGAAACTATGAAATGTTGAAATTAATCAAACAATTGTCACTGACAGGTAGTTTGTATGTGAGAAATAATTATGTATACTTTAAATGTGTAAAGAGGTAATACATTTAGGTTTGCTCGGTTGATGAGTAGGAGTATCTTCTATACAGTTAGTTACAAACGTGACAGAAAAGGAAAGTTCTGTTTATACAAAATTATGCAATAAAAGCAATAATGCAGTAGAAGATTAAAAGCAAATTGTTAAGATATGTATATATTTCATTTATATGTAGATTGACACATATACACATATGTATATATGTGCGTGGGTAGGTAGGTATGTGTATGTGTATATATATATATAATTTTTTTTTACAATTTGCTTTTAAAAATTGTGTATTAGACATGTACACATTCCAAAGAAAATTATTTGTTGATAAAGAATAGGAAAATAGGAAACTTAAACAACAGTCTCACTTCTAAACAAGGATTTTTTTTATTAAATCATTTTTAAACTATTTATATTGGGATAATAACAATTACTAATTTCTAATTTATCTGAAACCTCTAAATTAATTCACATAAAGGCTTGATGATCTTTTCAAAGTAATTACACAGATGGGCAGTCACCTGCAAAACAAAAACGCAACAAAAAAGTTGAAAAAAATAAAATACATAAATTAGTCACTATATATATCTCCACCCATACCATTCTTGGGCAAGATGACTATATTTTCTGGTAAAACCCCATTTTCCGAGGCAAGTTGCCGAAACTTTTCCTGGATCTCTGGGTTGAAATCTGCTGTGCGACCTATAAAAGACATACACTAAGTAAATGTTTTTGATCAAATGTGACTAAAACTAAATCTACAACAGACTATTTTTACTGTAAGCTTTGACGACAATGTCAGAGGAATCTCCAATGGTTTTGATTGTGTATATCAGTGCATACTCATCATACTTAATGTCCACTATTCGCATGTCATTCACGCTGCCTTGACCTGATAAAAATATGTACATTTTAACTGCATATGCAAAACGACATTCAGATTTCTCATTGAAAATATGTCTGACTTACACTGTGTTACTCACCGGCATAGGTGAATTTTCCAGCACATCTGTTTTTTTGGCCAAGTTGTGCATTCTGAAGCAAGATCCGTCAGGGCTGCACATACATTTAGCCTCTGATAATAAAGAACTGTTGCATCAAAAGAGCATTTAATGTACAGGTTTACTTACTTGAGACTTTCAAAGGGCATGTCTAGGTCCCCATCCATCACAGTGAAAGTTGAAGTACCCATTCCCATGGTTACCTTATGTCTGATAAACCACTGAGCGTTTGTGGCGAATCCAGTCAGGTACCATTTTCCTGACATCTAAAGAGCACAATTATGAAATTAAATCAAATCAAAACCAATCTTGCAAAAAATTCAATTGCATCTAATTAAATATGCTACTGAGCATTTTACAAGTGCACCATAGATTCAAGCTTATTTGACTCCAGTTTGTGGACTGCTGAGTTAAAAGCCAAGTTAATGTTTAACAGCTGAAATGCAGTACATGCCTTACATTTAAAAGCAGTTGTTAAAAGTTTCTCACCCCTTCAGTGTTGAAGTCCGATTGTGGCAGGACGTCCGCAGATGCCCAGAAGAAGCAAAAAGTTAGTCCCAGTGCTGTGGTTTGGATGGTCATCATAATGATGGTTTTGTTTGTCTCAGTGAGAAGCTCCGATGTGAAGTGTGGTTGTGTGAAGCATCTCTTTATAAAGCAAAACATAGCCTGCCTACCATCCCCCAGCAAAAACAGACATGCCCACTCACAGCATGGAGCTGGGATCTGTCCATGCTTGACAGTCTTGTATTAGACCTGTCAGCGGGAGACTGTCCCACAAGACACAATGGAAGCATGAAAATTACAGTTAATGTTTGTAACCATTTCAAGTGGAAAAAAAATATATAAAAGTGATTTAAAATGTATGGCGCAATTCACCTCATAGGTCACTCAAAGTGCTTTACAGTTACAGGGTCCACACCCAGTGTAAGACTGGAGTAAGTTGGATAATGTGCCTTGCCCAAGGACACAACAACACTCCACTCATGTCATCCTACTGTGGCACCTGGTGTGTTTCAGCAGTCTGTCATCCAAGTACTGACCAGGTCTTGTCCTGCTTAGCTTCTTAGGTATGGTCTCAATTAGAAGTGTAGTAGTAGTAGTTTATTGCACTGTGTTAACCAAATTCACCCAAACATGCTGTTTAGGTTTGAATATAAAATACAAAGTTATAAGTATGTAAAACTATCCCTATGTGCCATGTTGCTATTGGAGATTAGACCTGCATCTGCTTGTGCAATGAAGATGGAAATGTTTTTAAAGTAAAGAATAAACATCATAATTGGCCCTTAATAAAATACATACACAAAATGACCTTGCCTAATTTAGTAATTTTTGCTGCACAAGAAGTAAACAGAGCAGTTTGTTGACTCCTGAACGTTAGTGCTTCATAAGTTATGTATTTCTCAACACTGACCGTAGCACGAAAGCCCACAGAAAGGCTGTCAGTCTCAGACATGGCCCACAGGTATATAGTCTAATATATCATTGTGATAGATAGAAAGAAAGTAATCACTATGAGAGCCATTACATCCTCTGGCTGGCCTAAATACCATGCCAGTTAAAACAAGTACAGCAAATTCCCCTAAAAATGCACTTTTTCTGACAGTTAAGTTTGCACCGGTCTGTCTCCTTTATTTATAACAGTGTCAAAGGCCATTGCAAATACTGGCTAATATTTTTGTAATCAAATAAGACACTATTCGGCATCTTAGGAGTCAAACTCTTTTCATTTTTATCTAATAACAAAGAACCAAGTTATAAACTGGAGTGAAAATGATATGGTGGTTTATTGGTAAGCACGCGTGCTGACATGACTGGACCATAAGAACTTTATCCTAACTAAAGTTGTTTTAAAAAAAAAAACTATTTCACAGTGTCTTCAGGCACCTTAGACATTTTAAGCAATAGAATACAAATGTGACTGTAAATATAGGTTTGTTTATTTTTCATATTTGACACAAACATTACTCGGTGTAACACGGCACACTGCTCAAGTAAACCTTGTTTTGTTAAAAAAAAGTTTTCTTTTGACTGGGTTATTGAGCGAATCAACTATTTTGGTGATTTTTATTTATTTCAAGTTTAATTATAAAGAATTGTTTACATGTAAAGCAAGTATAAAATTTATGAAGCTGTCAAAAAGTACATTTTATATCAGTGCTTGATGTTATTACATGTTACATTTTTTCATTCAAACGCAGTAACTGTTTATTTGCATTTCAGGTGATGCATTTACTAGACCAAAACTGTGTGAGTGGACTGAGACGAGGAGTGTGTCATGGTGAGAAACTGAAGCCAGTTGTGAGTGAATCCATGCGAATGCTCTCCTGTGACCAGCACCAGTCCACACAGGCGCCAGTGCCCTGTCCCACTCCTCAGGGCCATCTGGGCCTCTCTCTCTGTCACATTGAAGCTGATGTTTAGGATCTGCACCACCATCAGGTAAAGGAGGCCTGCTGTGATGATTCCACTGTACCACACACAGGTGAAGCACAGAGCTGTGCTGTTCACATAAAGAAAGATACTGATACTATCAGAAAATTCTGTATTAGCACTTATCATCATAGTAGGTGATTCAATATTGTTACCTGAAGTTTGAGTAGACTCCTGGACAGTAGAAGACTGCAGTAAGAATATACTGCTCACGGCAAATGCTGCTCAGTACCAGACTCATGCCATACACAGAGGTTACCAGGAATAGGCCCAGGGTGAACAGGAAACTCCGATGGTTTGCTTGTCCCACACAGCTATTTATCCTGCAGCATCTCATCAAATCAGACAAAGAAACATTTATAGTACATACAATTCCATTCTCTCGCCTCTTTAGGGCCAGTCATACTATAAAATATTTCTACTGACATTAAAGATACTTGTGTGGCTTGATAAATGAAGCCTTTGCTTATGACCCACCAGATACAATGATGATCCAGACGTTGGACACAGGCTCCACAGGTTCGACAGTGCCCTGCTCGTGGAGGTCTCATTATTTTGCACACAGGACACCGGATCCACTTGCCTCTTTTAGAGTTTTTTGTTTTTTGAGTTGTTGCATCTCCATTAACCTCCACTTGTTCATTTTTGTGTTTGTCATACAAATCAGGCGTGACAAATCCTGGGCCTCTTTTGGTGTTGAATAAAGAGATGATGGTCAGGATCATGCCTGTGGTGACGGCGCAAAGATGGAAGTGACTGACATCGCCTCGAGGCAGAATCTCTTTGATGAAGAGGTAGTACATGTAGCCCAGGGAATATAAGGCCAGTGTGAGGAAGAAGAGGGTGCGACGTTTCTTTTGGTGAGTGGCATAATAGTACCAGAGCACCAGGACAGGCAAGGCTGTCAGGACAGTCACACCCAAAACAAAGTGTAGAGCTGCAATTCTTAGGAGGAGAGGCAGCAGCACCAGAGCTGGGATCATGGAGATTTCTATATGATCAATAATGGCCTGCAAAACTGGAGATTGTAAACTGCCCTTGGGGAGAATGGTCCTCAGCCAGCTGTACAGGAGTAATAAAAAACAGAGTCAGATCAGGTCCACTTGAAATAATGTGATCTTGATAACAGGATGTTCAGGAAACTAGGAGCATTTTAAACTTGAATGTGACATGACACTTATAGACCACTTTTAGCTGTGTAGAAGAAACAGATCTATCAAAACCTTTTCTGTTTTCTATGATGGAAGAAGAGTGCTTCAGTGGCACAAAAAATTTAGAAAATCTGTAAGAAAAAAAATCATGTGCTCTTATTTTAATTTGGTTTTTAGAGTGCTTTGACTTTTATCTTTCTACCTTCTGTTTTCTGTTTGAATAGGTAAGGAGGTTTATAATAATTACCGTATTATTAACTTTTAATTATTTTTTTCAATTATTATGTTTATATTTTTTTTATCACATCATCATCATTATTATTATTGTAGCAAATCTTACCCAGCAAATCTCAAAGGGGACCTAATATGTCGAATTCACTTTTCTAAGATTTTAACCTTGTTATAACAAGGTTATATTTTAATTGATTCATGAATGGTAATCTTGTATTCTAGCCTCAGCTGGGATGCTCAGAAATTCCTGTTCTCACTTACCACCTATCCCCTCCCACTTGCCTGTATTTACTTGTTATAATTCAAAAGATTAATACTCAAAGTGAAATTATACTGTTCACACAGTTACATTTTAAAATGAAGAGGCGGGCTTATCAGTTCACAGGAAGTCAAAGAGCTGTTTCTATTTTCAAGCCGTTTTGGGTCGATTTTGTGTTTTACAATGAACAAAAGGTAAATTACTGATCTACATATGTTCTAGTTTCTTACCAAATAGGCCTATTAAACAACAACAACAACAACAACAACAACAACAACAACAACAACAACAACAACAACAACAACAAAACATAATAGGAGGACCCTTTAAGAAATGTTTACGTTTTTAGCTGGTATAACTTGCAAAACTATTTTTATCCAGCAGATGGCGCTGATAGCCTTTTTACATTGCGGAACATGCAAGTGAAGCAAAATACAATAAACTGTGCATATTGTGTCCAAATAGTATTGCCTAGCCTACTGTTCTTTGTCGTTTCTTACCAACATATTTTCCTTAACCCTCTGGTAACCTGCAAAAAAAGGTTACGTTCGTCACCTCGGGGACCATTAATGGTCCCAATTTTTAAACGGCCATAAAATCCACATAGATTAATATTTTTTTGTACTTTCAAAACTCAGATCTCTTCATCTACTTCTCCTCTGCTCATACATGTGTAACTTTTACATGTGTGATGTGTATTTTTTATTTTACAATGCTTTTTTGTCACAAAAGTGCACTTCAAATGAATCATAAAAAAATAAAAAATGTCATATTTCCAAAATTAAAACAGTGAAGTGAAAAATTTGAACTATTTTTATTGGAGCCTAGTATATGTCAATAATTTATGGTGAAAAAATGTTTTGTGCATTTTTGTGTTTTGAGTGGGAGAGGTTCATGTACAAAAAAAAGCATATTCTCCATTGACTTCCATTATAAACGCATGTTTTGACTAAATTATTAGAAAAAGATGAATTTCAATCAATGTTGATCAAAAATGATTTGATTGTGTTGGTCTGAAGTTAACGACAGTGTGTGAGTCCAGCACAGACACTGTGACCCTGTGACTGCCCCCCTGTGGCACCTGTGGGGAACACAACTCTGCACACAGAAACAGAGACAAAACAAGAGCAGCTCAAAGAAGCACATCTCTGCTCTGATCGCAAAGTCTCACAGCTGGATCATGTTTGTGGACGTGTCACAGTGTAAAGAAACACAATGAGCTGTTCTGGACATTCTCACTGTGGATATTCTGTGTAATAAAATAAGTAGACATAGGGGTAAAGATCAGGCTTTGGAGGCTGTTATGCAGCTGATCGGACAAGAGGAATTCAGCAGCCAAGATGAAGAGGAGAAGAGAGCTCCAGATGTGGAGAAACCTCAGAAGATCAGAGCAGCAGTGTAGAGAGTGTCAGAGGAGGAAATAGATAGGTTGAGTCTATGTAGGAGGAGGAGAGAGGAGAAAAGGAGAACATAAAGGAAAAGACTTTGGAAATTAGAAGTTCAACAATGTAATAAACAGAGAGGAGGAAAAAGAGAGAGAAGGAAGGGAAGTAGGGCAATGAACAGGAGACAGAAGAGTATGGTGATAAAGAGGAGAGAGAAGAGCATGGTAATGAAGAGAAGCATTGTGAAGAAGCAAAGTAATCATGGTGATAAATAAAAGTATAGAATGAAACTAATTATGAAAATAGTGAAGAGGAGAATCTTACCCTTTCCATTCCTGACTCTCCAAGATGACAACCTCCCCATCTTGTCTGACCCAAGATCTTGCTTCAGTCACAGACGGTTCATCTTGTCTAAGATCTTCTGCTTCAGTCACACATGGTTCATCTTGTCTGATGTGGAAGAGTTTGGATATTTCTTCTGTTCCACCTAATTGGCTCCACAGGACTCAGCTTGTTTGTGAAAAGTTTCTCTGCAGTGAGTGAAACTACTTTGTGTCTGTGACACAGGTTAACTCTGAAGTGTTTAACCTTTGACCTTTCACTTGTGGTCTAGTCCCGTGTCAGCTGTGCCCTGTCACCTGTCAGGTGTGTTTCTGTAGTTTTAGTTTTATTTCAGTTCATAATCCTCTCCTCATCTTCGGTTCTGAAAATCCTCTTTTTCTGCAACTCTAAAACAACTAAGTACCTTGTCTATACCACTGTTTCTACTTATTGTATAACTACATAAGTCTGCTGTGAGAATGTCCCGAGCAGCTCATTGTGTTTGTTTACACTGTGACACGTCCAAAAACATGATCCAGCAGTGAGACTTTTACTCTGATAAAAATAGCTCAAGTTTTCCACTTCACTATTTTAATTTTGAATATGCATTTAATTTTTTATAGTTCACTTGGAGTGTACTTTTGTGACAAAAAGGCCTTGTAAAATAAAAAATATACATCACACATATGAAAGTTACACATGTATGAGCAGAGGAGAAGTAGACAAAGAGATCTGAGTTTTGAAAGTATGAAAAAATATTAATCTATGTGGATTTTATGGCCGTTTAAAAATGGGGACCATTAATGGTCCCCGAGGTGACGAATGTAACTTTTTGGCTAAAATCTCTCCCATTCAAAACATAAAAATGCACAAAAAAATTTTTCACCATAAATTATTGACATATACTAGGCTCTAATAAAAATAGCTCAAGTTTTCCACTTCACTACTTTAATTTTGGAAATAAGCCATTTTTTAATTTTTTATAGGTCACTTGGAGTGTACTTTTGTGACAAAAAGCCTTGTAAAATAAAAAATACACATCTCACATATAAAAGCTGTATGAGCAGAGGAGAAGTAGATGAAGATCTGAGTTTTGAAAGTACAAAAAAATATGAATCTATGTGGATTTTATGGCCGTTTAAAAATGGGGACCATTAATGGTCCCCGAGGTGACGAACGTACCCTTTTGTTCTAGCTCTTTAACTGAAAGTGTCAGAACAAAAATTTTGGTGGCATTTTAAAATTTGACTCGATTCATGAATCTGTAGACATTTTCACCGGTCTGACATAAAAACTGTCCGAGATCTAAAAGTTTGAAAAAAAAAAAAAAGCTCAAAAGGACCATAAATGGTCCCGAGGTTACCTGAGGGTTAAAAGTGCACTGACTTTTTAACCAAAAATAAATAAATAATTAAAAATGGCGTCTGTAATTTGAGTGGCCTAGCCACAAATTTAACTGTTCTTTGGTCTTGAGGAGGATCTCTTCCTGTATGGTTCTTTTAGTTTTTTGTTTTCACATTATGTCATAAAACATTTATATCATCAATCAGAGCGTCTGTGAATTGTTATTTCTGCTGAATTGTGTGGCTGATTTTTACCACTAAAAGTTACAGAGTGCACCTTTAAGTGAAGCTAAACACTAAAACAACTGTTTTTGGCTCTTATGCTGTGCTTACTATTCTGAACCTACAATTTTAGCAATACTGATAACTGAGCAAACTAGCAAGAGCACGTTTCAAGTCAAACCAGTGACAAACTGTGCATCATTACAAAAGCCTCATTTCTAGACTCTTTGTAACATCAGATAGTGTTGCCCACACAACACACTTCCTAATCACAAACATATTGTCAAACCAACCACTCAGCCCCTCCTTTTACCTTCTTCTCATGCTTTTCCAACAACCTGCTTTTGAATAGTCTTTTTGAGGAGAGTTTAGGGGGTTAGCTTCACTCTGAAACGCCTGACTAAGATCATCTACAATTTAACCTGGGGATGGGACACACACACACACACAAAAAAACAGAATATTTTCTTTGGTAAATATGCAGGACAGTGAAGCTGTTTGATGGACTTCAGCATATTTTAGGTTTTGACAATTTCTCAGCAAAAGTTAAAGGTTATTTAATAAAAAATGTTTTAGGGTTCTGCCATAACGTAAAAGAAAGTTTAGTTAGTTTTGTTGTAAGTTATTTGGAATTAGTACAAACTGAGTCAGATTCATCCAAAAAATTGCTTTTTGACTACATTTCTTTTTATGTATACACATTTCCAAGTGTTTCATGATTATTTGGTGTCAGATGGTGAACAAAAATGAACTAATCAAAAAAAAAAAAAAAAAAAAAAAAAAAAAAAAAAGGGATCTCTAAATAATAACAGATTGTCTCACTCCAAAAGCCAATGTCATTTCTGGTTTGTGACATCAGCGTTTGCCACACAAAACTAAGAGACAATAACAAAAACCTGCTGTCAAACCAATCACAGTCCTGCTCCTCTCCACTTTCTCCAGGTCATTTCACCCTCTTCCACCTCTACTAGCTCTGTTTGAAATGTTTTTGTAGGTGGGTTTAGAAGCTTAGCAGCACAGAGTGATCAGTGTGTCTCACCTGTTAAAAGCCTCGTCCTGGTCTTGACAGTCACACCAGTGGGACAGATCACATTCACAGCAGCACATCGGCTCATCAGGCTCTGGGGTTTTAACTTTTCCCACTTCATCCTGGTTCTTTATTGCTGTTAAGAGGTAAATAATCGATCAGTTACAGACACAATTGCTGCCTTTGAGTTCCATAATATGAAGTTTTGTAACTTCAAGAGGCAAATCAACTACACAAGCCCATAAAACAGTAAGTTAAAACAATTATTTGGAATTTATGCCATAATGTGAAAATATAAACAATTCACAGAAGGAGGACCTCATCTAGCCCAAAACAAACGATAAATCAAAATGTATTCATAAACAATATTTGTAAAAGTAAAATACATACAAACAGCAGTAAAATACATACAAAATCGCCCCCAAAATAAGTGCAATAAAAAGAATAAATATATTTAAATAAAATAAAAAACATAAAATAATTTTTGTCATTTGCACAGTTTTGAACATTGTCTGATAAGGGGACAGTCTCACAACCTCTTGAAAGCTGTTCCAGATTTTTGCACTATAAAGCAGAAATGCAGATTTTAGTCCTGAAGCTAGGCACCAGCAAGAGGCTGAGGTCCTCAGAGTGCAAGATGTTTCTTAAGGTACCAACATATCAGACATATACTAGGGGTTGAGCCATGGAGAGACACAAGTAAAAGTCTATTCTCTGAGCTACTGAATAGGTCGCTCCACAGACCAGTACTACCAAGTCTAATCTATGGAGATAAATGCATGAATAGATCTCTGTTTAGACATTGTTGTTAATTTTGGCAGTGTTCTTCAGATGATAAAAAGTCACTGATGTCACAGATTTGATACAGCTATAGTTAAAATATGTCTTAGTTAATATTGTCACCTAACATGGTTTGTGGACTTTTTAGAGAGAGAGAGTAGAGCTAAATACAAACACTTTTTCTTAAAGGCCAAAAACAAAAAAATCAGTCAACACGTTCAAATTCTCCAGCTGCCAATGATACATACTGTACATTTGAGTATCTTCTGCATAACTGTGATGTAATACAACACTGTTAAGTAGCAACCGCTCTAAGGGCAGCATGTACATGTTAAATAAAAGAGCTCCTAGGATAGATTCCTATAGGTTGAAGTTGGTTGTTCATCCTGAGAATGTTTCTGTGAAAGTGCTACCAACTTATTCTGCAACGGTGTAATGGAGAGAGGAAATTTGAAAAGATATAATATTTCTGTAGAGAGAGATGGTCTGATAGTAAGGTAGATTCAAAAGATTGTAAATTAAAGTGAATTCTGTGATCAGCCTATTCAAAACAAATACACAATTTTATATTATTTAAACTTATTGCAACAGAGACCTCCAAAATGCAAACAAACTTGCTTTCATTTATCTCTAAATTCCCTCAAAAATTGAAGCATATTTTGTATTTAATAATTGTTTTGATATGTTGTAATTTTATGTGATAAGACAGTTTCTTAAACAACCAAAAAGGATCTGAACATTTTGTATTGATTTGTGTGCCTGAAGATGCACTTACAGCACTCTACAGGAGTTACTGGAGGCTGACTAACCACAAGCTCCACTTAAACAAACTCTTTAACTCTTTCTGTCCCATGTCTGTAAAACATTCTAATACAAAAGTCAAAAAGTAAAAATCTAATCTGGGACCTCTACATTCTACCCCTGAGATTCTGAGCTAATTTGTTAAAACAGGAGCAATTAGTCCTCTGGGAACTTTTAACTGGGACATCACTTAATGAATATTTCCTATTATCAAGCTGACCTACAAAATAAAAAAAATGAATATATCCTTATAAGATCAACTTACCTTTTGTATTGCTATTGGTATAATTATTCAACTAAAAAGTCAAAGTTTATCAAAAATATCCTTGCGTTGATCACGTCATCTCTTTTTTCAGGAGCAGTCCTCTTAAATTCCTCTTGATACGTATTTTTTACACCAGCTTTCCTGTGCTACATTTTGAGTCACTTTTCAAAGACTATCATGCTCAGGTTACATTACACAAGTCATTCTCAGACATACCTTGGCTTCTTTGGCTTTAGACCTCTATTCTGGCATTTGCTTTGGTAAATATAGGCACAAGTTCAACTTTTGGAGTGAAGGGTTTCCAAAGGTCCGGCTTGTCCTTGGAGCGGCGGGTCAGCTGTCACGGTTTATATGGAGGCACTGGAGAGCCACAAGAGCCGTTCTGATAATCCAGACATTGAGTTGGTCTGGACTCATATCAGAAACATGACAGGCACTCGTAGGAGGAGAGTGAGTGATGAGCTACACCACCGCCCCACCCTCCGGGATCACATTTCCTCAAAGCAGCAACTTGACCCCACAACTCTACTCCCTCAGAAAAGTCTGGATAGTCAGGTGAGCAGAATATATTTACCCACATACTTGACTTTTTGCTTCTACGAGCATGTATGTTGATTAAAACAAAAAATCAGATTTTTTTTTACATTGCTCCTGATATGCTTTAAACGAATTCTTTAATAAATGCTTTTATATACGTACATGCATATATATAAATGCACATATCCATACGCGCACATATTTTTACCACCACCACAATAATAATAATAAGTTTGGGAATTAACAATTATAATCAAGAGCAAAAGCCACTATTGTTGCCATCACCATCACTCCAGTCTAAAGTTCTACAAATAGTTGATATAATCTAATTGGGAATTCCATTTTGTTGCAATTTGTGCAAATTGCCTGTGTTGAAAAAGCTGTGTATTATGTAAGTACTATGTTTGGCAAGCTCAAGCTCAGCACTTTTTCTATGAACTTTGTCATAAAATATCAAAAAATATTTCACAAATTAAATTCTGGTGATGTTTGCAAGTAACTAGACCCATTAACCTTTTGATATACATAAAAAAAATGCATTTATATAATATTCCTTTTAGTTGCCTTGCACCTGATTGAAATCTTATTGGCCTGAAGAATGTTGTGATGTCACACATGGTGCAGACATTAACTTCCAATTAATCTTTTAGTCACAATAGTTCCAAGTATTAAAGCGTTTCTTAGATATTTTGGAAGATTTTGTTGATCTTCTAAACAAGGCAAACAGGTCTAGTGTTAAGTCATATACTCAAGGGTAGAAAAACAAAATACTAGAATTGTTGTATGATGGAGTAGTCCCAGAGCATAACAATGAAGCTTGCATCGTGAAGATAGCTTCTTGCTCGTCTCCATGGAGATGGAAACAAGTAAGAAGGAAAACTTTACATCCAAAGTGACAGATTATTGCATTTTTCTAATTTTTACTAGGTTAGGTGTGATAGTCCTTGTGGTAAATATTTATCATTGTTTTAAAGTGGTAAAGTTGCAAATTATGAATAAATTGGCAAATAAAAGTTGAAAATTACAGGAAGTAATTTGAATAAAACAAATTAATCCACATAAAAGTAATTAATCCACATTTTGTATGTAATCAAAAGACAAATTACACACAACTGACACAGTTTTTTAAACAATCTTTTAACAAAATAAAAGTGTAACCAGTTATTTTAATTTGTCCGATCATAACTTAAGAAGAAAAGCGTGTGCAAACGGTTCCTTCTTATTCTCCCAGGACTACAGATGTAGAGTTAGCATCCCTGACATTGTGCTTTATGTAATTTTACATTGTCCCAATAATTCCACAAATGAATTTTTCTAAAATCCCAAGTAACTGTTGCGGAACCTCTACATATGTCATATATGCTGGACAAAAGATAATTATGAACCTCATCAATTTCAAATAATAAATAACATTTTTCAAATAATAAATAATAATTTAATATATTCATGTTCACCATGTTTTACTGTAAATGTTGTCTAACCTGTCATTCTAAAAAATATAACCTTCATAGGTATAATCTTCATGTTAACCTGGAAATGTACACAAGTCATTTAAAAAGTCATTTATCAAAATAAAAAAGCTCATATCTGCAGTTACTCTGCTGTGATAATAATATTTATAATAATTAATAATAATAATATAATAATTATTATAAATAATATAATAATATATAATAATAATAATAATATAATTATTATTATTTATTATTATTATTATTATTATTATTATTATTATTATTATTATTATTATTATTATTATTATCATCATTATCATTATTATCATTATTATCATTATTATTATTATTATTTTATCATGCTATCTGAAGGTTGACAATGAGGAGACAGGTGCATTAGAATCCTTTTAGCCTATGGCTGATGGACACACTGAGTCGATGAGAGAAAGGAGGCTGCATGAGCGCCTGTGGGTTTACGTCCATTAGTCCTGATGGAGGCCGGAACTCCAGATACCAGCTCTAATCTATTTTAGAGAAGAAATAATGCTGAGAGTAGTAAGACAACAGACTGACAAGCATAACACTGAAGATTGTGCATCAGCAAATCCAATAAAGATGGCGATTTGACCAAAGGCAGAGATGAGCGTGCTGATCCTGAAGAGAGTGGTTATAACGTTATTTCATAGTTTATAATAATAATATCAATAATAATAATGATGATGATGATTATATTATTATTATTATTATTTACTCTCAATTACTCTTTCTAAATGTAATTTAATAATACAATTGTATTAAAAAGTAAGCTTAGTGAAGACTCTCTATCTGCAAACAAGAAAACCACTCTGTGGAGTTGGGTCCTGAAATCATGTTTTCCATTTTCTACCCCAAAGAAATAAACATTTGCTCTCTTGATCAGAATATTAGGGAATATTTCCTCTGTGATCATAAAGTCAGTTTTTCCCATTAACCATTCAGATTTCAGATTTTTTTTTGTTTTACCACTGAAATAACATTGATGCGTCCCCTGGGGAACAGAGACACAGTCACATACAGTAGGTGTATCTATCACCTACGTAGTTTCAGTGAGTGTAGTGACTGCACACTGTTGTTTGTCTGCTGAGAGTGCTAAAAAAAACAATATAATGATGCTTTCGTGGTTCTCATAGTAATACTAAAATAGCACATCCACTAGGCAGTTGTGTGCAAGGACATGTGATTGTTATTCTTGGCACCCGTGGAGTGCTATTTATTGCATAACCCTTGAAGGTTCAGTTCTAACCCTAACTTTGCAGTTCACTCCAACATTCATTCATTGTGGCCTTTGAGTCACTCAAAGCATCTTGCTCACACTGATTCAAGATCGAGTCAAAGTTTATTGTAAACTAAGCACCAGCAGTGAAGTCATGGGCATATTAAAATAAGGTGCTGGCACAGTGTCATTGTGACTCAAACTACCTGCAGTGTTCTGTTTTGGGGATGACTCAAGAGCCCAAACAGTGTTCTAACCTAATATTACACTGACATCTGCTGGTGATAGTTAGCACTACAATGACTGAGACTATCCAGAACGATTCACTTCTCTTCATTAATATAAAACAAACAAAAGCAATTCATCAACATAGTATAGCATGTTTTCAAATATTGATACAATGCATATGTTTCACATGTATTCTTGCAGTAGTTTAAGAAAAAGCCAGGAAATCACAGGAAAAGAGACAGACAAAAAGACAGTGTTTGAGGTTTGACAACATAATTTGTCTATAAAATGTACATTATAAAGCAAAATGGATCACACAGTATGGGTGACATTTGTATTTTTGATATTTTAGGGGTTTGAATAGTATATCCACTGGTCTAAGCATAATTGAATGAATACAAACGTAATATTGTGTTTTTATCGAATTGCTATCGAATATTAGCAGTAGTAGCAATGTAAACATGTGTATGAAGAGAGTAAGAAAGAGAGAGAGAGGAGAGAGAGAGAGAGAGAGAGAGAGGAGAGAGAGAGAGAGAGAGAGAGAGAGAGAGACAAAGAGAGTTATGTCCACCAGATGGAGTCAGAGCTGGAGTTTAGGATTGTCAAAAAGGCAGCTGTATTTGCTCACTTGAGATTGTCTGATAGTTTCAGTCTGACCACTCGTTTTCCTCCAGGTCAGAGTCATCTTCGAGTCACTGTATTCCACTGCGATTCTCCGGGACAAGATGGTGGCCACATCATTACCCACCGGCTCCCACTTGTTTTGTTGTTCTTGCTGCTCTTGAACTTTTTTCAACTGTATACCTATTGAAATAAGAATGATTAACAAATATTATATTATTTGGTTATTTATCAATCAACAATGATCAAAGTCATAAAGTCAGTAACACTATATATGCATTTGTTTATTACCAGCATCTAAACTTAAATTGATTATAAAAACAACTTATATTAAAGTGCATATGACAAGGTTTTATGATTTTATGATTTTAACTTAACTTGAAAGATTACTATATGTTGTAAATAGCGTGTGTTACCAGGGTACAACAGGGTTACTAGGCGACTTCCTTCAATGTAATTGCTATGTTGCCAATGTTATGCACCTTGGTCAGCTGTAAAATTTTGAAAGAGCTTTTTAAAGTTGGTGTGGTATGGTATGTCTTCATTTGTAAGTTGTGAGTTTTAACATTTAAAGATGAGTCAGCTGATTTTGATTTTCACACTGCAAAAACTTGAAGTAGGTCCACCTAGCTCCTAGCTCTCTCAAAACCTTAAGCACATGGTAATATCCAGGCACGTGCATTATTTTGTTTGTTTGTTTGTAATAAGTCTTAAAAACATACTGTATTTTAACAGTCAGCAAAGTGAGACTGAAGATGACCACTCAAACACAGCCAATCAGAGCGCAGCATTTGGCTCAGACAGTACACAGTGGTCTATTTTTTCACAAAGTGCTGCATTTACAGTATACTTTAAAGTGAAAAAACAAAATTTACTAATTACAACTAGAAAATTTAACTACCCCAACTTTAATGAGCGTTCACTGATGTGAGTAATTCTGTTTTGTCCTGCAACTGACTTAATAAAACTTAATATAATTATGATAAAAAGTGAAAGTTTTAAAATGTCACAAAGCAACTTCTCAAAAATGAAATGAGGTAAATGAGTCTGCTGCATATTTTTGTGAAACGTCACTATGAAGAGGCAGGGCTTATCAATTTGCAGTTTTAAAGAAGCTTATGAACTAAGTTCCATTAGTAAGCTGTTTCCTATCTACACAGTAATCTACAATGAAAAAAAAGCAAAATTGCAACGTATTTACCATTTACTTCAACACTAAAATGTCTGAAAAATGGATAAAACTGTATGTCTTCTTAAATAGTTAATTTCTATGGCAACTGTGCTAATTTTTCAACATTCCAAAGCCTTTTGACAGAATTAGTACACTATGGAGCGACAGTGACCGCATAGTGCATATGGAAGCAAACTCATTTTTTCTGAAACTTTATAAACCTGCCAAGTTGATTTATGTACATAGCACAAAACTCATTAGATTTGCTGTCTTTATTGTTAGAATATTTTAAACAGTAATTTTAAATCATACATTGTGCTACATTTTTTTGACTCACCCATTCGAATAGCAGATAACAGATCACTTCTGGCATCTCTGACAGGCAATGCGTCAGCTCGCCCACTGCTGGTGAAGTCTCGAGGATGCGGGGGTGCGGTGGGGGGAGGAAGAGGCGGAGGTGGTGGTCCTGGCGGTGGAGGTACAGGTGGAAGTGCGTATCCAGGCCCAACGTGTAAAACTCCATTATGGGGTGGAGACAAAGCACCGAATGCAGTCTTAGCAGATGGGATAGTGCTGAGAAGTCAGAGAATAGATCTTAAATTAAACTCTACGAAAATGAAGCATGCAATGTCTACTTGTCTAATATAAATCTGTCAGAACTGCATTGAGACACATAAAAAACCATATATCTAGTCTAAAATATATGAATGTAAAATTGCACATAAAAGTCCCGTGATAACCACAATATGTCACCACAGTGTCAAAAATAGTCTCTCACTGTCACGCACAAACCAATAATGACATAAGCTAAGAGGTCCTGGTATGGCTGGTTTGTTTTTTTTGCCTGTTCTGTTCTCTTACTTGTATTGAGCAGGTGGACGTGTTGCTCCGTTCATTTGTTCTGTGAATGGCGGCTCTACAGTGGAGTAGCTTCCTCTCTTGTAGTTGACATCAATACTGTGGTATTCATGCTCTACAGGTGGTGAGGGGTGTGTGTCCCCCTGCACGTAATCGGGAGACTTGGCAAAGTTACAAGCGGCATGGACAGGCACTGGTGGGATGGGGTACTCTGGAAGGTCAGGTCTGAAAGAACAAAAATAAAAAGAGAAAGAAATTGTAGGGAAATTATCTTTTCTTCTAAATTCTTGGCAAGAAGAAGCAGTGGACCATCACACACAGCAGAAGGAGGGAATGATTTATTTAGGCAAACTTTTTTCGTTACATTCAAGTGACAAAAGGGGGTTTGTGCTTTGCCCATTGATTCAGTAGGAATGCTTAATACTGTATTTTTTAGTCCTCTTTGATAATAAATGCTTGTTTTTTTTCCCTTGTAACCAGCTATGTTAGTTGTGACACAGACTGAATTTGCGTGTAGACTAATACAGGCGCCCAAACTGCACCACAAAGGCCCTCAGACGTTCTACAACTTGCTCTATATATGCTTATTTAGATTTTTCATTGTCCTAGTTCATTTAGAATTTAGCAGTAGTCATGCGGCTTTTGATAAAAAAAAAAAAAATTGGACATCGCTTTGCTAAATCCATCAATCACACCAACTAAAACATCTATACAAATTTAAAGAGGCATCATTCTAGATTTTCCAGACAGATGATATATACAACTTTGAGAATGTCTCTGAACACAAACCTGCCATCTGGAGAAAGCGATCCCTCAGACGACACACCTCGACGCAGACTTTGTGGATGACGGTGGTCGGGACGAAGTTCTTTATCAAATGCCATCATGTTCCACTCTTGTCTGCGGTTTCTGGCCTTTCTCACTTTTTTCACCTCACGCTGAATTGTGTTACTGTCCACACAACGCTTTTGTTCCTGTAAAGGTATAAAGTTAGCTTTTTTTTTTTTCAACAAATTTATTTTTATACTAAAGTGAGAACTCACTCTTTGCCTTCTTCTCTCTTTTCTCTTATCTTCAGTATCTTGCAGCATTTTCTCTTTCCACAAGTCAAAAAAGTAAGATGGATCAGAGTAAAACCTCATTGCGTCGGTTGAGTCTTCTCTGTTATTAAAAGTCATAAGATACAGTTAGCAAATGGTTAGTGTAACTTGATTTTTAGTAAAGTCTAGTCAAACAAACCTGTAAGCAGTCAGAGTACTTAGTGGAGGGGCTTTGTCACTGGTGTTGTACATGTCTGTCACAGAGGCAGGAGTGCTGTTTTTGGACAAAACCTTTTGATCCTGAACAGTAGAGCTTCTAAACGCTTTCCTCATATTGATGTCCTGCAGGGAGACTGAGACCAAAAAACAAAAGTTAGCAAGCAAAAGTTTACCCACACCCGAGCCACTTAAACACATATGACTTACCCTCTTCTATACTGGAATCCAGTTGGGTGACTTTGATGGCCAACCGATCAATGCGGTCCTGTAGAGAGTTTGCACGACCATAAAACGTATTGGCTTCATTGAAGAGTTCTCCAAACACATTTTCAGCATGTTTGCCTTTAAGAAAAAGACAAAAGGAAGCAAAATGTGCAAATCAGTATATCAACTGACTTAATCTGTGCGGCAGAGGCTCAGTGACAGCATGTAAATGTAAAGTCATACAAGACCACATTTTGAAATGAATCAAATTGACATTGAAATCTTCTCGACATTTTACGGCATAACTGTATAAAACCGACATCTACAAATTATTTGTGTACAATGATAAAAATACAACACAGCAACAAATCAAGCATTTCACAGATGAAACCACTTTCCAGCTACTCTTTAACATGTTGGTGATACAGAGCTTTACGGTAAGCTCTAGGCTTCTGTAACTTCACTAAATCCCACCCACACTAATCCCTATGTATGGGGCAGATGTCCAGTGTATCAGCTTCCAAAATAGTATTCTCATTACTTCACTCAGGGATTTGATCAAATGCTCAATAATATACAGTAGCTGTTAGATTTACTTCTACTAATTTAGGTAATTTGATTAAAAATAAATTAACGTACACAAGACAAACCAACCTGTGTATCAATAGTATAATGTTTGCATTCTCATTTTACATAGATCTTAAAGGCATAACCAGCTGTGTGGAGTAAGCTATGTTATGATGGACAGTAGCAGTACTAGCTATGTTATGATGGACAGCAGCAGTACCAGCTATGTTATGATGGACAGCAGCAGTACGAGCTATGTTATGATGGACAGCAGCAGTACGAGCAATGTTATGATGGACAGCAGCAGTACGAGCAATGTTATGATGGACAGCAGCAGTACTAGCTATGTTATGATGGACAGCAGCAGTACGAGCAATGTTATGATGGACAGCAGCAGTACAGCTATGTTATGATGGACAGCAGCAGTACGAGCTATGTTATGATGGACAGTAGCAGTACTAGCTATGTTATGATGGACAGTAGCAGCACTAGCTATGTTATGATGGACAGTAGCAGTACGAGCAATGTTATGATGGACAGTAGCAGTACGAGCAATGTTATGATGGACAGTAGCAGTACCAGCTATGTTATGATGGACAGTAGCAGCACCAGCTATGTTATGATGGACAGTAGCAGTACGAGCAATGTATGATGGACAGTAGCAGCACCAGCTATGTTATGATGGACAGTAGCAGCACCAGCTATGTTATGATGGACAGTGCAGTACCAGCTATGTTATGATGGACAGTAGCAGTACCAGCTATGTTATGATGGACAGTAGCAGCACCAGCTATGTTATGATGGACAGTAGCAGCACCAGCTATGTTATGATGGACAGTAGCAGTACCAGCTATGTTATGATGGACAGTAGCAGTACCAGCTATGTTATGATGGACATCATATGTGAATGTGAATCATAAATCAGTTGACCCTATTAATAATTTCAGAAAATATCCTACATCCACTCTTCATCGATTTCTAATCTAGTGACTTTGTGCCTAAATCTTTCAGCCCGGCAAGGTATGTTACTAAGTACTGCATACGGAAGGGCATCAGATTTAAAATATGCATTCGGCTAGTAACTGCACTGATGATTGGTATCTTACTGAGGCTGCTGAGTTGCCGGATGATGGCAGACAGTGTGTTATTGGTGACACACTCCAACTCGTTGCCGATCCCATCGGGCACAGTGCCGTGGCATAAGTGCCGAGGGGCAATGTTTCTCTTCACCAGAGGCATGAGCCCTCCTCACATCTCCACACATCTGCAGCCTTCAGCAACAACCTGCAAATTACAAGCAACACATTAACATCGAGTTGAATGATGAATGAATCAAATGTGCAAACTGCATTAAACATTACAACAATAAAAGCACCTTTGCTTGAACGTTACCATTTAGCACTGTCTCTCTAAATGCTTCTCTCTGTGTTAATGGGGCATTTTGTTCAAAGCACTTTTTGAGAAATCACTGAACAAAGCCATAATTATCAGAAGCACTGTTATTACACCGTTGTAAACAACTGGTCACGAAGCATTTACAGATACAGGTGTGTGAGTGATTTAAATATTTAAGTTTGGCAACAGTATTTTGTTTCATTTAAAATGTAGAGGGCTTGTGACTATTTATTTGAGGGTATGTAGCAGTAAGAATGTATGTACTATAATGCATGTTGAATATGCATCAGGCACGGGCAATATCGTAATACATAATAATGTTACAATCACATTAATTTGGGTTCTCTAATAATTTTTTTAGGGTTCTCTATTTAATGTGTCTGTCTGTTTAAATACAGGTTAATTTTTCTAACCTATTTCTCTCAGGCTCAGAGTTGCAGTCTGCTCCATTATAGTGACTTTCCTGCTTAAGAAGTTTGAAGTCTTTAGATTTTATTTTTTTTTCCAAACCTATATTTTATTATAACTGAGAAACAAGTTTTTAACATATTTTCAGATCTCAAAGTCGTTTTTAATGTTAGAAACTGTTTTTAATGTTTTGGGATTTTTTAAAGGGTTGGTCGCTTGTTTTGTTCTGGTAATCTGGCAGCACCAGTCAGATTTAACCAACCACAGTGAAGTAGGAACTTTCTGAAAAAGCAGATTTGTATTTGCCACAAGGGAATAAGAAAACTGTCTAGAACTGTGATAAAATGGACATTATGATCTGGCTCCAAGATAATCGTGATACATTTTTTACCATATGGGTTTCAGATGGCATCACAAGATTCTAAATGGCAGTGTTTTTTCAATCAGATTAGGGGCAGCTAAAACGAACATTGTTTACATTGAGTTCATTTTTGTAAAATATAAGTCAAATAGGTCCAGTCACTCTAGAAATCACCACTTTCTAAATTAGTAAAAAAAAAAAAAAAAAAAAATTATGGCATAATACAATGTTATTATTAGAGGTTTTGCAGATGACATCGCAGCATTCTAAATGTTTTACCAAATGACTCTAGTAAAAGTAAAAGTCCTGCTGAAACTGCTTTACTTGAGTAAAAGTATACCTATGCAAATTTACTTAAGTACAAAAGTAAAAAGTACACTTACTGCCAAAAGTTAGACAGTTAAAATGATTGGAACTCAGAATCTTCATTTTAATTTTAGTTGTTTGACCGGATAAGAAAACAAAGACCAAAAAAATAAAGATTAAAAATGTTAACATTTTAACCAAAGTACATGTTTGCAATGCGCAAAGTTGGTTTGTAATGCGTGTGAGTGTTTACAGTTAATTCATTATAATTAATCTGATTTTTATCATGTGATAAATGTGTTAGAAATAAAGAATTATTATATATATGACTTTCCTGAGCCCGAGTAAAACGTACAGGTTCCCATGATGCTGTGCGTGTTCGCGCTAATAGGTCAGTGGCTAATCCACGCGCAAAGATTATTTAATCAACTAGCATTTCTTCTTCTGTAGGGTCCAGAAAGCCACCAGTTTTGAGAAGAATTTGACCGTGAGTGTCTATATAATCACAGTTTTTATGTGTCCTGTTTACATTGTCTGACATTACGCACGATGAGGCAGGTAAAGTTTGGCCTACCATGGTGGTGCTACGCGGATAATCGTTTCATCCGAGTCACTTTCGCGGCCGCTGGGAAGGAACAGTTTAGGTTGTATTATCCAATCTCTTTCCAACAAGTCGAAGGTAAATAATTGTCAGTGTTTCTCTTCGACCTGCTGCAGTCGTGTGCCGAACACTAGTCTACACATCCTCTGAAAACAATCTCTGGTCCAAATCACAGCTTGAGCCTCGGGGGATTTGGACAGATTTACTGCTGTCATCCAATCACAACTGTAATGCCAGCCGCGTGCCATCCTCTGCTTCTGTTTGGTAACGGACAGTCTAGCTGTATTAGTTCCCAGTTTTGGACCACAAACATCCTTCTATGAATTACATTTTAATAGACTCCTTTGTCAAGCCACTCTAGTCTGTGATGCTATATCTGGACAGACAGCCAAATTGACAGGCTTTTTGAGTTCTCTGAATGAATGAATGATTGAATAACTCGTCTTGAGTTATTCAGATAAAAAGTTGCAATTTTGTTAGGCTATAATGCCAGAAAGCAAACTATAAACTAATCAATGCACTACAGTAACATTCAAAATTGATTTTAGAAACTACTCTATGGTCCAGCACGTCAGGTCACATGTTTTCCTGACCTAGATAGAGAACCATTGCTTTATGAAATATACACTTAAAAGAAAAGTTAGCCTGTTACAAATGCAAGAAAATGCATTTATTTGCTTCTAATATTGAATACAGTTTCTATTCAAATAGTTTATCTTCAGCATATCAGTCTGTCTAGGCTATCATTAAGACATCTATTAAGGAAGTAGACTTCACCCTCTGGGTTTCACATTCTAGAATTCATGGCAGTTAAAGGGCTAATAAACAATATTTTATCCATCCCCCATCTGATTAAACTAACAATGGTCTGTAGAATGTTGTGATGTCATCTGAAATTCAGGAATAAGACAGGATGACTGGATGTGATGGCGATAAAAATGTAATTGTGAAATTCTCATGTTGACATTACTTTGACCAGATTCTAAAGTAATTCAGTGCCTCTTTGTTTAATGCAGCTACTCACTTCTCCGAACACTCCACACAAGCAGACACATACACACTTATCAAAGGATTTCAGTGATGGAAACTTGTGGTAATTCAAAACTTGATATATGCACCCGTTCTCCACCTGACTGTTACTGTCATAGTATAACTCCGATGCATGGTGCTTCTCGGGACTTGTGCCATGCCTTTTCAACTCTACTGGCCGTGCACCAACAATCCGTAGCAAATTTGTGTACTGTCTGTGACAGTTCCGGCATGCAGGATTGCATTCCCTCATTGGATTTACTGACCACAGCCCAGGCCCTGCCTTTTAGAATTTGTGCAATCAAACCATTGTGCTGTTTGCCTCGGTTGTGTTTTATACTGTCTGCTTTGATACAGTGCTGCTCGCTTCCATTTTTCTCCTGCTGTGGCCTTCCATTCTGCTTCAACATGCCAGTGTGCTGTGCCACATTTTTTTCTCAGGGCCTCTCTCTGTTACTCTATTCTTGTGGGTGCCCTTCTGGCTAGGGATGGGTATCGAGAGCCGGTTCTACTTGGGAACCGGTTCTATTTTTAGCAATCCACTGGATTCGTTAGTCTCCTCTCTTATCGATTCTTCTTATCGATGCTGCTTTGGGCCGCTGTGCCTTTAAATACTGCGTAAACTTCAACCTCACGCTGGGCTATTCAGTTCAGTTTCATTACAAGCACAAGTTTTAGCTTTGGCAAAGCCTAAGTCTCTCACCAATTCACGTGGATACAGCGCGTTTACGTACAGCGCGGGGGGGGGGGGGGGGGGGGGGGGGGGGGGGGGGGGGGGGGGGGGGGGGGGGGGGGGGGGGGGGGGGTATAAACTCTTTCTTTCCGCGCTCCTAATGTACACTTTGTGTGCGTTTTCTTCGAGCCTGGGCGACCTCTCTCTCACTTTCTCTCCTCCGTCTCCTCGGATCCCACAACTGTCAGCAGTGTCAGCCCCGAAGTAAATTGTGTCCGCGCCTCGGAGCGCACGAATTATCCGTCTCTAAGCGAGCTGTGTCCCGTGTATACGGACTGTCCGTTGTGCTGTGCTGTGCCTGTGTCCTGACTAGCGCACACACAGCTGGTCTGGGAGACACGTGCGTTCGCTTCGGACTGAAGCGCGCTGTTCCGCCTTCTCCAAGCGCAGACCGTCACCTGGAGCGGACTTTCTGAATAAAACAACTAGGCTACTGTAGCACAGTTTGTGGGACACGGAGAAAGAGAAAGGCCTGGTGAGCGCAGGGAGAGTGTGATGTGTGTAGAACCAGGACTTCACGTGGCCAAAGTTACACCCTTACATAGCGTTATTAGTGTTATCAATATCAAAATAGTTTATGCTCTAGCTCTGAAATATTATTTCTGCTCTTCATTTAGTCTATATGTAATTAGTAATCATCATAATATAGTCCACATCATTGTCTAAATGTAATAAAATTAGTTAAAATACATTTTTTAAATCTAGATACATAAAACACATAATTTTAAGAATCGATAAGAGAATTGATAAGGAATCGGATCGATAAGAGGAATTGATAATGGCATCGATATCGATAAAATCTTATCGATACCCATCCCTACTTCTGGCTGTTCAAACACTTCATAAAATGTGGTGTCTCTCTCACCCAGAGAGCTTTGGGGTTTAGAGATGTGGTTTGTTGTTAGCATTATATATTTCGTCTTCTTGACCTTTCTTCTGTATATTGGCGACTTGGCGAGGTTAAATAAATCACACTTGCTCGAGTGGAGTTTCCTTTCTGCCGAAACATAATTTTTTGGGGATATCCCCCACTTCTTATAATAAAGCGCTGGCACATCAACATTTTTTTGAGTGTTGATGACGATAATCCCAGCTCGATGTTCTTTTGGCTGTTATAGAAATGCACTATTTTACTGCGGGTTCCTCTGTTTTAGACCGTGCCATAATCCCTTGGCTGACTCGTAAGTATTAACCCCAATACAGTACTTACCTCCCCATTATCGCCATCATTGACCTCGCTGTTTCACCAAATATGGCCAACTGCTAGCTTATACCCACTTACAGCATAGCCAGCAAAACACTAACAGCCCCACCATCCATTATGTTCAGTCTCTCAGATATTTGTCCTTGTATTATGGCTTTCTAGTGTCACTCCATAATACAGGCCACTGCCAATGCTGTGCCTGTTATTACTCACTGATAGTGTTCCTGCCTCATAAATGCTGAGCTGTGTCATGGGCCTTTTGTTTTTTATGTAAGGTTGTAAAAAAGCTGGCTATTATAATCATGCACTGTATTGTTTTTAAGCATATTAAGTGTGCTTGTTTTGCATAAAATGCCAACAAATACTATGCCTTAACACATTTTGTTTTATCACTGACACATAGATGGAGAAAGACAATGAGTGAGAAAAGAGAGAAAAATAAACATCGCAGCAGTACATCGTAATAGGTTTTTATTATTATGAAATGGTTAAAATAAGTTCACATTAGTAAACTTATTTTAACTTAAATAGTTTGACTCTGAATGTTCCAATGTGGGTTTTATCATATTTTGCTGTTCATAAACTGCAAAATATAACAAAACAGCTTTCATCATCACTTAAAACCGCGTTCAGAAATTACAAGTTGAAATTGATTGTGTGCATATTACTTCTCTGTTTTTATGTTGTTAAAAACAATGCATTGTGATAAAACAAACTAAGCGGTTAACAATTGAGCATTAAGTATTAACCAACCGTTTTACTTGGGTCTCCTTGACAATGAGCCTATACAAATCCCTGAACCTTCAACTTTCCCATAGCAGCAGCAGCACATCACACGTCAGTGGGAAAGATTAAGGCCGTATCAAAAGCTCCACAGTTCCTGAGGAGCGCCCTTTGAGGGGTGACTCTTAGAATGCCTCGGCTTGTTTGTCTCATGGTATAAGTGGTGCACATAACCATGGAAAGATCATTAAATCACTGTTTTACCACTTGGCTTAATCCCCACGACAAAAGAGAAGATACAAAAAAGAAGAAAATGGGGAAAATAAAATAGTGTGTGGGATTAAGCAGAAAGTTGATGGATGGAAACTGACGGCTCTGTTTCCCAGCGTTACTAAGGGGAGTTAAGTATCACTGCTCCCTATCCCAATGCAGAGAGGGTCCGTAGTGGTCCTGATACTGCTGATGTGGCCAGAAGAGCTGGAGTGTCTTCTGCTGCGGCCATCTGCCGGATTACCCAGCAGGATATATTTTTATAGAGAGCATCCCATTCTTATCTTGCCCTCAAAGGTTTACATGTAGGTTGCACTCGGGTGCAGCTACAATGGCAGATGAAGTAAGCTTTATCATTCTTACAGCACCCCCCAGGTCCCCTCCCATCTTCTCACTGTTTATCCGACTAAGAGCAGCAACTTAAAGCAGCTTTCTTATCATGGCATGAAAGAGGATCTCATGCGATGCCACTGTCTGCTGCCTTTTGTTTTTGAAGCCCCGCTGACAATGGAGTGGTGCCCAGCATTAAAAACACTAGTATGTGCCAAGTGCAATTGTTTCTTCTAATAGGCATCAGCAGGCCAACTTCTCTGAGTTACCATACAGGTGAACTCATTCCTGGGAAAATGTGTTTTCTTTCCCAGCCTCGTAGGCGCGATGGCGTCCCCCTTTTCCTTGGCCTAACGGGATTAGTCGTGCCAGTGCTACCCCGGCTGTCACGGTACTGTCTACTTCCCATCTCTCTTCTGGGCCTCTAATGTGATTAACCCGTTCCCTGTGGTCCAAATGGTTCTGGAGGCTGAGGGAGGGGGTCTTCAGGGCCATAGGGGGCATCTCCTTGGCATGTTCCTCCCCAGACCGAACTTCACCATCTTTGGTACCTTTGTCATGTAGGAAGGACCAAGGTCGAAGGTCTCTGAGGCTACCTAGATGAGTACAAGTGCCTTAAACTGAGTTGACTACTTTCTGATTTCTGATGACAACAACAGAAAAAAGGTTGTCTTTCTATTTTTACATTTAAAGCAAAGCAAAGCTGCTACTGCTGCTGCTGAGAAAACTTTAGTGATAACTTGAAGCCTCTCAATGTCTGTTTAACTTCACTACGGAGGTAGTTAGTTGACAGTTAACATATTCATCTAAAGGAAATCTGCTTGTCCTGAGCTTATTTGTATGTATATCTTTCATGTCCATATGCACTACTGAATATTTACTGCTAGCTTAAGTGGAGGCCATAATAATTACATGCACCCATCATCTTGTCAAATGTCAGTGTTGTGGGGCTTTGCCTGTTTAACACATGTCACGCTTGTTTTGGACTCATCTGTCTCCAGTCGTCTCCGGGGCATCTGCTGCAGAAGACCACATGGCCTTTGCCACCGCACAGAGGGAGCAGCCCTAACCACAGACTCAAGTACAAAACCCCTTATCCTTACACTGAGAAACACTTGTCACTTCTTTAGTTGTGTATGGTACAGTGCACTGTTACTGCAGCTTTAGGCATGATAATTAGGGTGATTCTTAAAATTGTTTAGCCTGAAGTCTAACCTTTGGGATTACTATAGTGTCAACAGACATTGCCATTTAATATCCTATAGATCACTGTGCACTTGTTAGAGCATACAGTTGTACCATTTGTTGGCGCAAGACATCTACTGCCCTGAAGAAGTATAAACAGCACTACGTCTTTTGTGAAATAAATTATATTACATGTTATGCATATAATTATAGATACACAATTTGTATAATAATATATAGTATTTAGTAAAAAAAAAAAAAAAATCACAGGAATTAAAACAACCTTATTTTTCAACTTGCACAAAATAGTTTCACATGTTCACACAAAAACTTCAGTGTCCGTTGATAAATTTGCGTGGTTTCCCGCTGAATAGACAGAAAAATGACAGGTCTTATACAACAGCATGGCCTCTCATGCTGAGATCCAGGGCCTTTCACGTGAGCACACACCCTGGTCGGGTGACACCATGGAGAATTAGCGGTCTTAATTAAGATTTTTTTAACCCTCTGCATGTGCTGTCTTTATGTGAGACAACAGGCTTGAACAGGCAGGGCCTGATGCATCTTTAAACAGCTGCCACCGCCTTATTAACAAGGACATTCACTGCGGTAAACTTGTGACATCCTCATGTTGGTCTACCTTCATAATATTAATGATCAAATGGTATCACTAGACATGTATTACAAGACAAAACAGTACTTTGAGTTTGATAAAGTAAGTATAGTTTATATCTGGGTAAATAAGCAGTGAGAAAACAATCCAACATTGTAATAGAAAGACAATATGATGCATGAGGGGTGGCTGCCATGAGCAGATTTGGTGGATTTCCAATCCTGATATCCCGCTCTGCACCATGAAATAGAAGGTGACACTTATTGTATTAGTAAGGCCTAATGAGTGTCTAAAAGCCTGTGTGACTGTGTGCCCAAGGAATCTCATCGTGTGTTGGGTGGCAAGAAGAAAAGAGCACATCTCTGAGAGCAGATGAGGCTCTAAAGTGCAAAGTGCCAGTGTCGTTCTCAGAGGCACGTGAGGACTTCAGCTCACAAGACTAATAGAGTTGTAAATCACTTTAAAATGACTTAAAATTACATTTAAATATGAAGATAATAAATAGTAATATTTTCTGTATGATCAAGACTAGAGTTTCTCAAACTGTGGTACACTGATGGTATGAGAGCTGCTTCTCAAAGTACCTGTACTTAAAGCCCTTCATTTTGGGAATGATTGCGCAAGTTCGATTTGGTAGTACTTGGAGAGACATTATTATTTATTTATATTTATGTTTTTGCTTTAAGTGTAGAGCTGTTGTTGACCAGAGAAACTCTTGGTAAAATATGTCCCATCCACCGATCAGTCAAATAAAAAAGGAACGTGGAAAAAACTGTAAAGCAAAAAAGTATATTTTTGATCTGACGATGTATCTGACCCAAACTGTGCATATGTAATAAAGTTAAACTTTGAACCCTGTGGCATATAAACTACAACGATGCAGCTAAATCATAGATTCTCAATGACTTACTATAAACAAGTGAAGTCTATATATGGACAGTACTGTAATGTTTCCTTTTTAAAGATCTGTTGGTGTGGCTTATATTCAGGAGATAAAAGTAAAAAGTTGAAAATTAGCTTGTAGTAGTCCAGTAGTCCATTTTGTACAAAATATGTATTTGTACTTGAAAATTTGTAAAGTTTTAGTATCTATGCTTTTACTTTTTGATGTGCTTTCTGCCACTGAAAAAGTGGAAACTGACCAGTAAAACCATTTATTCTTTTGTTCAAGTGGCTTCACTTTTCAGTTTTGGCCACTAGGGGGACGTCTATTCATGTAACGGGAGCTTGACTGTCTGTTTATATATTTGTTGCTGTCTGCAACAAATATAGTAATTCAGTAAAAACAATAATTAATAATAATCTTGAAATACTTTATTTAATGTAAATACATAATTTGTTCATATTGTTACAGGCTTTTATGTTTCATTGAAATTGAAAATTCAAACTAAAATCAAAAACAAATCTTGCGGACTTATGTAGGTGTAAAACTGAACTTGTTTTTATGTGTATTTGCCAAGAACCTGCTAAAATTAAGCCAGCTAATCTTCACTAATAGAAAATGTTATTAGGTGAAATCTGGTTAAATGCAAGAGGCGGCGCATCGTTAAAATATCCTCAAAGACTGGAATTCTTGTCATTGTTCACAGCTTATCAATGGTCTAATTTGTTGCAGATCACAAAGGTGCAGTTTCTACAAATGCAGCCGATTTCCTGGGGCTGGCGGAACGGGAAGCTGTCGGCCGCTGGCTCATGGCCCACTGGAGATGTGATACTTCAGGAGCTACGGTCCACAGGTCAGTCCCGGTGCACTCATCTGGACCTAACTCAGGTTGACACAATTTGACCTCCGCCGGTACCCCACTTCTCAGGCTTTTGTGGTTACTCTCTCTCCCGGGAATTGCATTAATAAAATCCGTGCGGAGTCTATAAATTTGCTAGTCTTCTAAGCTTTCATTTCTCAACATTTGCTTTTCTATTATTCCCTGAACTCCCCATCCATTCAGTGTTGGTCCTTTGTAGGCATTTACTGAGACTGAGGCCCTGACAGAATAGTTCTCTGGGCCAAGCCTTCAAAGCCCTTTTAGAAGCTTGAATAAAGTGGCTATTGTCTTCAGATTAACTTGTTTGTCCAAACATTTAGAAACTGTATGCATAGGTATAAAAAAATGTAGTGACTGTAATGACATCTGACTCATGGCTGGCCTTGCTTCGAAACCCCAAAACTCTATGAAGTTTAACTAGACTCAAAGATACTCTCCGTTTCCATTGGTCTATAGAGGTAATGATAAAAAGATTTTACAGTCAGATGCACCACAAAAGGTAAATATGTTTAGAGCTGTGGTGTCAAAGAGAGGCTAATCTGTGCTTTATTCTGTGGCGTTAACCTTCGCTCGGGGTGCTGATGTCACCTGCCTGCCGTCTGCAAGCTTTTGCTTCTCTGATTTGGGAAGGGAATATTTAATGGTAATGATAAGTTTGTTTGCCAATAAATGAAGCATTTACCAAGTGGTTTTATTGATAAACATTTAGTTAAGTCAAAAAACAAACAACTGCAGTGTAATCTAGCCTATAAATTTACCTGTGATAGAGTGATGATGCAAAATCCACTTTATACATTAGCTTCAGAACTCATTTACTATTATGCAGTGTTTCTAATTAATAGAAGTGACTATGGGGGCTCCCAAAGTCTAATATTGCCCCTCATAGTCTAAAAACAACCTGGGTTACACAGTGTTTTTTAATAGTAACTATGCTGGTCTAAAACAGCAACACTAATAAAGTTTGGAAAAAGGGTAGAAAATGTAATGCTCCAAAATTTGAATGGGATCTACATATTAAAACTTAATTTTTTTGTGCCACCATAGTCTTGATTATGATTAACCTCAAGACTAGGGATGCCCAATATATTGAAGTTTAGATAATATTGTCAATGAATTTTGAAGTTTTGCAAAACTTGAAGATCATGTTTATTGTTTACAAAAACAAGTCAGTTTAAAATGAAAATGTTTAAACAAAAGAGCATAAAGAAGATTTTTTTGGCACTTTTGTGATTAGTTTTTGCATCGACATTTCACCTTTGTTGGATAAATACTTTTAAAGACAAATTTCAGCACATTTCTGTTATTGACAAAATGTTGTTAGAATATGTTACTTCAATACAATAGTACACAAAAACTAATAGATACTCATGTTTGTAAATATCAGTCACTTTTATTTAAGATGAAAGCGCTGTTTACAAATTTGAGATGAAAAACAACTGTACAAGCGGTTTTAAAAAAGCAGAATTACTAAAAGTATGCAGAAGAAGAATATTATGTCAATGCTATTGACAGTTGTTATTGAAAAAAAAAAAAAAAAAACTCAGAAGTGCAGCAAAAAGTTCTCATTACTTATTGGAACTGTTTTTAGAAGAAAACTCAAAATGAAGTTGCCTCATAAGAATCTAGAAGTTATTTTCTGGAAATGTAAATGATTATTATCCAGATCCAAAATTTGAGAACAGTATTTTGGATATTGTAACATAATGTATTTTCTAGTAAACAAATTCCAGACATTATTTATTTTGGTTGATTATAACAACTACCAAATCAAGACTAGCGACCAAACAGTCTGCTTTGGATGCCTAGCCATTTAAATTCTTTTAGGAAAAGTCTGGACAAAACCTCACACTATTTGAACGTAGCAGGTGGAGAATTGTGCATGGTTGACCGCTTGGATATAAAAAGATGCCTTAAAGAGTATTCAGGATGAGAAAGACCATTTCCTAATTAGGATTTGAACTGTGTTTCCTTGTGCTGGATCCACCACAGACTAGTATCTTTTCATCAGAGTTGGACGTTGCTGTGGTGTGTATAAGCTGGTCCTGAATGGTTGTGGACGCTGGAGGTCGTCCTGCTGTACACAGGCCGCAGGGTAATGATGAGACTGTGGCCCGACTCCATTCAGAGCTCTAACCCGACAGAATAAAGCGTGAATACTGTGGTTTTAATTCAACAAAGATGCACAGAAAGGAGATATTTAAAAGTGACTATATGAGGAACTAATTATCAATAACCCTTTAAAGTCTTGTGTCAGGAAAAAAAAGCGTGAGCTTTTTTTTTTACTAGCACAAAAGGCATTGCTTTTTTCTATTAATGATTCTTATTTTCTACAAATTTTTTACCCACCAGATAAACTTTTATGACTGCAATATACAGCATCATACCTAAAATATTCCTGTGCTGTTTTACTGGAGGTTAGACACATTATGCAAAATCAACATTTTTGAGCTTTTAATGCTGTGCTAACATTGCTTCCTCATCAAAGTGTGAAAAAACATTTAACTTGACATAATTTATTTTATTTATAAGTTGGTCTCTTTAAATCCATGCTATACGACCGATGTCCCTTTGTGCTTTTTACATCTTCAAGGTATTGTAGCTGATTTTCACACTGCAAACACGATTTCGTTGAAAACTTCCTCTCATAAATTCTTCCACACGTGGTCAATATTTACATTTTTTTGGTTGCAATTACAGCTTATACACTTATTTTTACAAACAAAACAACCAAATTAAACTACAGAGGACCACCCAAGCACAACAAATCAGAGTACAGCATTCGGTGCCTGATTGGAATAAAAAACTCTTTATTATTTAGTTCAGACAGTACACAGTGGTCTTAATTATTCACAACGTGCTACACTAATCATATACTAATGAAAAACATGTTTTCTAAAAAAAAAAACTAACTAAAAAAGTTAGGTACTCCAACTTAATCTTAACAAAAAAATCCTATAAGATCTATATTTTTAAGTGTCAAATATTGTTGGGGAACCTCGCGCAAACTTTGTCATCCGATCATGTCTAAAGTCAATTATTTAGTTGTGTTTTTTTGAATCTCCACAGCTAATCCTCTGTCACTAAAATCATGTGTTTTGGAGCAGAAACCCGACGTTGTAAGAAGAAGTTAAGATTAGAAGTCTGTTTATTTTACATTCTAGAAATCATTACCCAAAAGCTGTATTTCTTTTGTTTTTGAAAAGTCTAAATGCAATAAAATTTGAAATCAAGATTACCAATATGAAAAAGGCTATTGAATTGCCCTACACATAATGATTGTCTACAAGAATTTAGGCTTTTATGTTTCTCCCATGCAGAGATCAGTTGGAGTTCAGGAGAAGAGAGAAAGAGATGAGGATGGACATGGCGCGGGTTACTTGGTCTTACTCCGGTACATGCTACTTTGCACTCATTCACTCACACATTTAAATCAACTAAACAAAAACAAACAAACTTGCTGCAAACCCTTTATTTCCACTCTCTTGCCGTTCTCTGAAATGTGAAAAAAATATGTCACCCCACATCAAATAACAACAGAGGTTCTCTTCAGACATATTTATGTAAAAATACTCCTCAACGTTCTGACTGTGACAAAACTATGAAAAGAGCTCCTGATAAAATGTGTTTCCTAAATATTTTTACCTCATTTTGTCAGTGTTTTTGATTGTTGTTTGAAAGTAGCATTACTGTTGTCGTAGTGGCTGTACAGAGTTTATTTGGCTTGTTTACTTATGGCAGTTTGGGATTTTGGGAAACATATACTGTAATTTCCTCATCAAATCATCTTATTTAATGAGAAAAAGTAATGAGTTAGCTCAAAGTTTGTGTGATCCCAAAGTTTATGTCTGTTGTGACAAGCATCAGTGTTTCTGTTGTTTACTTTGTTTTCTTATAGTGTTTACTGGATAAAATTTTGCTAAAACGCAATATTTAGCAAAGTTGTAGTAGTTATATTTGTAGTTCCTAATGAGTTTTTTATCATCTCATGTTTTACTATTGACTGCAACAGTTAGAATGAACAGAAACTAATCCACAGACGTAATTAACTTTTCTATAAGATAAGTTACTGAAAATAGTTTGACTCACATCTATAGCCTGTCCATTCATGGGAGTGGATCTCTCCTTCGCTGTGGTTCTCTTTGAGGTTTCTCTTTTGTCGTTGTTGTTTTTTAAAAGTTTTTCCTTGCCGAACTACTTTTGAAAAACAAATCTGGCTGTGAACTACTATAGTTAGCAGTTACATGAAACTGAAGTTAAATGGGGCACAGTTAGATGCCTTTATATGGTAATGTTTTTAATGACAGTGTACAATTTAGCACAATGGCAGAGATAGGTTAGGAATGTTCATCTTGTCTTCTTAAATATTTATGAAAGCGTTTTCTTCTATATCAGACAAGAGACCTCTAACAAAGACGGAAGTGATCGTTAAAACTAGACAGGTAATAAACCATGCCTTACCGATACTTGTCTGATATAGAAGAAAACGCGTTCATAAATGGCAGAGATGCTTGTACCAGATTCTACCTTTACAGCTAATTTCCATCTGTAGTTGGTCAGGTATGCCATTATCAGTTTAGAATTGTAGATCCCTGGTCTAAGGACAGGGGATGCTCTGGGACAATTATACATTTGCCTGTTTGTTGTTGGACTCTGCTTCTGCACTCCTGAATAATGTTTTGATTTTCTAATGCTCTTGTTGTGAAGTCCGCTGAGATAACTGTTGTTGGTATTTTGGGCTGTACAAAAATAAATTGAAATAAGATGAATGATGCATAACTTCTGTCATATAAGATTAAATCCCTGATCAGACATAATCCTAACTACCTAACCCTAAAATGCCCATCCCTTTGCAAATCTATGCTTTGTGGTAAATCCCAGTTGGTTGGAGAGAAGCCAGATCGAACAAGTGAGTTAGTCTGAACGGCCCAGCTTGAGTTAAGAAGGAGTCTCTGCTGGAGTCAAGTTAGAAACCACAATCTCTTCAACATGAGCCTTGGAGAGTGCTTCAGATGGTCATGCAGTCAACAGGATTTAAACAGCCTCCACCAGATTAGTGTTGTAAGAGCTGAGATTAACAAGGTGTGCAGAGAAACACAACTTTAACACATTTATATTCAACTATTTAATTGAACTGACATTCTAATATTTTAATGGCAACATGAAAAAATATAATAACAAACAGTGTCATTACAGAAAGTACTAACACTGAGGTAATAGTGAAAGTGAATCTAAACGTGCTGCAGTTGCCTAAAGAAACCAGATGGTGTCACTGTATGTACTGTATTTAACTTGACGTGAGCCACGTAAACTTTGAAAGACTGCCGAACGGAAACAAGCCGGTCTCACGTAGGAACTAAGGCAAACTGATGTACATGAATAATCTTCAACTCATTTTGAAATGAATAATACAATTATAAATAAATGAATATACTGTTTAACGTCAAAAAATTATACGGAATAACAAAATCTATTTTTTGAATTATATAAGTTCAAGTATTTAAACATTGTCAGTTTTAATATTAGCATTGTAGTATGCTAATATGAAATAGTATTTTATGCTAATAGTATTTTTCCCTTCCTTCTGTATTATGTAATTCAAAATCATAATGCTTTATAAACTAGGTATAAAACTATGTTTTTTTGTTTAACATTATGCATTTGCACCTAAAATAAATCCATCATACAGAAAAGTTTTCCATCATAAAAATGGTTGACTGGCAAATTAATCAAAATTCAACAGATCAAGATTCATTGTCGATTCATGTCGAAATGCCAAATATTTGTTTGAGAGTTTTGAATCGAAACATTGACAACCAATCCTTGTGATAAAAAACTGATTTTTAGAGCAAAAGCCAAACTATGATGCAGATAATTAGTATATATTATTTATGTATTTTTTGGTGAACTGGATCATGTTAAAGAACTGTCTTTTATTTTTATAAAATCAATACTAAAAGCAATTATTATTTTGTTTTCTGAATTGATAAAATAAGATAAGATAAAATTGTGATATATCAATGTATATATTTTTTTTCTCAGATCGCCCAAGCCTAGAGAAATAGCTGATTAAATAGAAAAAACGTTTAAACTTTTAAATAATAGTATATTTTTAAACTTTTGTGATTATTATCATTCTTGTCCAGCGTTTTTTATTAACTAAACATAATACTACAGTATATCAGCTGAATATTGCTATTGAGATGCTGAAAAAAATGAAAGGATAATAATGTTTTGTAACTATGCTCAAATGCTCATTTACAGTTTAACCTCGGGGCATCTGCTCAGGTCTTGTTTAGCCTAAAAGCCATTTGACCACTCTTTATTCTGCTCTGTATTCAAGACACACAGAGTTAGTGGCGAGATACAGACATTGTAACCTTTAAATACCTATAGCGGTTTTTAATCCAAATAAAATCAAGGCTAATGCTTCATTAGGAGGTATTTTTACATAATGATCCTCATGCTGCTGCTGTTAATTTTTTTATTAACACAATTATGGGGCTCTTAGCGGCCCGGGTCGGCAGGGTCTAATTACAGCGTCATGTGGTAAATAGTTGGAGGTGTCTGTGAGCATGTAGCCTCAGAGGTAAAGAGGCAGCCGCAGGCCATACCGAGGCGGGCAATTACTGGATGAATTTCACTTTAATAAATGTTGAGCTACATTTGGAAATTCAGATAACAGAGCTTTCTGCCTAATGGGTGCTGCACTGAGGCCACTTGAGCAAGAAAATGATCTGAAAGAGGGTTTAATTAACAGAAGCCGCATGATCCAGGAGCGCGTAACAGCATGCTAAAGGGAGGGGGGAGGAGGAGGCTGGGGAGAGGGGGGTCACCAGTCATTTTCCTGCCAACTTTTCTTTCACAGGTGTAAAGTGGAGAAATGACTTTTGTTTTTGCACATTAATGCTTGCTGTCATATCAACATAATGAGAGTCTGCAAAGAGTCAGACAGCAAATGATCCGGGGCACGTTTTACTTTTAGAATCTCACAAAAACAAATTTGTGCAAACTTTAAATGTCACAGTGTGTAACTTTGGTTTGGATAATTTGTTATTGGGAGACACAAACTATTATCTGTAGATGTCTTCTTTAATGCAGTTGTGAAAAACCTTTTTAAAAGTTTCACAGAAATCCCACACTGAATGACTTTAATTTAGCAAAACATACAAGAAAATATCACATAAATATAAGAGGATTCAAGCTAGGATTGTCAGAAAAATCAAGAATCAAATACAAATCAATACTAAAACTTTAGGGTTGTTGTCCTTTAGTCGCTTAGTCGATTAATTGGTTGATGAAGTTTTAGTCAACCAACATTTTGTAGTCGAGTTTTATTTTGATTATATGGATTTATTTTGAACAGCAACAGCTAAAGAGTTTTCTTGTACCAAATCACTGATCTAAACTGCCGTCTAATAAACAAAGACACTGTTTCCTATTCATTTTCATATAAATTGCTGTTTTTGCATGAACCCCATAGCTTTTTTTTTTTTCTTTTTCAAGCACAGACTGGGTCAAATGAATGCTGTTTTGAAGATATGCAAAAATTGAATATTGAGTATTGTATCATTTATAGTAAAAAATAAGAGAGTTAAAGTTAAAAAAAAAAGAACTGGCTGAAAATGCGAATAAAAAATTATTGTAAGCCTTCAAAAACTTTTGAAAGCCAAAATGTTCACGTATTTTCATTGTCACATTTGGTCTTCATTATTTGTAAATTAATAACTCAATGGTGTTTTATTCCACCAAAATGTTTATTATTTTACTGAGACAAGAAGGATTTGAAAGCACATTGCATTTGTTTTATAAATGCTATGTGCATTTTTATCTGCATTTCTTTATGCGAATAGTTATTTTTCATTATTATTTGGGTTTAAATCATTGAGGCATTACCAGTTTTAAAAAGGGGGCGTGCCATTTTGGCTAATCGATCAATAGAAGAGTCTTAAGTCAAAGACAGCCATTTTGCATAATTAAGCTTCAGCTAAAATGTTTAAAGATATGTTTGAATATTTTCCTGTTGGATTGACATAACATTGTTGCAATATTGTATTTCAGATATGGCAAAAAACTATCAAGATATCCATTTTTGTCTGTTTTTCCCAGCCCTATTCCTGATCAGTTTAAGAATGATCAATTACAGATTTATAGATGTGATTGTGTACTAAACCACAGTGTTTGAAGAATGTTTAATTATTCGTTTGTGATGAAAATGTCATTGTCTAAAACCTCAACCTAAAGGAAAAACATTGGCCTTGTGAATCAAGCATTTTCCTTAAATAAATTGCGTTTGAAATTTTTTGGTGTTTGCAACACTACTTCTTATTGTACCTGGCACTGGACAGGTCAAATAATAAACTGCCAATAGAAAAAATGTGATTGTGGGCCTGTCTGTGTACATCTCTGAGCTCTAATAACTGGCTGTTGCCCATGATATCCTGAGGGAACTTGACCCACATCAGCAGATAAATAATGGTGCAGGTGATGATGATGATGATGATGATGATGGTGATGATGAAGATGATGATGAAGGAGCATGCTGGACATTGTTTGATTGGCTCTGTGGTCTTCAATGAATATTTACCTATTTCACAGTTTTTGTATGTTGTTTAATTTTGTACCATGTGCATAATAATAAATGATTGCGACTAGGCGAACAATTGTATTTATAGTTTTGTTTTATTATAGTTTTGAACACCTAAATCTCTGCAAAACATAGATTATGTAGGTATTTTGGTGGATTGAATTATTTGAAAATAATTCAATGCTCAAATGAACTGAACATTAATTAATAAAGTTAATTGTTATTTGATTTCAGATCTTCTGCTATACATTTGTTGTAGCTTTTTTCCTGCTGCATAGAGTCCAAAGGCATCCATCTACTGTTTCTATTGCATGGTTGCATGCATGGTCAGGTAGGATCTTACTATTGACAGTTTGGTGAAACATTTCATACCTTTTTATGTGAAAATCTTAAATCTCTCATGAGTGCTGTTAGATACACAAATCTGACCATAAGCTAACCAGATTTTAGCATATTTGTTTAGTTTGTGTGCATATCTTTCTCCAGTTAGCAACCCAGTACAATTTTATTTATATAACACATTTTTGAAAGTGGTCTCATTAATCAAGCATTTACTCGCTAACTACACAACTGGATGCAACACACATAAAAAGCTTAATTTGAGGTGATGCATGTTGGGTTTGTAGAAGAGATGTTATATGTGCCTTTTTCAATACTAAACTGGATATACTTAAAAAAGACATGGATTTGTACTTGCAAATTACCACCTATTGATAAATAAGGCCCACTATGTACAACACTTTTGAGACCTTGTACATAGTACTAGCAAATACTGTACATAAAAGCTTACTTAGTAAACAACATCAATATAATGGCATAAATTACATAAGTGAAAAAATATCATTGGTAATATAACATAAAAATAACCAATTTTAATATATGACCAATAAGTAAAAACATTTTCCACATGGGCTCTATTTTCTCCACACAATAAAAGCAGTTATTGCCTGTTTGATTGGATTCAGTATGTAACAGGGACTCAGTGGTTTGAGCACTCACCCACCAACTAGAAGTTAGATTTGATTCCTGCATAGACATTCTGTTCTTGTGTCCCTAGGTAATACACTTCACTTGCTCAAAGTCTTAAAGTAGCTGTGTGTGGCCGTGGTGCTTCTGTCAGTTTGTCCCTAGACAACTGAGGCTTCCTATGTGGTTGACACATATTATATACAGTATTGTAATAACTGCAGCATATATATTGCTTTGAAAGAGTTTGTTCAGCCTGTGAAGCTTATTACAAGTGTAAGGAATTTTTGCCTATAACCTATGAGTCTGGAACAGTAAACAATTTGTAAACGTAAAGTTTAGTGGAGTCTTTGTAGAAATGTGGTTCATTTTAGTGGTTGTGGTTATTTTTCTCTCTGTAAAATTGTACCTGACGCTAAATCTTTATCTATAATTGCACCTAAGCATTAAGGATATTCTGTAAATAATTTGAACTAAAAGGCATTTCTGAATGGTATTTGATGCGGTTGTGTGGAAGTTAGAGATCTTTAGGATTGGTATCACACTGGTTTGAGAGGTATATGGAAAATGTTTAGAATAATAGGATAAGATAATAAGAAATGTTGCAATAAGAATGGCAACAATTTGTTGTCAAACAGGATAATTGTTTGTTATTCATTCTTTCATTTTCTACCGTTGTTCCCACTGAACACTGGTGCTTGAAACTTCTGACTTTGGGCCTTAGGCGGTGAGAAAGCCTGAAAAATGGACAACTCGTCGCAAACACATAGGTAGAGATAGACACAGACTCTTCACTCTCTCCTTCATTTACAAGACCAGGGGAATTTACTGTGTTGCAGGAGGGAGCCATACTTAACCTCAGAAAAACCCAAATTAACATAAGTAGAACATGCAGACTCTATCTAGAGATTGTGAGGCTGGACCTGGGATTCAAACCCACAATTTCCTTATTGGGAAGCCAGAGCTCTAACCATGTTGCAACCTTACATCCTTATTTTTTTAAATTGTGTTTCAAGTTCTGCAAAGTTAATTTGTAACTTTATTATGAAAACTGAGTCTTTGCTTCACGAGTTATGCAAAAAATGGGTTTACATCAAGAGGAAAGAATGATTAACTGTAAAGAAGAAAAAGTCACGATCGAAGTATACTGTAGTATATAAGCAGTGCAAGAGTATTTGTTTGTAAGCATCAACAAGGACAATAATCTGAACAGCGTAGTGTCAGAAGAAGTACTGACAATCTCTGAGGCAAATTAAACAAACTGTTCAGAAAAGATAAAGTGGAAATGGCAGATGTATATCAAATTGAAGAACCCACACTTTTGCTCTTGTGGTCCAGTAATGTAAACCTGATTTATTAGCCTATTAGATTTAAGTTTTTGACCATTTTGTTTAATGACTAGAACCAAGAAGTTCTCTCACATTATTTCTGTGCTCAGGTTCGTACTGGCTTCCTGTGGCTCAAAGAATAAACTTTATAGCATCTTGTTCACAAGTCTTTGCCTAGCACCATGTCAGTACCATATGAACCATCTCGTACTCTGAGTACCAGGAATCAGCTTCCTGCTGGTGTCAGAGAATTGGGAAATCACTAGAGGCAACACAGGCCTCTAGGCTAACATATTTTAAAACAGCTCTATTTGTCTGTGCATATGATCTGCACTTTGTAAATTGTATAAGTTAATTCACAAGATGCAACACAAATCCCTGTGAAGAATTAACTTAAATATGGATACATTTGTTTAGATTTCCTTGTTCTCCCAAAAGCACTAAATTCACCTTGACCCTGACAGGCAGCAGGTGAGAGCTCTTAGATATTTATAGTAGTTATGTCCATGATCTGTTAAAATGGAAAACTGCTATTTGTGGATGTCTCTAATCACATATACACACATCACTGAAAGCATTTCTGTCACTCCCGTTAGTGTTGCCGCAGGCTTCATCTGCGTATTCTGTGTAGTGGCCATGGCTTTTGTTTGCGTGGAGGCAGAGTAGTGCATGTGTAGCTGGTATATGTGCGGCAGGTCCTCCTGGTTCTCCTGCTCGTCGCGATCTCCCTCCACTCTCCAGTGCAGCTAAAAGCCCTGAAACACAACGGTAATTGCCCAATTAGGGCCCTGGCTCCGTGGGCCGCCGAGCACTATGCGCCTCCACATGCTCACAGAGTCAGATAATTGAGCTGAAAGCAAATGAACGGATGGCAGACAAACAAGCTACTAGAAAATAATTACTTGGAGTGTTTCTTTTCAGTACCTGTACAGCGAATTTCATTATTGTCAATAGCCTCTAAAGCTGCTCCAAACGCTGGTATTTGTCATTTTCATAGAGACTTGATAATGACATTAATTTGTCTTAATGGGTCGGCTCTATTGTTAAAAATAGTCAAATGAGCAGAAATTGTCTTTCCTCGGCAGGTAGAGAGGACTTCAGCACACTCCTGGCAGCCATGAGGAGATAATTTGGTGTGCTTGTCAAATTTCCAATAATTTGTTATATGGAACATGAGTAATGCTAATACCATTAATGTCCATTTTCCTCTAAATTCATTACTGCCCTTTTTCCCTTTTATGTTTAATGCCTGGAACATTTTTTTTCTGAGCGTGAAGAGGTTATCCCGGGACTGACGAGAGCGCTTTTGCTTCTTCTGTGAACACAGTCGTAAACATTGAACACGTGCAAAAGAGGAAAGGCAAAATAATTGACTATGTACCAAACAGACTTAATTGCCCCTTTTCGATCACAAATATCAACAGATGTAAATATGGTACATAAATAAATAAATAAATCTTTAAATTTCTTTAAACTCTGTAATGTTATAAATAAAGTAATCTCAAATCAAGGAAACAAGAATTGATTACTCCAAGTTTTTACTATGATTATGATTACGTCAAATATGATTTACTACTCCTACAATAAATTCTACACAAAAATCTTGAAAAAATAAAATCAAAGCTGTTTGATCAAGAAGAAAAAAACACACACACACACGCACATCTGCCTTCATACCACGCACTATAGATTTTAAAACCTGATTAGCCTATTATATAACGAATTAAATCAAAATCTAACTATTTGACTTTATCTGTGTTTTCTAATCATAAACATCTGTAGAATCTAATATGTAATAGGTATTGAGTGCAACATTTATTATTTTTTTTTATTTTACCTTCATTTAACCAGGAGAGCCTCATTGTGATTACGAATCTCTTTTTCAAGAGTGTCCTGGCATGAAAGTGTTTTTGCTTTTTAGATTTCACATAAATATTGATACAGATTTTATTAAAAAAAAAAAAAAAAATCTTAAAATTTTAACAAAACTTTCATGGTCTAACAAGTGGTTTTGCTGTTGTAGTTTTTATTTTATCAGTTGTGGACTAAAGTCTCTACGCTTGACTCATTAGAAACTTGATAGATATTTTACCTATTGCACTTTTAAAAATAACTTTGCACTTACAGGAATATACGATTAACCCATAATTGCATCTCGTATATTAGTTTTGTTCTTTTGACATTGATAGCGACTTCTATTTATCTGAATGCAAATATCCTAACAAAACGAGCTTCTTATATTGTTGTAAGTGATGCTTTTAGCTTCTACATTGTGCGGATGTCGTCGAGTGCTGGACTGCAGAGGACACTCGTTTGTCTATGAGTCATTTGTATAGGGTTTTCAGTCTCTTATGCAACCCTCTGTTGAGTAATACTTTTTAAATAGTGACATATTTGCTTTCCACATGGCCCAGGAGAGAAAATGAACTTACGAGTATGCATTATCTGTCAATGATGCACTGCAAACTAAAAATAAAATATGTAGTGGTGAGGCAGTATATATAGAAATATATAGGCTGTTTTTTGAAATAACATTAAAATTTAAAATGTAAAAGCAAAGAAAAATGCTCTGATGTAATAAAAAACACATAAACAACAGTCATCTTTTGTTTTCTTAGTTATTCCACTTCATAGCTACACAGAAAGAGCATTTATGCCCGATCATAAAAGTCAGTTCTGCAGAGTGAATAGAAATAGTGCTCTGGCAAAACTAGACCTATTTGACTTTAGTTTTTTGTTTTGAAAACTTAAACTCTAAAATTAGTTGGTTTTAATGTAATGACTTTACTTCATCCTATTAAAATCCTTTATAATAATAAAGGAAGTAATATTGTATAATAAAATAATAAAAAAAACAATGTGTGCGTGCAGCTGCATTTTTCTGTTGTGACTAAATAGCCATAGAAAAGCGCTAAACGCCCAAAAGCAAGCCTTTAATTAAATTTAGGGGACATGCTTGATGCTTGATTTCCATAATTCATTGATGGTGTATCTCCACCTGCTCGGCCTGTGTGCCCGCTCTGCGAGTGTGTGAATAGTGATGTGTGACACGCTCCTGATGAGAAATAACACAGGCCTCAGATCTGCACAAGGCCCGATGAAGAATCACTGACTTTTATTGGTGCAGAAGAAAAGGATGTGATGAAAGCGTCAAAGACTCGCGCAGAGAAAGAAGGATTCAGAGGGAGGGGCGGAGGAGTGCAAAACAAGGGGCCATCCATCACACCAGGACTGAAGAGACACATTCCACTGGCCTTCAGCAGGAGGATACATTCACTCAACAGGCACAAAAGAGTGGAGAGAGACTCTGGGAGAGGCTGGGAGGAGCACCTATTACCACAGACTCATCCATACACTCCTAATATACTGACTTACACATCATTGCAATTGTTCATTTGTGAAAACAAATGCATTTGTTTTTTTAAAAATCTATAACCATCTAAAGTGAAATAGTTGAGGGAATTTGCTCGAGAAGGAATTGGATAGTAATTGTTTTGTCCTACAATTGAATTTGCTTTTCAAAACACAAAAACACACAAGGCACTAAACTGCTTTTTGCAAATGAAGTTTTCATATTAACAGTAACACTGGACAAAATCATTCACTAAACAGTCTAAATGATAAAAAGCTGAACTGCAAAAACATTTGACAATATTTGAAACACATTGTATTTGATGTTTATATATTAATTTACAATCTGAAGGGGAAATCCTCTGTTCCCTATTACAAGAATAAGCATAAATGGCTTCTCAAAAACAAATCAATGAATATTCTGAAAACATACAATGCACAGTGCTGAAAATTGTTTTTAGTTCAATCATTTGTGTTACTTTAAAATGCAAAATCCGTATAGTCAACTTTATTATTTATTATTTGCATTATTAGTTTATCTGTTTGCTTTGGCTGTGGACCTATTTTCTCAACATTGGAAAGTGTTCAGTGTATTGAAGTTGTCCTCCCTGCATCTCTTCTTGTGTGTCTCATTAGGTCCACTGGAGTCGCCGGGCCGGGCTGGTTCAACACCTCTGTCTGTCTGAGTTAGGGGCCTGTCGCGTGGAGGAGGGAGCAGGTGATGGCTTTGGAGAGCACTCATTTACACTCGTCTTTCTGTGGCTGAGCAGCGTGAAGAGGTGGGAGAGTCGAGGGGCCTGGCGTGAGCTGCACCTGCCACACGATCAATGCTGAACTCTGACCTGGCTGCCTATACCTTCCACAAAGCACTCTTAGCACCATGTAATAGATACGTCATACATGAAGCCGTTAAGCATGAGCAAAAGTGCAGGCATTTACATACATCTGCTGTTTAAGGTTTTTACTCAACATACTTAAAATTCTGTGAGGGTATCTCGCAGTTAAGCCCAGGTATGTTTACTTTACCCAAGGGAAGGTGGAGAGACAAAAAAACCTAATAAAAAAATAAATAAATATAATGCAAATAAATACAAAAACCCAGATACTCTCAAATGTATACATTAAAACCACTAATTAAAAAAAACTGTCAGGCCATGTAATATTGGACACATATTACTTCAGATGATAACGTAAAATATCTACAACTTAGTAAATCAGCCTGTGCACAAACTCCTCCCCCTTCTTTGAAAGTCTTAAAGTAGCTGTTTTCCCATCATTTGTGCATTATGTATTGAACAAAAGAGACCTCTTTATTTTTCCTCAGTCAATCTGTAGATGCAGACGGCTTGTCATAGCTTTACGCTGCGACTCACTTTGTTTGTCAGTTGCCCACAAATGGGCTTTCTTTGAAACACAGAAAGCCATTTGAGGTTTTTTTGGGGTCCAAAAGTGTCAAAGTTGGTGTCAATGGACCCCTGGTCTGGCCCTGCTCAAAGCCACTGTGTCAGTTTCTATGGTAATGGGGAAATAGTAACTTGGTCTAGCAGCGTCCTGCCGCGTGTCGCCTCCTCAATAGACCGCATCTGCAGAATCTGAGGGGGCCTGTGTGATGGGCAGTGACCCATCAGCTCATGGAGCACATATATGCTCATATAGACTTTGTATGAGCTTCTTTGACTGCTTTATGCTGGATCTCATGAGAAAAAAGTTTAGAGTAAGACATGCGTCTGTTGCCCATTCAATAAAATTTGTGCGCAGCCACAGAGGTTAATATATATATATATATAGAGGGAATCAGAAAGGTCTAAAAATTTAAACTGAACTCTATACGAATGAGGAAGTAAACAAGATAACCTGTTGCATTCTGAAGTTGATTTAACTGAAAATATGTATTTTGAATCCCCTGCAGGTGCTTTCCTTTCCAGGAAACTGCCTGAAGCCTGGGAAAGTTTTCATACATTTGAAAGAGAAGAGAGTCAACTCCATCAGTTTCTCTAAACACAGTGTTTGTATTATCATTGAAACTTTTCACTTTCACTCAATGAAATCAAAACAATCTGAAAACAATAGTGACTCCTGAAAGGAAGCTAATGTGAGCTGAAAGGGGAGGAAATGGGTGAAGCTGCAGGAGGGCCATTAATGAGAAAACCATAAAGTTTAAGGAACTCGGCTCTCAGTCCAAGCTTCCTTTAAACCTTCAGACTGCTGTCAGCAGGCTCATACATACCCTGCTGTTGAGATAGACCCACTGACAGTGCCCTGATCATGCACTGCTGAGCTGAAAATGAGTAGGTAATGGCTACATGAGTTTCTTGTGGGGCACTCCCCCCGTCACAGCTTCTCTAACTCTCTGACCTCTCATCTCTAGCCCTTACCCCCTCTGTGGTTTCCCATGGACTGCCAATTGATTCAATTAACTCAATACACAAATACCATATGCTTAAAGGTGTTTTTTTCTCAACCGTCCATGAACATTTGGCAACTGCACTGAGCTGGCACTTTTGAGTGGATTTGTTCAGACAAAGGTGAAAGTAGATGTTCTCTCTGTACTTAGCAAACTTTGTTTATTCCCAAGTAGTTAATGAATAGCATCAGATGCACAAACTTGGGGAGAAAATGAGGATGAACGTGAATGAGAGGATCACAAAAGTGCATGAGTGAAAAGCAAGGAGGAGCTGAGCGATGCATCAGAAGTTGTTCTCGGTGTAATTGTGCTTTGTTTTCCCACAATAAAGTCTCCCTCTCGTCGGCTGCAGCCTCAGACTCGGTCGAGAGAAATGAGCCAAGGAGAGGACTGAAAAAGACGCTTTGCATTCTGGCTTTTGTATTTTCGACAGTGTTCATGAAAGAGCAACAGACACAAAATGGAGAACAAAGAGGGCTGTGTGGATGAAGGCACTATCTCTGACATCCTCGGCACTTTGAACAACTTGTCAGTTTGGACACTAAGCAACTGCATTCTGTCACAGTTGTGTACAAACCCCTTGAAAGGGCTGGCTGACCTGCCCATATCCCTTTATTGGAGTTCAAATGGCAAGAGGCATCCTTTGTGTCTGGGAGAGTTCATTAAATTCATTGGTTTGACCTGTTATTTCTAGGCCAAAAGTCTGCTGATTTGGAAAAATGTGAGTCAGCCATACGTAATAGCCTACTGACCTCGGCAGGGTAACAAACCCTTTTGAAGAGCATTTCAAGGCCTTCGCATGAATAGGGTCAAAGGGGAAGTTTGAGACATATCTATGGCAGAACCAATGGATTCACATCAAAAGAGAATTTGAAATCATCCAAAGATATTTAGAGTGCTAATGGCTCTGTGAAGTTTTTATAACTATATTCTCACCAAAGGACTCTCAAATTGTGTCCATTAGAAAAGTGTGAAGATTTATGAAACTTTAGATGTCAAAAGTCACTTAGAGAGTTCAGAGGTTTTCACTCAAGTCCATCAAATGGTCAGAGGAACATTAGATGGGCCAAGCATGTTTTGGCCTTTTGGTCTTAAACTTGAAATCTTATTTGTCTCCTTGCAGCTTTTGAAACAGACATTGGATAGTTAGATTATTAAGATATGAATATTCAACCAATTTGGAAGAATTTGTTACAGTGTGATGTTCTGTTTAAGACTACTCCCTCCTACTGATCAGTTTATTTTCACAGGCAGGTTAGCAAACTATAATAAAATGTCTTACTCGGGAGATCATAAAAATAAAGCACAATATTACATATAAAGTTCAACGTGTGTTAAATTCCTTCATTCATTCCTTCATTCATTCATTTCTACCGCTTCTTCCCACAACCTCCTAGCTCAAATCACTCTGCTACCATCCACTCTAAAGGGTTCTAATGTTAGTACACATTACTGATCTAGGCTCTGAGAATTTTTGATACATTGTTGACTCTGCATACATATTAAATTATTTTTTCTTCCAACAGTTGTATTAAGCCCTTACCTCAGTTTGATGAGGTTCCCAGAGACACATCTCAACATCTGATGAAGTCCTGTTGCTGAAACTGTCAGGTGTGAGCTTGTTATTACAACTGTCTTATTAAGTAGACATGGTGCCTTTCCAAGTATAATACAATTGTTTTTGTCTTTTTTGTTTGTTATGCAGAGAAAGCAGAAAGGATGCTTTACACTTGACTCTTGGAATTTCTACAAAGTTAGACTTCATAAGAACGTAAGTACAGAATATAATTAGATTCAAGATTAAACACAACTTTATTGACATCTGTCAAATTTTTTATTTTATTTTTTAACTCATTTTTAAAACAAGAAGTAACTTTTTATGCACTTTTTGTGTGTGTGTAACATGTAATATGTATGATATTTCACAAGAGGAGAACAATGGTCAGTTATAAATACCTGGAAGGGTTATTGTCTAAAACAGCGTTTTAGACAATAACGCGTTCGATTGCTGTTATGCACCTAGATAAGAAACTTCTTCCACCTTCTATCATGATAATCTCTTACATGCAACTGTGTGCTCAAATAGGTTTTGAACGATTAATGTGCGTATCAGTATTGTTTTCATATTTCCATTTAATAGTTTGATGTTAACTATGGAACCCATAGATGCCTATAATTATATATGCTTGAGGCTTGTGGGATCTTTTGTTGTTGGTGTTGACCCTGTGGTTGCCAGGAGGCAATAGTCTGAGTGAAACTGAGCCAGTGTCAGTGTGACTTATGATTGTCATTTGTCCTCTTCAGCCCACAGACAAGGTTCACTGTTCTGTGCAGTTGTTTAACATGTATTAATTATTATTCATCTCAAAAAGTAATCATAAGGCTATCTTCAAAGACTTTGAGGCTTTTTACAGTATTTTTACTAGAACTGCGCGGATTCAGCTTTTTCAGTTCCAATCCAGTCATATTGTTATGCCCAAATTAAAGGCACAACCATGACATCGACTGAACCGATATCATGGAGCTGATACCTAATCGGCTTGTGTCAATGAGCTGCGATTCTTTCTGTATACCAGGTTTATACGCATTGCCCGTGTTGATAAACAAATAATCCCTCTAAAGGTTAAAGTAATAACTACAGGGTATGCCCAAATTTATCTCTTATTGATCACATGTTTATGCTCAATGTCATTAATTAGGGAAGACCAATTTGCAGATGATGATGATGATGATGATGATGATGATGATGATGATGATGATGATGATGATGATGATGATGATGATGATGATGATGACGATGACGATGACGATGACGATGACGATGACGATGACGATGACGATGATGATGACGATTCAAACACAAGGAAAACCAGCAGATTACCATATAACGCTTTTCTAATACAGAAAAGTTTTTATCCAAAAAACTAAATTTACAAAGTAACTTGCTTCTATGCTAATGTGCAACACTGATGATACCACTAAAAAACAAAACAAAAGAAAACATCAAGACCATAAACACTTGCAAAATTGACTTCTTATTAAATAAAACTAAATAAAACAAAACTAATTAACAGTTACTCATATTCCAAGGTTAAGTCAGTTCATTTTATTGTGCACAATTTAAAGCAAGCACTGTGCTTATAGAGGAAGGGTGTGTAGAGGAAACACGGGTCTTTTGATGCAAAATGTAAAATAAACATCTTAATGGTCAAAGTATGTATTTACAAAACAGGTAAATGCATGTTTTTCAAAATGTGAACTTTTATTTCAAAGCCCAGTGCATCAGACAAAACCATTTTATTTGTTACAGTTAACTGTCAAAAAAACTCAAGCATGTAATTGTTAAGCAAATTGTCTGGCTTTATCTCATTGTCTTGTATGCAGTGAAATTACTAACCTACCATAAATAATAGTGTTAAGAGCCGGCTTTGTGTTTCCAAATAATGCATAGATTGTCTAACTTAAGGATTGGACCATATGTCTCCTAAAGCACCATAACAAAGCCTTTCAGGTCTTTACTAGCTGTATGAAATTACCCTTGAATACATTAAAAAACATTATTCGATGTTGTTTATTTCTACTTTGCTTATTGGTTGGCATATCTCAACTGTGTTTTGGCTAAAGTGAAATATAATTGATCTAATTTGTGGCCCTCTGTGATTCAAATAGCTCCTCATCCACAAATAATCACTCTTCAGATGTTATCGGTGCAGACAAAGCCCACTGTTACGTTCAGTGTTTCCAGCTGGCAGAGCACTGGTCATGCTTGTGGCTATAGTCCGGTTCACCTGTGGATTTGTGCTGGTCCCTGTGGCTCTCTCTTAAGGATTCATTAGTCCCTATAGACTCCGTGAGTCTAACCATATTGGCCCATTGAGCTGGTACTTATGTGTCATCTGTTATCTATTGGACTGGTGTTTGCGGCGAGCATATGAATGATAATCAGTCTTTGTGTGCACAGAGGTGCAGCCGGAGCTGAGGGTGTGATGTTGCCTCAGGGGCAGATTAGGAGGGGCAGGCGGCCCAATGTGTCACGTCCACACTCGCAGCGCCCATACACGCTGCGGCCAAACCCCAGAGGGACCTTAAATCCTGTTACACTGTCAGCTAAACCATCATTTGTATTAGACATGTGGGTGTTTAAGTGTGTACATATTAAGTGAGGGGAATGGTGTCTTAAACTATGAATTATTCATACTAAAAGAAAAGGAGATATTGACTACATCTCCATAAACAGACTGCTCTCTTTTTGTCATCAGGCACGAGATCTTTGGGAATATAATTGTGTAAAAGCCCCTGAAAATGTGCTTGTGCGGAGACACAGCGGGCCCTGGTCCGTGTTATCATCGGATAAATCTGAGTGATGGCAATTGTTCAACTTAATATCTTATAAATAATTTACTATTTGAGAGAAGTGCCTCACAAAGCTGAGGCTTCATGAAATACAGCTGTATGCAGCAACGTTCATTTGGTTTGAAAAGGAGCTCAACATATTTATGAGCGACGGCACATTTATAGTTTCTTTTTTTAGATTTTAAATTGCCACTTGCTGCACATTACACAATGCACAAATGTTCAAGGTTTTAGGATCACAATAAACCTGGCTTCTCTACAAAAATGTATACATTTTCTGGGGAAGAAAAAAAAAACATGCAAACCTTGTGTGCAACTTACACTATTAACTTTTTCAGTAATTCTCACTGCTGAGAAACAAACAAAACTTAAATAAAAACCTGGTCTTTCTGGAAAAAATACAAATGATATGTGTGTTTAGTATAAAGGTAAATTACACCAACTATTTTCAGCTATCCTCACCACAATGATGTCCCTTCTCATAAAACATTAATACATCTTGTGCAATAAAACATGTAGATACTGAATAAAAATGGAAAGACGCACAAGTGACTTTTACATACCTCTTATATTTTATGTAAAATGACAGTTCACCATAATTGTGTGGTTCTCGTGAGTGGGCTATTTGCTCCCATTATTTATAGGTAACAAGTGATCGTGGAAAACGAGCTTCTTTGCACTTCTGATCTGCGCCTCCAGAGGGAGGTCAAAACTATTTGTCAGTCTCCAGTTGGGATTGCAAATTAGGACAGGCTCCCTGCGTGACGACCCATGAGCCCTGGCTCTACTTTCCGCGTGACTACTGCTGCACACTGTTACATACACTGTCATATGCAACGCTTTAATTCAAATAGACACATTCAGTGTGAACACACCTTAATTGACCGCAGTTTAATTCAACTTTAGCCTACAGTTTAAACAAATGTGCCCTAAACTTCCAAAGACATATTGTTAATGTGTTTTGATGATGCTTCTAAAAAATATAGTTGTGGGCCTAAATGCAGAGCAGACTACCAGTTGCAGACATATTCCTTATTTTTAAACTTGTTCAAATACATTTTTGAGTGGAAGTAAGTGGGAAGAAACAGGCCAGTTCCATAGCTTTCTTGATGTTACGGTTGCCCCACTTTGAAGGTGTTGTTCGCAGCCTTAAAGTGAAAGAAAATGTTTTCCTATTACTTAATTGAAAGAGCGCGAGGCGGGGGCTTGACGCGCCGCGCTCTGAGCTCCTCTATGACAGAGTCGCCTTTGTTGCGTCTATCCGCCGCTGTCACACACTTTAATTCGACTCTCTTTTTCTCTCATTGAAACCGCACCACAATGACATTCAATAAGGGCCGCAGAGTGAAAACCTGGTTATTTTTACATATTCTTTGGGCCAACTCGGCAGGGGCCCGGCCAAAGGAATGAATCAGTGCTCTTTAACAGCGCAGCCTCCGGGCGATCGCTTGTCCTTTTTTGTGGCCAGAAATGACACATTAACCTTCAGGTGGATATGCGTCAGCTTTACATTCAGCTGTTGCGTTTATGTTAGCGCTAAACTGTCAGTAAAGTCACACACAGGCCTCAATCCAGAGCAACTCAGTGAATGTGGAGGCCTGTCTAAACAAGACTTATGAAAAGACAATGGCAGCTAAAGAATCACATTGCACGTGCAACCTGCGAAAATATTAGGCTATGCCTTTGTTTTATGTAGACTATCGTTTTTACAGGGTTTTTAGACTGCGTGGTGCATGATCTGTGCGTTGAATGAATGTCACTGTGCGCTCTAACAACACGGTGTCCATATTAGTGTAACTGAAACAAGTTTTGTGGGTTGTCTTCAGATTGTGATTCTCTAACGAGCGAATGGCTGAATATTTAACCTTGAATGATTAAAACGTAGCCTATCGCGTATTTAACAGTAAATCAGTTCAGTATGCTTCATGAGAGTTTGTGCAGCTCATGATGAAATGAGAGATGATAAAAGGGAGAATGGGGCAGTGCCGCCTCTCGCGGCGTGGGTGGGGCTGACAAGAATAGACTACATTATGCAGTTCATTTAGTTAACAAGTGAAATAATGGGGAAGCGTGCAGTGGGAATGCCGAGAGAAAGGCACAAAACCCTATTGAGCGTAACCGTCACATGGCCGAACCGAGTCCACGCAGCTATTTAAAGCCGGAGCTGCGCGTTCAGCACCACTTCGCTGTCCACGCCTCGAGGGCAACACTTCTCTAAAACGCTGCAGCATCTTTTAACGCGCTATTGGGCGAAACTTCGAGTCTGCAATTATGCCACGCTCTTTTCTTGTGGATTCTTTGATTTTAAGAGAAACTAATGACAAGGGGAGCGAGAACAATCCTCCGCTTTTCCCTTACGCGGTTCACTCTCCGCACCATCCACACGCTCTGCCAGGAGCGTGCCACTCACGAAAAGCCGGGCTGCTGTGCTTCTGTCCGCTGTGCGTCACCGCCACCCAGCTGCACCCATCACCTCCCGCGCTTCCACTGCTCAAGGCGTCCTTCTCTCCGTTCGGCTCGCAATATTGCCCTTCTGCACTGTCCCGCCACTCCACGAGTAACAGCGTCAATCTGGGCCACGCGCCCGGCCTCTACCAGGCGGCCTACTCAGTGCCAGACCCTCGCCAGTTCCACTGCATATCTATCGGTAAGAACAACTTTGGCACTCTTCACTATACCATGCCCTTTAATTGTCTGTTTCATTTTTCTCATAATCCGTGTTTTTCCCACACAGAAAGCAATAACGGAAAACTTCAGAGCAGCAAGCGCATGCGCACAGCCTTCACCAGTACACAACTTCTGGAGCTGGAGCGCGAGTTTACTTCCAACATGTACCTATCCAGACTGAGACGCATCGAGATCGCCACGTACCTAAACCTGTCTGAAAAACAGGTGAAGATTTGGTTCCAGAACCGCAGAGTCAAGCACAAAAAAGAGGGCAAGAGCAGTGGCCCACGGACTGGTTCCCACAACTGCAAGTGTTCAGCCGCGAGATGCTCAGAGGAGGAGGAGGACGACATGCCCATCTCTCCGTCCTCATCAGAAAAAGACGACGTGGACCTGTCCGTGTCTCCTTGAGCATCTCTTACAACCCCAGCACTTGTTTTCAAAGAACCAAAAAAGACTGCTTCACTGCGGCCAGTCGCTTGTACATAAACAGAGATTTTTTTAATCAGGCGTTGTCCTGAATATTGTATAGTTGTATACATGTTGTATGCTTTGTATGTAGTTTTTTCTGAAACAGTCAAATTGTTGTTGCAAATTCAACTGTCAGACAGATTTGTAAACCACACACAAATAACAAACTGAAATTATAGTAACAACTGTTTGATGTTATGGGTTAAGCACTGTCATGTTAAACGCAGAGTAGGCTACTGCGTTAAAATGCTCTCACTAAATCGTGAGATCTCCCAACTGTCAAAGAGATGCATTTCAAAATTATATCTTCAATGTGATGGAATAATATTTATTTATTTAAAATGTTGATAAATAAAATATGTCTGAGCAGCCAACAATCTGGTCTGAGTCGAACACATTATTGCGCATTACTTTGGTACACTCTTGCGCGCGTAAAAACGTGCGCGTTGAGGCTTGACGAAGCAAGAAAAGATGATAAAAAATATATAAAGTAACAGTAACTTTATAGTTGTTTGTAATTCATGCCAACATTAAGCTCTAAAGTATGTTGGCGTGCGCATAGGCTTGTTGTAAATAGATTAGGCTCCCCAAAGGTTCATAAAAACCAACGAAGACCATAACATCATATGATGATGAAAATGATAATATTTCTCATATTTATTGTTCAAAGATCAGAATTAGGTTTGGACCACAGTAGGTGAACCAAGACGCAAGCTGGACCCCAAAAAATTGAATGCGTAAAAGTCAGTCCAAATAAAGGCAGTATAGGTCGTTACGCGCGTTTCCCACCGGGACACAAAGTCTATCTTAAACACAGGGACCACTCTGTTGAAGTGACCCACCTCGTGTGACTGGCCTCATAATGACTATAAGCTTGTATAATGTTGAGTGCATCTCTAGATATTGATCTAACATGGACATAGATGAGGGACAGAAACGGTTTGGTGTCAGTGACCTGCATTGTTCAGCTGTCAGCTCGACTCTCAGCTCGATGCTCCACGTTATAGATGCTTAAGTGAACTCTGCCGAGAAGACATTTTCACAAATCAACTATGTCCTGAAAGATGCAAAAGACAAAGACAAAATAATAATAATAATAATAATAATAATAAATGTAAAAACTCGTCACTGATCCCATAAGGCTATCCAAATGCAGAAACAAAATAGCGTGCTGCATATCACTTTTAAGAAGTTCTTGCAAAGATATGTGTGAAGAAATATGTCCATGCGTTTACGTGTATGCCATCTTTTCAGTTTTATAGACTCCCTTTTTATGTTAAGGTCGAATATAACATTGTTTAAAACGCTTTTGCAGAAGTCTACCGTTTATTTGAGCGTATTTTACGCACTGAAACAGTTGCTCCATAAGTTGGACATATTTCACCAAAAAGTATTTATTTGCATTAGTATGGTGTAAACATTGTTTGCATCACAAAGTGTAAGGCTTAATTTAACTGAAGACTAGAATAAGACAGTTTTATTTTGTAGATTTTGTTGGCACCAACGTGCCTTTTCTGGGCGCGCAGTTCCATTTGTATTTCCATTTAATGTCACCTAAACGATTTTTACAAACCTCTGATATTTGCATCTGATTAGATATATGGGATTAAACCATTTTGTTAATTACACCATAAAGCTCCATTTTGCTCTGAACACACTGTGCAAAGCGCCCTTTATCCACTCAATAGCCTGGGGGTATGCGCCCTGGGGGAGCTTATACGCTCCTGCTCCAAATGCTCAAATTATTTATTCTTAATTTTGTGCCGATCAATTCATTGAAGCAAAAAGGACTACGGTGTCTTTTAGAAAAGAAGAAAAGGGGATTGTGGACGTAACCTTGACGGAGCAGAGAAGGGCTCCCCTGACGCTGGAGAGCCGCTTGAGTCAACAGGCGCCCATCTAGCAGACTCGCCCTTGTCTTTATTCGCCCTAATTTTTTATTTACGGCTTTTCTTTGACATGTCTCTTATCTATCAGATTAAAAGAACAGCTTGTAACAAATCAGTCTGCACGATTTACAACAGCATTAAAAGGGGACAAAGGGAGCAGGCAGTCAGTACCTGAGAGTCTGGTAGACGGCGCGGCGCTGCAGCTGATTCGATGGTTTGAAAATACGCACGAAACAAAATACTTGAATCCTGAAAAAGAGCCTTTGTACGTTTCTTTAGAAATCAAGCAATTCTGCATGACAAAGGACAATTAATAAGCCGTCTTTTCACGACCAGCAGCTGGTTTCCCCGTCAAGGAAAGTTGGAAAAAATTCAGACTGAATGCGCGCAAAAGCCCTTTGCGCGCAGACAGCAACCCAAGGTGACCCATTTGGCACAGTTAAAATAACCAAGCCGAAGTAAAAGCGAGGGAACTGTCAAAAACATTTAAGCTGAAATATCTTGAAATTGCAAATCCCTTTATGTGGAGGGACGCTGCCGATGTGGGTTAGTGGTACAAAGGAGGTGGTTAAGTTGGAGAGGCTTTGGAAACGGACACGTGGCTTCTCAATGAGAGCTCTTGGATCCGCGTGGCTTTCTGTGGCACTGCACATTCACTCAGTTTAAAGTTGTGCAGCTCAGTAAAGACAAACACGAGTCTTTAATTGTTAACTCTTAACATGATCAAGACGAACATTTTGTTGAAAGCCTACTTTTGAACCACTTTTAAATATATTTTATTTTGTCCATTGTAATGCCGTTTAACTTTCTATCCTTAGAAGGGCTTGTGGTGCAATTTGCAAACTTTTAGGCCTACAGTATGAATGTATATTTTTAATCTTGACGTTGTGGAGGAAAATTTAACCTTTTTATCTTATGCGTCTCCATTTTCAAGGCATTATGAATACTACAAATATTGTGTGTTTACATTTCCTTCAGCTTGAATCGTTAGGAAACAAAATAGATACAATCTCTTCTCAATCCACTTTAACGGTAAACTGTTTGCCAAGTCCCATTCCAAATAGTGTTTTAGTTCGTCACCACAAGGAACTTTAAGCTGTATGTGTTAACAACTCGTCAGTGATGTGAGATGGAGTGGCACGCAGTTTTCCCCCTCTTCTTCTAATTGAATATTCAACGCGCGCACCGTGCCTCGCCTCTGCGTGCCTTTTTCAGTGTGTGCACAGAATACGCCTTTTAATTCTCGGCCCATACACTGCAGTGTCAGAGGTCGACAAATAATGAACTGCGCGCACATGAAGTGACCCCTGCCGACACCTCTGATGGGAACTGTTTGGCGCACACTGTTGATATCGTCATATTGCTACTAAACAACGAGTGAGTCTGGAAGTTGCAGTAGTTTAATTTTTGTTGGCGGTTTTTTAAATTTAAGATTAGATTGAGCGTACATGAACTTTTGGATGCGATTAGTTGGAGCAGTTCATTTTAGAAAAGATACAATAAAAGAGTGCCTGCCCTGATGTAGTGCCCGTCTTTGAAGTGGAAGGAAGGTAGTTGTGTCGTGTTTTTCTCTTACATTTAAGTCTAATGAATACAATCTCCTGAAACACATGTCTTACATAAAAAGCACAGGTTATACCCCACTCAGAAAGTTATACAATTTATCATTGTTTAACTTTTATTGTTGGCATCCTGAATATAAAAAGTAACTGCGTTTTTGAAAGTTCTAGGTTCATCTTTTCATAAACCACAGCGTGGAGCAGAATGGAACAGGAGCGCCACCTGCCGGTAGCAAATAATGTGCAGAGTTGTTCTTCACAGTGATTTTATTCTGTTATGCTGTTGATGTAACGGCAATAATAATTATTACGGTGGTCTCATTTAGTTTTGTATTTACTTAAGTTTGAATTGCAATCTTTCCAACAATTATGTGAAGTTTTCTTTTACAATTAAATGCGTTTTGTAGTTGACCTATAGAACATATTTTTCTTTATAAACATAAAGTCTATGAAGCCCACAAAGGTGGAACAAAAACTTTGCATAACACAGTTGACTTTTAATCCTTTGCATAACATGTCCTTTCATGATTAAAACATCTTATACAAATGACAAACTGTCATTGAGCACCATAAATAATCCTGTCACAACTTCAAAAATACTGCCATGATTGATAAACCTAACCTAAATACTTTCAGTAAACTTCCTGCAACACAAACAGAATCGGATCACAATATTTTCTATCAATTTATACAATATTTTATATTGGGTTCATTTTTTGGAATAAATACTCCATTTATGGTCAACATATATATTTAGTTAAACCTTAAATTGTGTTTTTTAATATTCTCATTGTCTTTGTCAATAACAAATGTAATTACATTAAATACAGTGGACTCTTATAAACAATACACATGTTCTCAGTGTTAATAAAACTGGATGTTTTTTCATGTAGCTTTAGGTCAACAAATTATTTGGTTGCCAAACTTTAGATTATCTTAAAAAAAAAAAATCAATACATATATGTGTATGAATGTGTGAAACCAGTCATTGTGTTTTTGATCTAATATCAAGTCATACAAAAACAAGTATCTTGGGATTGATCCAAGAAAACCTGAAGTAGCTTTATATCAAATGCACTGATGTTCCCATTGTGAGTAATATTTGCTTAAACATTCCTCACTAAACTATTATACCAGGCAAATCATTAAAAACACATTTATTTACAATGTAGGCCTTCTCACCTGCCTAAATTCAGTGAAAATGTGGAAAAAAAAAACTATTTAAGACTGAACTAGCAAGTTAAAATTTGCAAGTATCTCTAATGTAAACATAAAGACAAAAACTTGATTTGGAAAAAAGTGGGGACTTACTGCCATGAGCTAAACTGTACACACAGTTTTGCACAGTAGTGATCATTCAATCCTTGAATAAATAAGGATAATATTATTGTGTTTGATTCTTTGAAGTTTATGTTGAAAAGCATGTTGATATGTTAACTCGACATTTAACTCAAATTAACAAATAAGTAAAAACATAATGTGCAGATCCAATGGCTTATGTAGTTCCACAGCTGCTCCCAATGTGACAATATTTCCTGATGCAATTGTTTACAAAGACGCTGTAGTTTGTGCAGTCACTCATCTGCCTATGCTCCTGCTGTCAAAGATCATGGATCTTCTCTGGGGTTGGTAGAAGCAGCTGGTTGAGGTCTCCAATCTCTGTCCGCTTTTTGGAATAGTCATTTTGTTTTGCACTTGCTCTGTGCCCTGTAGCTCTCAGCTGATGTGTCGTTGAGGCTCTTGATGGAGGAAAGCAGTTTCCCATCATCGCCAGAAGTGGGGTAGTCCATGATGGGGAACGGAGGACTCAGCAAGATCAAACTTTGAGGTCTCTGTCTGTTCCTAAATGATGATCTCTGTAAAAGATTGGACTTGTTTGGTCGAGGAGCTTCCACAAACACCTCTAGATTGGGTGTGTGCCTTCGCGTTATAACCGGTAACTCTGCTGCAGGCTCCATCGTCTTCTCCACATGAGCAGCTTTGGCAGGCTTTGGCGCTGGCTCTTTGTTTTCTAGCTCCTCTTTGAGTTCCACATGTGCAGGCAGCGCATTTGTTTTATCTTTTGAACATTCCTTTTCTTCTTCATTCCCGTTGTCTTTCTCAAGCTTAGAGTGAGGTATCTGACTGTACTGCACTTTTGGGGGGACAACAGGAACAGCTTTGGCCTGACAAGTTTTTATCATGAAGGCTGTGCGCACTGAGGACACGCTGACTGGGGCAGAGTTTCTGCGCATTGGTGCCTGATTGTCATTCAGGAATAAGTCCAGCTCAGATAAGCAGTTATTTACAGTTCCAGGCTGCATCCCCTTGTGACAAAACTCTGATGAACCAAGGTTTTGCTGGTTCGAAATGTCCCTGATGCAACGATGTCCCAAATCTAGATTCAGTGAGTAAGGTCTGTGTCGTGAATAGCGTGTTCCTCTTTTTTGTCCAAAGCAGTGGCCTCATGAGACATTTGTCTGTGAAACTTTTGAGATGATGCTGTATTTTTGTGCTTACTCAAGTTGTGAGACTTGTTAGCTTGTGATGTGTTGCTTGTCCGTGTAGGAACATACATCCATTTAGCCTCTGGTTTACAGCCAGAAATATTCCCAGAGAGGCTTTTTGTCAAGCTGGTTTTAGTGGAGGATTTGCTGATGTCTGATAACGTTGATGAAATATGACTTTCCTCTGGGACTGAAGCACCTACCTCTGACCAAGACGGTGCCAGTTTTTTAAACAGCTCCTCCACATCAGGGGAGTGCAGTGGACTGGTTACCCACTGTTTGGCTGAGTTCAGATCGTCCCAAGGCTCCACTAAGTCCAGCTCTTCTCCATGTCCATCCTCATCCTCCAGCTCCAAAATACTTCTTCGTTCTTCCACACATACTGAAAGTCTTGGCACAATATCAAGTTCAAGAACAAGGTTTTTTCTCAGTGACTCTTGCGTTAGGCTGTTGTTTCTGTGAGAGTGCACTGCAGGAATTTCCACTGATTTCAGAGCTAGCATATCATCTTGACATGAATCAGCCGAGTCTTCTATAACTCTACTGTTCACAGCTATTATCTTTGGAGGCGGTTGATCGGGTTTCTCTATTTGATTTGTGATTTTAGACGACTGTATGTTTTCTGTGCTACCACCTACAACTACATCAAAGTCTTTTCGTAAAGAAAATAGTATATCAGATTCTGAAGGCTGTTTCTTGGTGGATTCTGATCCTGATCCACTCTTTTGTTGGTTCAGTGATGATAGTGAAGACATTTCTTTACATAACAGTGTCAGCGATGGCGAGCTCTGACTTCTTTTGGATTTGACATCAGGAGTCAGCTTCAAACTGTCATATGAATTTTGTGTCCCAAACACGGGCTTAAAAGTTTCATTCAATAGCTTGATTTCTGGTTCACTTATCTTCAGCTCTGGATGAAGGTCAGCCAATAGCCCTTTTCCAATTGAAGATACAATGTCCTATGAAAAAAGGAAAAAAGATTTGTTTATTGCTTTTTTGTAACACCTTGCAAAAATATACACAGTATATTTTTTATTTTTACCAGTTTCTTAGGCGTAGACTGAATGTGCATATCTTCTCCACATGAGGGCGTTCTTTGCCCTGCATTTTCACTGACTGAATCTCCAGATTCACTTCTTTGGCTCCCTTGTGATCCATCGTTTCTTGAATCTGAGTAAAAAGTTTTCTTATTTGTTTTTGCTGCAGAAGCTAGAACAACTGTTTATTAGATTATCAGGCGGTAAGATTACTCACCTTCTGACTGGATGGAGCTTCCCTCTTCTCTGTTGATTTTCTCAGTCTCTTCCTGCCTCTTGGATTCTTGTTGTGTGACAGTGTTGCTCGTTCCGCTGATGCCCGGCTCTGGGATCTTTTTGGCCAGGCTTCTGCAGGGTGTGCTGTTGGAGCTGATGACAGCAGAAACACGCAAAGGTACAGATACAGCAAAAGGCTCTGAGATGTTCAGAGCCCTGCGTTGGTGCCGTGGAGAAGACTCCAGAGGGAAAAAGTTCCCAGGGAATGAGGGCCGTGAGGAGGAGCTGTGGGATGAGTACAATGTCCTCCTGTTTTTAGGAGAGGTGGGCTTAAACCCTCTCATGTCCTCTCCTTTGAACACCTTCAACTGCTCTGGCAGTGACCTCTGTGTGGGCAGTGATGTCCCCAGTGGGCTGTCCTGGTCCATGTGAGCTGTCCATCCCGCTGTAGCTCCACTGGGTCTGATCCCTTTAATCTCCCAGGTCGGTTCATCCTCACTTAGGTCAAACAGACAGTCTGAGCCCAGAGTCCGAGATTTAACATCTGGAGCAAAAATGCTGCCTGGTCCAAGAGACACACGACCTCCAGTTCTGTCATCATCTGGTCACAAAATAGTGACTGTAAATTATGTTTGAAAGATCTTGATATATATGTATCTTGTGTTTTTACCTGTTGGCAAGGAACACAGTGACTCCATGCTCCTGGATTTTCTGCCTTTAGCTTTTTCTGTAATGAAAATTTAAAGTATTAGTACAAGGCATTTTAAACTGGGTTCAAAATATTTATTATAATTTATTAATAATCTTATCAATGCTGTCTTTTTTGTATCGTTGTATCTTCACAATAGACCTTTTTAATTGCGCCACTTTGGATACTTGTTCACAATGACTACATACAGTAGCATAGCAGTAACATTATTATTTTCTTACCTGTGCTCCCCTGTGCTCTGATGAACACACTACCATTACGGCTTAGTTTTCCCTTCGAGTCCGTAGATTTTCCCAAATTAAAAATGGATTTCCATTTTTTTGATTTTCCTGAGAATTTCCGCCTAAATCGAGAGATGGCACATGTAAGATCAGTTCTAGAATAGAATTATACCACAAATATCACGTGTCTGTACTTTGAGTCTATGTCAATGACAGTGTGGTAGAGTTGAGCAGTGCTGGGATCAGGCAGGCTGTTCTCTCTCTGGCGCTCTTTGTGCACAGGATGGTTTGGACTTAATGATCTTGCCTGAGCCTCTTCCAAACTCATCAGTTTCATTGGTCCTGAAGATCCACTGATGGGCAGCGTAGCATACTTCTCACCACACATTGAACCTAAAGAATGTTCACTTATATTGAAGATTTTTTTCTACATTGTAAAGGTTACTGCAAAACATGAAGAATCTTACTTTCTTTGGACTTTACTTGTATTGAACCACCGTTGAAGATCTGCTCTGTGTGACTGAGGATAAACTCAATAACTGACTGCTGGACTCTGACTTCTTGGAATGCCATGTCCCCATTACCAGACGAAACTCAATATCTTTTGACCTAAGTTTATAGACAGGACAGAAATAAAAAAAAAATCTTAGATGTTATGCTGCACATTGCTAAAAAAAAAAATAAGTAAGACAGGAGTTTTTACCTGAGCAGGTTGGGAGCCCAAACTAAAGCCAAGTTTCTTGTGTGCATGTTGGTCTTTGCACTCAAGGTGGCAAGGCGAGTCAGATGCTTGGTCAGATACTCCAGAGTTCTGTGAATCAATCCATTTGTCAATCAGTCAGGCAATCTCATCTTGAAAAATGTATGTCCAGAAGTACTGTATTATTAGTGACAAGTGTAAACTGTACCTGAAATGAGCCTTTGGCAGTTCTTTAATGACCTTTCGGATATGGACAAGTTTTTCATGATCCCTTGGACAGAAACGGCTTCCTGTGACAATTACACAGATACATTAATTTTCACATAAATTTAGCATAATAACATAAGTAATATCATAGTTTTCGATGAATAAAATGAGAGTGGACATCAGCACTGTCTTGACCTTCAGGCATAAGAGGGAAGGAGTTTAATCAAATTCCCCTTCAGTTGGTATGCTTCTTAGCATTGCGTGAGGTTTCTACAACACTGCAGTACTGTTTTCAAGCAGGAGGCAGGCACGAGTAGCATGAGAAATACTGTATAAATGCCCAGATATGCAAATGACCCGGGTAAGTAAACAAAGCGCTTCACAGTTCAGCATTCCTGTTTCTCTCTCCCTCTGTGGGCCCTTTCACATCTGCAGGTATAATATGAAATGCAGCCAATGTATTAAGTCAAAAATTTATTGAGGCCCAGAAGAAGTTACAGAGGAAAGATTTTTCTTACGCATTGCATACACGGATAGCTCATTTTATTGCCCCTACATGAATGCAATAAATTCACTAGCTCTAAAGTAGAAAAGGCTTCAAAGTTGGCATCTGGACACAAAGTATTAGAATAGAGACATTTTCACTTTAATCCAAAAGTAATTTTTCACTCTGATGGAGGTAATCTGAGAAAGTTGATTTTTGAACTGTCTGTCCATTATTAAATCCTGGATAGTTGAATGAACTAATTTGGTTGGCTCTAGTTATGAATGATACTGCCATAACCAGCTATGATTTAAAAAAACTACGTAAAATAAACTGGTCAGGGCAGAAAGGACAGGACAAACCAGTATATACATAAATATTCTCATTAGATATACATATGTTGATATAGATACTCACAGTAAATTTCGTGTAGAGCTCATACGTGAGCAGAGGGTTAGGAAGCTCTCTGAAGTACAGCTTACATAAGGAGCCCACACAGTGGATGTCCTGGAGGTACACTTCCTTAGTAAGGTCAGGGCAAGCCTCGGAGCAGAATTCCTGCCTATATGCACACAAACACACACACACGCACACACAAGAGGGTGAGTGATTTGGATAGTTAACATGTTTATGCATAATTAACTCAAATTCATAAAACTTTTAGCATTGGTTTATGAAAAAAGTTGTTTGTTGTTCCAGACTAACAGATTCCAGACTAAACCAGCAGTAGAAGCTTATTTACAAAGCACAATCTTACATTAAATTTAAGTTTATTTAATATATTTACTTGAATTAATCTATTTTAGCGATAAGATATAATAAGATTTTAAGTCATTTATTTTATGCTATGTCTTCTGTAAGCAGCAGAACATAAGTGAATTTTACCTGAGACGTTGTATATTTGACGTGACGCCTGAGAGTCTGTAAATCCCATCCACAATGCCATGTTTCTCTATGAACTCTGCACATTTCTTCAGGACCTGGGGGACTAAAGACAAATATATAAAGGTATACTGAAGTAATACACTTAATTTACAGTTGATTTTTTGATATGTATGTTGTTACACAATTAGGAAACTGTTGCACATGTAATTGTAGTCTACGGCTACACTGTTGTCTTGCTCTGTATTCCTGAGGGCTCATGATTGTAGGTGGACATTGGCAGGAAGTTAAAAATGGTTTGTTTGTTTCAAAGGAAGGCTGACACACCCAACCCTTGTAGCCGGTATTACTTACGACATTTCCTCTAATAGAAAAGTGCTTTTGAAATCTTAACCACTGGCCCACACAGAACTGCCCCCTGGTATCAGATTTAGTACTCTTGTTTGGATTTAGACAGTGATTTACACACTGATTCTGGTCTGGCCGCATCTTCCTCATTCTAACACCCAAAATAATTATCTTGCATTGCTAAATATGGGAAGACAGAGAATGTGTACAGAGTGAATCATAGACAGTGAAAACAATGCGGACATAGACAGTGGGTTTTATGATGACGTCATAGAGATTCTGAAACCGTCACTACAGATTGTTGATAATACAAGTGTGTTCATTTCAAAGGTGGAATTTAATTGTGTTATGTTAATATATGTCTCTACTGTTACTTTGTCTCTCTCACTACTTGTTTAACTTTATGTTCTCTGTTGAATATAAGGCTTTTAGCTGAATTGGAAAAAAAAATCTAAAACATTTAAACTAAAGTATACAAATTTGAGAGCTAACTTTGTACAATTGTATTCAAATTATTGTACATAGGAGTTTTTGTATTTTTAATCCTCAAACTTTGCACCATCAGAAGGCTGTGTTGAATCTAAATCTGCGTAGTTATCATCTTGTTTTAATCCTTGAACTGTGCGTTTATAACAAGGTGGCATTATCAAATGAAAGTGGCAAAACACATTCTTAAGTAATCCACAATCTTTGTAAATATCCAGTAAAGTTTTCAGACATCATATTTCAACTTAAATTTGGTCAATAATATATTTCAAAAGTCTGAATGTAATAGAATAGAATCAAAACATAAGTAGCTGACTTGTTGTCCACTTGTAAATTCATCTTTGTAAAATGCCATGCTTTCAGTTTCGATACTGTAAGCCATTTTTTTCCCAAGAAACACGCAAGAGTAATTTTCTTTTGTGCTTAAAATATATTCAATTACAGCCCCCAAATATAGCTGACAACTTCTGTAAAACATGCAAAAGAGCAGTTAATTATGTTTTGTATAAGCTCTGTGATTAGAGACTAATTTACTTATAGACAGTAAATATACATACATAAGCCAATAAAAGGTATAATTTTCAAAACCTAAGCAAGTCATTTAAACGCCACTGTAATTTCTCCATAATAACTGTAGACACCAGGAATCTACAGCACCAACATTCTCGTGAATTAGGCTTAATTAAAACTTTTTTGTGACGTGCCTGTGGCCTAACCCCAATAAGCAGCCCAAAGACGACTTTATGCCTTCGTTTGTTGTTTGTGCAGAGATGGAGTGCAAAAAGACCGAACAATGTGGGGCACAGATAGGTTGTTTGCGAATTCATGATGGTGAATGGAGAAGTTTCAGCTGCTTTTCAGTGGCTGACTTTACAAGAACTCTCCTCTTGTCTGGCTTTATTTGCATGCCTATAAACTGGAGAATAGAACTGTTTGTTTTTACATTGTTGTATGTGCTGAAGCATTAGGGACTTGGGGTCAACCTAAGGCCATATTTGTTCTATATTTCTAGTGTTTTTATAGTAGTTTTTTATCTGAAGTAACAGTGATGATCACTTTTATGCCCATAATGTATGTTAAGAGGTTTCTTTTTAAACATGCCAACTAGTAAACATTTGCATAGTGATACTTGAGTATTGTGTTATAGTAGTAATGGATTAAAAGGATAAATGACCATCAATGGAGGTTTTCATTGGTTGTTGAAAACAGCCGTGTCCGTTTCTGATTGACTCCACATTCTTAGATTAGGAGTTTTTTGTGTGGATGCAAGATTCACACACGCAAAAACAAAACTGTAAAATATGAGCGTATATTAAAGAGGACGAATGAAATGGGATGAAAAAAAAAAAAAACTTTTTTCAGAGTTTTTAATGTTTTAAAGGGGCACTGTGTAAGATTGAGAGGAATTTTAATTATCACATATTAGTCCACAAACATTTAAATCATATTTATTCTTTACAACATGAATACGTAAGAGAGCACTGTTAACCAATCACATCAATTGTGATACATTTATACGTATTTGAAATGTTTTATTACGGGCCGGAATGTGGATTATTGACGCTAGATGCAGCATGCTAAATAGGCAAAATGCATGTGAAAGACTCCCTCTGGTGTTCAAAAGTGGAAATCACTTTGTTTGTTTGTTTTTCTTACACAGTGCCCCTTTAACAGTGTTTACTCATCATTAGTTTTCCCAGGGTTGTATCTAGATTGATTCATGCATGTTTGAGTAATGTGTTGTCCTGCAGCTCCAGTCCTCAGAATATCTGTTTTCACCTACCACCTATCTCCGCCTACTTGTCTGTATTGACTTGCGATTGCTTATAAATTCAAACTCCAAGTAAAGATGTAGGGTTTAAAATCATGTCATGTAGTCACTTTCAAAAAAGTTATTTAAAATCTCCTGCTTGTTAAATTTGACAATAAAGCGACGGGACTTAACAGTTTTGCAATTTTGAACAGGAAGTTAATGCACCTGTTTTGTTTTAGATTTTTTTATGTTTTATAATGAACAAAATGAATTACTGATCTACATAATGTCTGTTGTAGTTGATGACTAAATACATGGAAAAACACAATAGGTCTCCTTTAAAACATACATGCAGTTTTATCTTAGAGCTGGGTTGTCTAAGATTTATGGTGTTTTGTCCTATAATCAAATTATTTAGAAATAAAACTGACAATAGTATTGTATAAAACATTAGCTAAATTTAACTTTACAGCAGTGCATTTCTTTTCTTTTTCTTTTTTTTTAACCAATCGTTGACATCTTTCTTCCACTATGACGCCAGTAACACCATACTGCATTGTAATACAGATCTTAACATAATTTTCTAACCCAAAGCTCTGTGTTGGAATTATTCACTGTTCTGGCCACCAGAATATGTTTTAAAAATACAGTCCTTGGTGCAGAAAAGTTTGGACATCCAGTCTTCTACAATTTATTACAAAAAAGAATACTTGTTTTCTATGCTAGCGTTGTTGTTGTTGTGGTAAATCAGAACGGATAGTTTGGAGACTAAGTTCAACTGTTTTGTCTTCGACAACCGAGATTGAGGCTCTATTGTCTGAACTTACATACGATAATACATATCAGTATCAGTGGTGGAGAGACTACATATCTGCTGGACATGCAACGCACTGAAGTACAATGGGACACCTCCTCCCTCACTTCCTGTCTCGATTGTCCCGCCTCTTTCTGTGCTCATGTCCACTCAGTCCAGTGGCCTCTTCCTTAAGTTATTTCCAACCCTATTCATTCAGCCTGTCATTGCACATTGTCATTTTATAGTTTTCAGGAAATGTTGTCAATGTTAAAAAGGTACCAACCATTGTGAGTCAAGGCCTAATTGCAAAAAGCCTTTTTTGCCATACTTTTTACACAACTCTAATATAATCACCGCCCAGTCCTCTGTAACTAATACATAATAGTCAATATAATGATTCCAAATGTGAGGGAGCCCCACCCAGTGATGCATGAACTTTTAATCCTGCCACTGGGAGAATGAATGAGCGTGCATAAACTAAAACACATGTATTCAATGCACTGTAAGCATTTCCACTGGACTAACCGACACTGCTTTTACTTAACATTTCTCACATTTTTTGTCTTGTATGAAAAGTAATAGTCATAATAACCCAACTTTGTACAAGCCTGACTGTTTCTCTAAACCGGCTTGTCTGTACAGATTTTTTGGAGTCTAACTAATATTTCTAGCTTTCTAATTCTTTGAAATTTTTACCATCTTGTCCTGTGGTCTGTAGATGCTCGATCAAGTCACAGCCGAACGCATTGTAAGTAGCCTTCTTCTTTGACTTCTGCTTGGCCGCTTTATTCCTCATGTGTCTTCTCTTAACTCTCCCAATGACAAAAACCTGTATATCCTTTCCACGGATCCATATGTTACAACAAATAGGTTGTAAGAAATTAAAGTCTCAGCTTGGAACTCCCAAAAAGCTTGCATGCGCTCCCAGTCTGTCTTAAAAAATGACGTCACATTCCCAGCTTTACTTGAGGATAGCTGTGATTATGATCTTTTGATGGTAGTTTGGCGGTAGGACGTGGCAGTGCTGTGCTGTTCCTCCAAAGGCTTGAGCAGAAACAACATTAGACTGGCTCGGAGTTTCCTGTTGTTTTTTTAGCCCCAGTTCGGTGGGCCTGCTCTATCTCCTCCTCTTTCCCTTCTCTCCCACAGACACACAAGCGCCTTTCACAGCTGCACAGAACCACCACACAAACGGCAACAACACAGCTCTGCTCATATATCCTTTTATTAGTGTGGCCTGTAGACACCATAAAATAAATTGTTCATTCAAGTTTTTATTATTTTTTGTTGAGTATGGTCTTGGTTTAATTTACATACTTATTTTTCCAGCATGTTCTTCGTATAAAAGTTTGTATGATGTTACAATCATTTTACATTTCTTCAACTTTATTTGTTTTTAGTATTCTTAAAGGTAACCTATTTGTTTTTTTCCCCCATATATATAAAACTATATTAATTATTTATACTGTAATTAGGGCTGTGCGATATTGACAAAAATAAATATCTCGATATTTTTGGGGCATTTCTCGGTGGCGATATTTGGATGATTTTTCCTCAGTCCAACAGAAACATGTTCAAACGTGTTCTCAAACCTTTTAGTTGACGTAAATTGGCTGCGTTCACTTTGTACAATTTGATAACTCATTCACTTATTGTATTACAACTACTTTTAGCTACTTGATCCTAATTTCTGTTAAATATTATTGGCCTACAGCCTGTCCATGCTGCAGCCTCTTTCACATATTTGGACTTCTCGCTAGATTGACCCAAATTACAAAAAGTACAGCATTTAATGTCAAATTTGAGCAACTCTTCTTTAATGTTCAAAATAACAAACATTTTGATGTTATACAAACTTAAAATGATTATGTAATGCCTTACTGAAACGGTGTTGGTGCATTAAATTTAGATCAAACGCAAAATTTTGAATGATTCACTTCACAGTCCTCAAGTTTCCAAATTCGGCCCATTGTGAAAAAAACTTTGGACACCCTTGGCCCACAGTATATAATGTGTTTTCATATGACCACAACCTTTTGCAATACAAATGTGAAATCAATAACAAAACTGCAAAATATGACCCTTGTGCCCTTGGTTGAAAGTTTACAGCATCTCTTTTTCAAATTTGTATTTTTATTTAGCTTTTCTTGGTAGCGGTTTTCTGTCCGAGATATACTCGATATTGAATTTTTTGATATTTTGAAAGCAACATTCACGATATTATCTAAAATTCGATATATTGCACAGCTCTAACTGTAATTAAAACACCAAATGCATCTAAAACAGCTTACAACAAACAGGTCCACAGACTTCCTGCTCAGAACTGATAAGCTGTGGTTATTCATTGTAAAACTTTACGTCAACACGCAACTGAAATATTGCTGGTAAGTAGTTACATCACAATTTTGAATCTTAAATTTGATTTTTTTTTTAGTAATCACAAATACAGACAAGTGGGCGAGAATAGAAGGTACGTGAAATAGATCTTATTCTAGGCATTTTAGCATCAGCTGCAGGACATCAGTCAAACATCAATGAATTAACTTTCAGTAAACGAATGAATTGAGAACTAGTGATGCACTGATCGAGTATCAGTCCTATTTTATTGGTTCAGTCAAAAATGGATGTGCTTTTATTTCAATATAATAAGACTCCTGTTTGACTATATTTAAAATTGTATTCACAGGGAGTTGTCAAGCTGCTATTTGTAGTTTACATTACCCTGAACTTCATTTTCTTACAAGTAACAATCCCTACATTCATTGGTATCACTGAAGGTATCAAAATTAGTATCGGAACTAAAAAAGCTGGATCAGTGCATCTCTAAAGAGAATGCTTATAAAAAATATTAACACAATAAAGTGTTACTTGGAGAATATGTGGTCCCCTTAATGTGTGAAGTAGCGTGAGATGCACTCTATACGTTTAAAACATTGAAAAATGTGTTGAAAAGAAATTGTTGTGAAAAGTTTTCAAATAGACAAATTTAAATTTATTTTAATTAATAAAAAACAAAGAAACTAGAATTACTGACAGCTAAAAATAAATTTCTATTGAATTCTAAAACATGGTATAATTCTTACAATTTTGAGCCCTATAGTAGTTCTTTTACATGGCCTATCCTTGTACATCATCTACTTCAGAATCTCAGATGCCCAAACTTTTGACGGGAAAGTCAAAATCCTCCGGTGCCTTTCCTGAATGCTCCCTGTGTGTACGGTTTCCTGTTGGGAGCGTCAGTGCTAAAAAACAAAAACACACAGTAGTTCTGAGGGGAAGAGGGAAGTGGGAGGCGACTGGGCTGAAGGGCACAGAGGGGAAATGGGGGGAGGCAGGGGGGCGAGAGTGAGGAGACCCTCGCCACATGGTTCTTGTTAGGAAGAGCTATGCATTTGTACATTTTTGAAGGCATGACGTCATTAGCCACACTATATTAGGGCGCGAGCGAGGTAATGAATCAGTGTTACATGGGCTAGGCTCATATTGGGTGTAACTGGCTTTTTAACAGAGGACCATTCTCAAAAGGCGACACTAGCTGAAATGATTAGTCACATCATTTCTTACAAACTTATCTGTAAGGTCACAGAGTTTAATCACCTCTAAGGTTTATCAGCTTCATATGAAACACATGATTCCTCTGTTAAACCATATACTATACTACCAGTCTTTTAAATTCAGCTGAAATACTTCTAGTTTCTTTTGCACCCATTTAAAAGTAATGTGGTACATAACAATTATTTTAGGAAGTGTTCAGATTTTGCCCCAGAAAGCATGCTCAATGTAACTCTTATCCAATTTAGCTTTAGTAGGCAGGATGTAGCCAATGTCTATAATATCAGATCAGCCTGAGCCACTGTCAAGAAACAACAGTGGGAAAAATTAAATGTTATTATTTGTATGGGGAATAGATGTTCTTATCGAGCCAGCTGATAATGCTTTTATATATATATATATATATATATATATATATATATATATATATATATATATAATATAATATATTATATATATATATATTATATATATATATAATATATATATATAATATACTAACTTAAGCTGACCTGGAGCAACAACAAAAATGTCTGGTGAATCCTGACAACAATATTACAAAGCTTTTTACAAAATTGAAAAAATTGGTTTGTACAGAAACAAAAGACACTTTTCTGATGCTTCTTTTACATTCAGCAAGCGTGTTTTAGGCATTTATAAAACACTGGTGTATATGACCCACAATATATCTACTGTATTGTGTGTTTGCAGAGATTTCCACCCTATATGTTTGTAATTATACACAGGAATTGTAAACATTTAAGAACTCTGTAATTTTTCTTTGTCTCAACATGGCAAAAAAATGATAAATATATTACAGTTATGAACAAATTGCATAGTTGTCTCTTTTTTGACTTAAGCATTTCACACATGCCTCTGTGACTTACTATATCAACTTGTACTGGCTTTTGTCGTATCTGAATGGGTCAGATTGTGGAGCAGACTCTGTTCTGTTTTGTGCAGATTTGTAGATATTTAAGTGCTCCGAGTGTTTTGTGAATGTCACATGTGAACACGATGACCGGGCCAGGCCTTGGTGGGACAAAGGGCTGTATTCTGCTCCATAGGAAGAGGAGGTGACATCATTCTGTCCATACAAACACCCAGACACCCTGCTCTTTCTCTGCACTGGTTAAAGATATGTCTCAGCTCAGAACCAGTTGCATTGTAGCTAGATAATAGAATTTTTTGCTGCCACACTAATGTCCTGCGTGTCTTCAGCCACGTAACGTTTTAGCTTTGTTACTGAATATTAATGAAAGTATTTTTACTGAAAGGAGTTGGAAATAATTGGGATTTTGAAAAGCATTAGAAGTAATAATTAAAATTCACTGTCAAATTCTATTATCTCACTTTGAAAAACAAAACAAAAAGCTTACTAGCCCCACTTAGTGGTCAGAACTAGTCTTACAGTCAGTATTCATCACATCTGTGAGATTGATTTACAGCTGTAGTGATGATTAGTGAGAAGATGCCTGACCTGACCCGCAGTTTTGTTTAATAGAGGCAGAAACATCTCATAGGAAAATACATTTTATTCTTTCACATTTTGAAAAAAAAGTCAAAAGTAGTGAAATGTGCATTTTTTTTAACAGTTCCCTTTGATCATTTTTCCAAAGAAAAATAAGAACCAAATATCACAAAGAACACTGGAACCAAGCACCTAAACCTTTGCACACCAACATTCACTCTCACAAAGCTACTATAGCATAGAGCAGGGGTCCCCAACCACCGGTCCAGGGCCCAAAACTGGGCCTAGGGCCATTTGCTCCCTGTCCCTAGAAGATCTTTTAAAATGTATTTTATTTTATAGTCTGTCACTACGTTCTTGTGCTATTCTATGAAAATATAGCTGCACTTAACCCCAAAATAGCCAGTTCAAGCAATAAGAAAAAATAGTTACTACCCAACATTGAAAAGAAAATTGTGTACAGGTCTTTAAAGGAAAAAAGGTTGGGGACCACTGCCATAGATCATCGATCACATTCTGGAAAGAAAGTAAGTACACTTAACAATAGCACATACAATTTGAATGAAACCAAAAGTGCTTTTTTAGCAAAGTTTTCAGAAAATTAAGCTTGAGTTCAGTATTGAAAATCAAAGGTTTTTAAACTTAGATTTTTTTTTTCAACAACACATTAATAAAACTACAGCATATTAGATAAAATATAATAAATTGTATTTCATATACAGTATTAAACTTTACTTTCTAAGCAGCATGCCATAATCAAAGGAATGATGATGATCATGTAGATACATTTTTGTGTGTGTAAAAATGGGTTGTAATCTCATGTAATTATTAGTTTTAAAACCATTAGGCTTTCAAAAACATAGAAATATCACATGGGTTTAGTGATATGTATCATGATTAAAAGCAGATGCCTCTTGGTTTTAGTTCAACATTTCTCTTCAGTCAGACAATAAAAGGTGCATTTCAATCAGCAGTCAGGTACGTAAAAGAACAAAAATTAGGAAGACAGAATGTGAAAAGGCTGCAACAGAAAGACATTTGTTGTAGAAATCTCATTTAGCGTCTGTGTTAGTAAAGTCAAGTGTAAAAAAAAATTTAAAAACATCAAAAACCATAAAAGGAATGTAGACATTTAGATTCAAGTGGCATGAAGGCATTGTTTTTTATACCTCTACTAAAAATGCTTTTTAAGAAATTGTTCATTTAAAAAAATTGAATGAAATGGATACAAACAGACAAAAAATAGGCAGACGGTGTCAACATATGTGTTAAATTGTTCAGTCATTTTCACCAGATAACATAAAACAATACAAAAAATGTTTTTAGAATAGGTGTTCAAGTACAAAATGTTGCTTCTAAGTTCACTTGTTTAAAACAAAAACTAGATTTGGTCACAGCAGCCATCTCAAACTAAATAAATGTCAGCTAGGCTTCCCTATATCCACAGTTACATTCACATAAAGTGGCATTCTCTCCACAGACAGTGTTTTATAGGAACAGCTATTAAGCCCGTCCTTTTTCCAAACTTTTGGTGTTCGGCCCAACAACCTCATCCTACAAACAAAGATACAGTTATATTGAATGCATCAATATAAAGCGTAAAATCAGTTACAGAACCTCAGTTTACCCCACCTGTCTTTATTAATTTCATTTCCACTGTCCCTTTTGTGGAAAACCATGGTGTAGCGAGCTACATTAGCAGGAGGCCGCAGAATTTTCATTTTTTGCAGCTCCACCCTGAATACACAAAACATTGTTGTCAATAATTTTAAGCATTATTTTTGTATAATATGATTTTTCCTTACCTAATACGAAGGTCGTCATCCTCTCCACCCAGCCCCAGTACATGTTTGAAAACCCATTCACTTGAAGAAATTGGTCTTTAGTCAGGGCTGTGACGCCTCCAAAATATCCTTTGTAACGTAACCTGGGAGAAAAGTCACTTCATCATGAGTAATATCGAACAGGGTGACATGCGCAGTTTATTTTTGTAAGACTTACTTGTATCCTGTTGCATTACGACCGACCACTAAGTGTTTAGGCTGCTTGTCACACAAATATAAATTATGATCGTTTTCAGGCACCAGGTCCACATCATGAAAAATTAAGCAGTCCCAGCTGTGGTCCTTCAAAGCCTCCAAATAGCCAACATTTAGCAGTTTAGCTCTGTTAAAGGTTGCATCTCCAGCCTGATGAAAAACATACACAGCACAATAATGACAACAGCCCACATATTTGTGCCATGTGGAAGAAAAGTTCAAGGCTTCAAAAAGATACTGGCTGATAAGAGGGTCAGAAGGCAATTGTAAAGGGATTGGCATTTTATGAACCTTAGCGTCTTGACCATTGATAAAATATGCATAAACTCACCTGTTGGATGACATATATAGTGTAGTGAAGCTGTTGGCGCTGGAGAAAAGGGTGGAGGTGGTGCAGGAGGTAAAGCAGATGTCGCTCTCGGTGTCTGTGTGGGATGAGGATGGCCACGCTCTGTTTCGAGTTACACTCTTTGGGCTCAAACTCACCCTCCGACACGACTTTGTTCTCACTTTCAACTTCCTTTAGTGTCAGAGACGACTCAAAGGTCAGCTTCATAGCTCCCTCTAGATCACATGAAAATACGTGAAAACATTAAGAACATTATGTATATATAATGGTCCTATAAGTGACACTAAACCCCAAATCTGCCCAGACCAGTTTTCAAAAAGAGTTAGAAAACTGGATAGTGCTGGAGAAGTAAAACTGAGAAGGATGTTTAGAGTGGTGTTTGTAATTAGACACACACAACCTGCATGATGTCACATATAATCCAGAAATGTCATTGGCCAATGGTTACTGCAGTGTGCACCTACCCTTTTTAACTTGGAAGTTGCAATGCCTACTGGTAGTTTAAAAATAATAATAATAACAATAAAATGACTTAATTTTTTTCTTCTAATTTTCAACTAACTCTGCATGCTTAAAATGTAAACAAGATCACTGATCACTAATGTTGCATAAAGATACTATACAATTGTTATTGCAGCTGTTGAACTGTTACACAGAACACAGTAAAGTTTCTATGACAATGTTTTTAAATGTTTACATCGCATTTGGTTCGTAGTTTAAAACAAATAACCATCAGGTGAGCTGCACTACTTTGCATCCACGTCATGGGGAGATTGTTTATATAAGAGGGGTTGTTTCTTTATGTTCATGTAAAGTACCTAAATATTATTATTATTTTAGAAGTCAACAAGGTTTAATACTAGTTATATTTGTTTTAGTCAACCTATTATTCATTTTATTGCCATTTTGATTTAATAAGACAAAATGGCAACCTTTTTGTTACAAAAGGTCTTGCATTTTAGTCTGTATAGTTTAGATAACACTACTGTTGTTTATAAAATATAATCACGATCACTTTACTAATCAACAATTCACAGTGTAACATACAAATGCTGTACTTACAGAATGGAACAAACTACCAATTGAAGTAGTTTAAGATTGACTTAAAGGCAAAGGTCATCCTTAAAGATCAGTTGGTGAAACAATTAACCGAAACACCTTTCATTGATTCATTATGATTTATTCTATTTGGAATTTGCCTATTATTTCCCCAGAGTAAAAACATTCTGTGGAATGAATGGTTCTAGTTGGTTCAGATCAGGAGCAGAAAAAATGTCCAAATTGACCACAAGATGTCGCCAAATGTCTAGCCATTTAGATCGGTAAAGTTTCTTAAACTACGTGTTCTGTCACACCAAAACATTTTCTACTACTGAACAACCGCCTCGATCTTTGGGAGAAATACACAAGTAAAGTAGAGAAAAGAGAACCAAGCGAGCTTACGTAGAAGAGGTGACTCCTTTGGGCAGTCAGTCTTCAGAGGAACTGTTGGCACATTGTTTGCAGGTGTCGTAGCCATTAGTTTCTCCCTCAGAGTGTCTCCTTTTGCAATAGTTTGAGGTGTGGCAGGGGAAAAGTGAATACTTTTAAACGTATCACCTGAAAAAGTAGCTATCCAGGCCAGAACTGATAACGACAAAAATAGCAGTAAAAAATATTTCCCACGACGCAAAATCTTACAGATAGAAGTGCAGAGCCCCATGGCACTGGAAAGTGCAGACAATGGCACAGTCACTTTTGCTTTATGAAATGTCTTCAGCACAAGACATGCCACCCAACTGTCATTTGAGTAGTCTTTTCAAATGGATTCTCCATTGTAATAAACCATGTTTCACCAGATGACGGATTACTTCAACATCATCATGAACAATCCTTTCTGTAGGCAAAAAAAAAAAAGAAATTACCAGAAATGAGTGCCATCATTGCTACAGACAACACATTTCCCATCAGTACGTGCATTTGATACTCAGCAGACAATAGCCCATTGTAAAAACAAGATCTTATCTAACACATCTATGTACACAAGATACATAGGTTTGCCTCAGTCTCACAGATTACCTTCCATTAAGGGACACACAAAACAATTCAATATGTCAAAAGAGTACTGTAATGTTATACTCCATGTGTTCACTCATTTTGCAAAAGGCACAATAAAAAAATAGGACAATTGTTTTAAAAAGGTGTTTTAGATTGAATAGCTATTGTAGCATATAATTTGTGTTAGATTACAAAAAATGGCAAAAAAACAAACAAAAAACTGATTTGATTAAGCGTGAGGTTTAGCGTTAAACAAAAACCAACACAATGAAGAAGTTGATTGAAACAAAATCGACGTTTTCTTTTCAAATTTAGTTATTATGCCATAGAAAGCTGTCCACAAACAAATCAAAACTTTTGTTACATATTTCAATTATGTGGGACACAAGGATAAAGAGAATCGGTATTTGATTAACTGGTCTCAGCTCAATAATAAAAACGTTATTACATCACTGAAGCGCATCAAAATGTAAACATCACATTGCAAAATCAGTGTTTCTCAAACTGGATCAACATTGTTTTACCAGCTAAATAAAATAAGGGTAAAGACTGAACATACTACCGTGTCGATGGTTCCAAACTGTAGTATTTCTCTTATTCACACGTTTGAGGCTGTAGCTCCTCTACTAATGTTAGCTTAATGCTAACGACAACTACAAATGCAACTTTCATCAAAGTGCTGTTAAAGTAATTAGGCAAATGTGTCGATGTTGATTACGCGAAACACAAGGCATTGCTACTTAATGTGACGAGGCCTGACTCTCTCAGTTACTTCTCAAACAGAGGTGATTTTCTTACCTTTAAAAAGGCAGTAGCTCTAGCTCACACATGCTTACTTCCGGGTTGAGCCTTCACAATAAAAGCGTACGTAGCGCTACTGCTTTGCTTTTCTAACTAGTCTACAATGTATAATATGGTGATGAATATTATTGACACTTTTTAACGTTTCGTTTAATGCACCCAATTATTGAACATTTATCATAGAGAATTGTATCTAATATGATATTGGTCTTAGTGAGATTTTATAGTCTATTTTGCGTGTAAGTAGTTATTTGTAGTGTGTGTAAGTGTATATTTGTAATTTTGCTTACACCTTTCATTGTATCTCTTATCTGCTCAGGGACTGCAGATGGAAACTACTTACATCTATAATCTGGTACTAAGCATCTTTAATGTTTTTGCACATTGTCCCTGTCAAATAGACTGATAAATTAAACTAAGCTATAAATTAATTGTCTGAACTGGTTTTACCACTCTTTAAGTCACATTATAAGGGAGAAGTAGGCTAGTTTCTCACGTGAGGAAACACCAGTTTTTGCTGGTAGCTACAAAGGTAAAGCATTTGAATAATTCCCATACCTTCAAAATAAGGCTTTTATCTAAAGAGTGGGAATATTAGAGTATTCTATATTTGCAAAGGTCCATTTAACTTGGCCAGGCCTCATTGTTTGGTCTCACACTCCTCAGTGTAGTCTGAGATTGTCCAGCTGCTCCTCAGTGTGGTGCTGAGTTCACCCCATTTCAGCAGGCGTCCACATTCAGCCTGTGCGAGTTTGTGAGACTGGCTTCTGGCCCCTTTAGTTTTTAAATAGACTGTTGAGAAATAAAAAGAAATAAATTGCATTGATTGAATAGAGTCATGTCTTATAAATAATTTTCCTACATGTAATAATAGCAGCTTCATTGTTAAAAGTAAGTTGACCTAAAAATTCCTTAAATCACATTTTTATTGTATTGTACATTTTAATGTCCCTGAAAGAGAAGATTGTCCTCTGCATTTGCCACATCCCTCAATCCCACTGGTGCAGCCTCTTAGAAGCCATTATCGTTGTTATAGGAACTCAGGAGTACTGACCCGGCTTGGTCAGTACTACTTTAGCTGGAAGATTTGACCTATTGTGCACATTTGAGTAGCTAATATTAAGAACTTACACTGAAATATAGGATCCAGTATTTGTTTAAAATATATAGGTTATATGTTCCTAAGTACAGGTATAAACTATAGTTTCTATACTGTTTTATCCTTGCAGTGCCATTTGAATCAATCAGTCAATAATTATCTGTAGCATTGTTCATTTGATTGTCCTTCAAGTGCTATAATGCTGCCTAATATTACTATAATAGTAATACAAAATATGTATAATTATAATTATAACGATAATAGAAATTTCCACTTAAACATAGATGTTCCTACAAAGACATAAATTAATGTTATCATAAATATAATTGAAATTTTATTATTGTTAAGTTCTACTGTAAATAATAAACAAGTAAAAACACACCACACAAAGTTTATCAATGAATATAAAACAATTGTGACAGAAACATGTACTCAACAGTCTTATAAAAACTTATCCATACATAAAAAATACAAATACAAACAGTTTATGATTCTATAACAAGTTGTATAAGTTCGTTCCATCAAGCAGAAAACTCCCACCTTCTTTCACCTCAATAAGGTAAAGGTTTACAGTATAGATTTTGCACCCTGTTTATAGTGGACTTAGTGTTACCGTGTGAGACCTGCCCACTGTATTTGCATTTGTCAGAAACGTGCGATAGGTAAGCACATCACATTCTCTAAGAGTTCACATGCAGCTGATACAAATCGGGATGATATTTGGGATAAATAGAATCACTTAATCAGAATGTAAATGAATGATGCACTGATTAACTATTTTATTTTAACAGGGACATTATACAAAATCGACTCTTTTGAAGTTTTAGTCCTATTCTAAAATTGCTTCCTCATTTAAAGTTTTGTTTGTGGGTTATCTTTCGTTCCTCTCAAAACACCATTCTGAATGTCCTTGATCTGTGATGTTATAGGTAGATCTCTGAGATTTTTTTTTCAGTCAGTAGATAGAGCTCCAGCTCAATTCCTGATGTCATGTGTGCTTAGTTTACTAACTCTTTCAATTGGTTCTGGTGCATGAGTTTACAAAGTGGGGTGTGCTCAGGAGCATGTTTGAAGAAGGAAAACAACACAAAAATGTATCACGTCTGTCCTTTAAGTCTTCTCAGCATTTGTAATATTGTCAGTGTGTCCATTTTTATTTATATTTATATTTAACCAATATTATCAACATTCTATTGTTGAATGCATTTTAGTAAATTAAGGTCGGCTGAAATAATGATTTTATTGCAATGAACTATGCAAAAGCTTTTGAAAACACTGATCTACAAATATTAAATTGCAAACCATTGCGACTTTTAAAAATTGCATTTATCTGTTTTGGAAATGAACTATTAATTTTATCTATGTACAGCCTTATCAGTTCCGCATTGAAGTTTTATATATGATTATATACATATATAAATGTATAATGTAATGTAGAGACACTACTGAACAGAAAACTGTGTCCTGTTTACATGATGGAGCTCCTGCGTGACTCTTCAAAGCTCAGAGACAGAGTAACTGTGCCGCTGCCCAAGCTCACCCTGGGCCTGGAGCTGATGTCCATATCGTGCCCATTGGTCTTGAGGCTGATAGAGGAGGTGGGAGAGGGTGTGGACGACCCTCCGATGCTGTTGGACTTTTTCCTAGAAACAGCTCCATGTTTTAGTGTAGCTTTTGCAGCCACTTTGAAAGCATGGGCAGCGGTCCTGCACCTGACTTCTTCAATTGTGTTTCTGGAGGGTTTAAAGAGAATGATATAGACTTTTGTGAAGAAAATACAAGCCAGCAACCCAAAGCTGGATGCTAGGATAGCAATAACCTCCACAGCTGACACAAACTTTCCATAAGTGCTGAAATAGGCTGGAATGAAGGAGATCCACACTATAAAGAAGATCAACATGCTAAAGGTGATAAACTTAGCCTCTGTGAAGTTTTCTGGTAGTTTGCGTGACTTGAAGGCAAAAAAGAAGCAGATAGCAGCCAGGAAACAAGTGTAACCAATGAGAAAACCTAAAGCCATCATAGAGCCTTCGTTACATGTGATGAAAATAATCTCATCAATGTCATAGTTTCTGTAGCTGGATGGGGGTGCATTGTACAGCCACACCACACAGATCATCACCTGGACAAAGGTGAAGAGAAACACCAGGAGAAATTGCAAGTTCAGACCCCACCATTTTCGATGGAGACTCGTGGGGATCTTAGCTTCAAATACTAGAAGCACTCTGTTGGTTTTAACCAGAATACAGGATATACACAGAACAAAACTGATGCCAAAGGCAGGCTGGCGTAAGCGGCATGTCCAGTCCTGTGGCTCTCCAATAAAGATGAGGCTGCTGGAAAAGCAGCAGATGAGGGACAATAGCAGGACATAGGAAAGCTCTCTGTTTGTAGCCTTGACTATTGGAGTGTTTCTGTATTTGACAAACACTCCCAGGACAAAGGTTGTCAAGACAACACCTAAAACTGCACATATAGTCAAGGCTATTCCAAAGGGCTCTGTCCAAGACAAAAACTCAATTTCCTTCAAAAAACAGAAAGTGTGGTTACCGGTGGACCAGGAATTATTTGGGCATTTAGTGCATACACTGGCATCTGTAAAAAGTCAAATGTCACTTTTGTGCAACAAAACATAAAACTTACATAAACCTGAAGTCTTTCTTACCTCTCTGATTGCTGTACTCTCCATCTGAACATTCAGTGCATTCAAAGCAGCAAGTGGGCATGCTGTCAATGATGCCCTTTCTTGTGCCGGGTTCACAGTCATCACTGCAGTTTGAAAATGGCACCTGTGACACACAGATGAAAGATGCTTTCACATTCTTTGCCTTTTCAATGCTGAATTTTATGACTTACTTCAGAGCTGTGTCCGTTCCATAAAATTTTGCTTTATTGATGAACAATTTAGCTCCTTTTTTGGCATGGACGTTGTAATAGCCCACCTCTTCAAACAGGATTGAGTTATCTTCTGCTGACCGGTGCCAGTTTATAATGGTGTAGTTTGCAGATAGGTCTGTGTTCTCATCAAAGAGCACCTTATCCCCCACACTGTTGGTGTAGTTCAGATGTCTCAGCTGTTTGAGCACCTGGTGATGGGAACTTTAGATCATTATTTCACACATGTACAATTTACAAACAAAGGTTTACCTACTTGCCATGCCTCAATTTTCTTAATATCTGCACATGAATTATTGGCAAAAAGCCCATGTCCAGGTGTGCAGGTGAGAATGTCTTGTAAGGCCTGTGCAATGGAGTAAACAGCCACATACACATTGTACGAGATGCGGAGGTGTGTGAAGTCCAAGTATGGTGTCTCCACATTTGTGATATCCTCCTCTCCAGTGCACAGAGGCCTAAAGCTGGTGCTGTCATTCTCAGTCTCTTGCAGTCTTGGGCTGTCGTCCAGATAACAGTTAAAGGTTTCCTCCCAAAATTCCCTTACAAACTCATTATGGCTGTCCTTCTTCGGTTGCACCTGTTGTAAAAAATGTTTGAATCCAGGAATGTTTCCTGCCTTTAAGACAAATCCAATAGTTCCTGCTACAACGTTTAGGTACTCCTGCTTTGCAATGAGAGAGGAGCTTGCCCATGCTTCACTGGCCAGCCATGTCCTGTCTGTAATGTTTCTTCTCACCATTTCTTTGATTAAAGGTTCGATGTCTGGCCCACTGGCAAACACAACAATTACTTTAGCTGTGGAGTTCTCTATTCTGTCTGCCAGAGCTCTGATCTCATGTTCTTGAAAATACTGTGAGATGAGTTCATTCAGGTGTATGCAGATGTCCCGCTCCTCCATCTCCTTCTCAAACTTCTCAATGCCTGGGCGTCCATAATCGTCATCTGAGGCCACAGCAATGACCCAGTTCCACTCAAAGTGCTCAATGATGTCAGCCATGGCTGTGGCCTGGTACTCATCATTGGGAATGGTCCGCATGAATGACTTGTACTGGTTCTTGTTACTCAGCAAACGACTGGAGGAGGCATAGCTGATCTGTGATATCAGATGCAAACTAAGATAAATCAACCAGTCTCATATATTATTATACTACAGTGTATGTTGCGTAACAGTCCAAACTCACCTGAGGAATATAAAACAAGCCTAGAAGATTGGCGACTGCTGTGGAAACAGCTGACCCTGCTGCTCCCACCACTGCAATGGTGGATGGTATGTGGTCCGTACAGTTACAGAATTCATCTAAATTCAGAGAGTCAATCTTGTTCTGAGCTACAAAACTCAAAGTCGCCTCCAAAGCTTTAGACACTGTGTTGCATGTATCAAAGATTCTGTATCCCAGTGTGATGTTGGGAAGCAGGCTGGTGCTGTTGTTTATCTCTTCAATGGCAAAAATCATGGCTTGGAGCCAGCGGAAACCACGGAAATTAAACCTGTGGCCACAACCAAACGTGAAAGTATCCATATTATTTAATTTGCTTATCATGACATTTCATGTTACCTGACACATTGTGTAGACTGGGGTCGAGCTGCTAGATCTTGGTCTTTGGATGTGACTCCAAAATGTATTGGGAATAGTCCACCAAGAAGTATGTCGCCTGTCATCTGAGCTCTTTGATGAGGCCCATACGTCGAAATGACACAGCTGGAACTCAGCAGTGTTAGATAACACAGAACCAGTCTCATCTTTGTGCTGTTCTCCCTTTATAAAGTATTCCGAAAGATATACTGTTAATAAGTTCTTCCTCCATTAACTTCTCTCCCGTTTGTTGCTGATCATGTCAAGGACATTATACCTGTGACACTACAAAGACACAAATAAATCATAACACAGTTTGATTATTTAACTGTTCTTCAGTAATTTCTGGAGCCTCAAAAATTCCTTTGAGTAATTCAGATCAATCCAAAAACAGGATTAAAGAAGTAACAATTTTTTATGATATTGTGTTGTCCATGGTCTTGTGAATAGAAATAGTTCGAAGAACGTGAAGTCACAGTCTATTGAGCCTTTTCCTGCTTGGGCCTGGTCCCATGCTGTGGCCAGTCAAGCTCGTTTCCATGGTAAACGCCACTGCAGCCGTGCTTTGAATCTGGACAGCACTAATAGAACAGTTCTAGTTTGTAGAAAGGACCACTTAAGCCAATAAAATAGGAATTTCAACAAAGTTAGCTTGTAGTATAATGTGTTGAAAATGAATATTGAACACAAGAAGAAAAAAAAGTGTGGCTTGGTTGCAGTTTTTGTTTAGTCCTATTTATTCTGTGTTTCACTTGGTAAATTCTTACTGTTCTAAGCAAAATCTCTATACAGGAGATGTTTGTAATGTACTTGAAAAGACGTAAATAAATTGACAACATTTTAGATCACATATGTGTGAATTGATGACAAGTATATTTAAGAGAAAAAAAACACTTACATGTTTTAAGTAAAGAATCGAATCCAAATGTGAAGAGTTTTTGGTCCTTTCCCAAAATATCCCAGGGGTCAAATGTACTGGACAATGATGTGAGCGCTCAAGTTGGTACCTGTGAATCAATTATTAACCGTAAAAGGGGTGGGCAATTTCCCTCTGCTAATGATGCCAAGGCCTCAACTAACAAGTTGAGGCACACAAGACTAAGGATTGACCAATCATACTTTTCCACACTCTTCCCACAATATTTTCATTTTAGGTAAGGTGTTCAAACTGTTGAAGATTTCCTATTATTACTTGTGTTTTAGTGAGGTTAATGCCGCACTGTCCTGGAATCAGTGGATCGCACCATTATGTTCCTCAAACAGTGATGTGTCTTCTGCTCTGTTGCACCATGGTCCAGTTGGTTGCTGAGCAAAAGACACCGGACATTACAGTTTACAACATAATTATTCACGTAGGTCCAGTTTAAAGCAACACATCTCTTCAAAGAAATGACTACAGTATGTACAGATTTGATCCACTTGTAATGAATGGGGCCTAATTTAATACAGACAAAGCATTTTAGAAAAAGGAAAAGAAATAAATTGTTCATCTTAGTCAATCAATTATGTTTAGTGTTGCTTGAGGAGACGATACGAATTAAACACAGTCTAAAACTTGACAGAGAAATATTTGGTTTGAGGCTTTTGTAATGAAAACCCAGCTGGTTATGACTTGGGTAATCCTAAATAAAGTAAAATGATTAAAAATGTTATGCATCTGAAAGTTGTTAAAAAAGAAAATAACACATTTTCTCAAAAATGCTTTGAAGAAGAAATCACACGACAGTGTCCTTGCTCAACATGTCCAAAACACCTCTTGCCACAAATCATTCAAATCCTTGCCTTTTTTTCAAAACTAGCACACACCTCCAAAATGTAACATAATGTGTAAAAAATGTTTGACTGAGACGTCCTCACAGCAAATGGATGTATCCTCACCAAGAGCAAGGTTGACGAAGGATCAAAAAACATCAGTACATTCTAAAGGTAAGGGTCTCTACTCATCAAGTCTATATATTTGTATTTTTAAATTTAGTGATTTGACAACATGTATACTAAATTACATACAATGATAGTATTTTGGATGTTAAATCTAAAATTGTTTATTTTCATTGCATAAGTTACTTAAAAAAATTATTGTGATTCATAACATGTGTACATTTGATTTCCTGACAGCAGACTCTCAAAGACGACTTTTTAATACAAAGCATATTTAGTTTTCGATCAGTTCGATCAGCGGTTGATCCAAATTATTTAAGCTAAATACAAAAACTGATTGTGAAGCATGTTTGTATGAACTTTCAATAGTAAAACAAATCTCATTATATCTTTATTATATTGTTTTGTTGTTGTATTTAGTTCCACTTCTTTCTAAAACATGTTAAACATGTCTCTTTTTAAACATCTTTATGCACAGGATGTCTGGCACAAAAGTCTTGTTATTCCTTCAAAGCCTGTCCCGTAGGAAACCATTGGACCCTGAAGGAGAGGTGTCCAATTTTAAGCGCTGTTTGACCACACTGGATCTGGTTGCTCTTGGTGTTGGCAGCACTTTGGGGGCTGGAGTGTACGTCCTGTCCGGAGAAGTGGCCCGTACTGTGGCTGGTCCTAGCATCATCATCTCCTTTCTCATCGCAGCTATAGCTTCTGTATTTGCTGGACTTTGCTATGCTGAGTTTGGTGCTCGTGTTCCCAAGACTGGCTCTGCTTATCTCTACAGTTATGTGACAGTGGGAGAAATATGGGCCTTTGTAACGGGCTGGAACCTACTCTTGTCATATGTCATTGGTAAAACACTTTGAGAGTTTCTGGAGCGTGTATTGCATGTTTACACTGACTTAAGATACATATAGGTTTATTTGTATTGGTATTATGTTATACATAGGCACGTCCAGTGTAGCCAGAGCTTGGAGTGGGACTTTTGATGACCTAATTGGAAAAGTTATTGCCAGCACTCTGGGAAAACATGCGGCTATAAACCTACCAGGATTGGCGCCTTACCCAGACTTCTTTGCCGCAGCACTCATTTTGCTTCTGGCAGGTAACTGTTTCATATCTAACATTTTTATCAACATTTGTATCATTGTGCTATTAATTTTTTAATAGGTATCCTTGCATTTGGTGTCAAGGAGTCAGCCATTGTTAATAAGATTTTCACAGCAGTGAATGTCCTGGTGTTGTTGTTTGTTATCCTGTCTGGATTCATAAAAGGGATATTAACAACTGGTACATTGGAGAAGAGGTTCTGAATGAATACAGGTACTTCTTTAAAAAATCTTGTAAATAGAGAATTGTATTGTAATTTCTTGTTTTTCATAGAAAAAACATTTCTTTTAATGTGACCTCCAACTACGGGTCTGGGGGCTTTTTTCCATTCGGATTTGAAGGGACATTAGCAGGAGCAGCTACTTGTTTTTATGCATTTGTGGGCTTTGACTGTATAGCCACAACAGGTAATTAACAATGTACAGTTTGTAATTTTAGTATTAAAAAAAAAATTAAAAGGATTTTGTCTGTTTAGGGGAAGAAGTACAAAACCCTCAGAAGTCCATTCCTTTGGGCATCGTGGCCTCTCTTCTTATTTGTTTCTTGGCCTATTTTGGTGTATCTGCCGCTCTCACTCTGATGATGCCATACTTTTACTCAGTGTTAACAGTCCTTTGCCAGTTGCCTTTACGTTCATTGGCTGGAGCCCTGCTAAATATGCTGTGGCAGTGGGATCTCTATGTGCACTTTCAACAAGGTAGTCACTTTTTAAACAGAATGTATTCTATATGCAAATTTATAAACTGAATAGAGTTCATTCTATGTTCAAACACCAGCAGTAAGTAGAATAAACAAACATACTAGTACCATTATGTGACAATGTTTTTAGTATATAGGTAAAAGTAAGTGGAAACCTGCTTTTGTCAGGTATTCTAACTATAAACTATAAAAGAAGACTAAAGTAAAAGTATTCATATTCCAGAATGATATTATTGAAAAAGGAAGCATAATTTCGGTACAATATTACACATGCACACTTATAAAGATCACAGATGTCAGTGGGTAACTCATTATCCACTTCTGCAGCCTCTTGGGGTCTATGTTCCCCATGCCTCGAGTGCTTTTTGCAATGGCCAGGGATGGACTTCTTTTTAAGCCCCTCAGTAGAATGAGTGACAGACAAAGCCCTGTTATAGCAACACTGGCCTCTGGGATTGTTGCAGGTATTGCATTTCACATTGTTTAAGTCTTCTAAACTTTATAATTACTAGTATTCTGCTGTTGTGTCCTTGCAGCCATCATGGCATTGTTGTTTGACCTGAAAGCGCTAGTGGACATGATGTCAATTGGGACTCTCTTTGCTTACACTCTTGTAGCAGTTTGTATCCTCAAACTAAGGTAAGCCATGCATTTGGTTCATTATCTTTTAAGATTCTAATTATGTGCATATGTAATTTCTATTTAACAATTTCACAGATACCAGCCAGATGATTGTGACGATGCAGCTTCAAACAATCCAGAGCCATTAACTGTCCAGGGGCTGCTATTTCCTCCTGTGCAACCCACAACAAGAACATCTAAAAATATTACAGTTTCTGCTGTTTTCATAAGTAACTCTTCAATTATCATATTCATTTACACAAATACTGTAATCTTGACTTTATCTCAATCTGTGTGTATTGTCCCAGTCTTTTTAATGATCAGTTTAAGCCTCTTCATATCTGGTGGCATTGAGGCCCTGCAGGGGAACCAGTGGTGGATTCTGCTCTGTGTCTCTGTAAATCTATTGATGCTTTTTGTGATTATAATCATCATCTGGAGACAGCCTCAGAGCCAGACAAAAGCTGCATTTATGGTATGTCTTAACTGGAATAGTACCGCAACACTGTACTGTAGCATTTTTTTTCTTTGTGCAGGTTCCATTTGTCCCTTTTCTACCAATACTGAGCACCTTTGTAAATATCTACCTAATGGTTCAGCTTGGGTCGGACACATGGATCCGATATGCAGTGTGGATGGCCGTAGGTTTGTAGAAATCTAGAAATATATAATACGATTTGCAAATAATCCCCTAATTTGACATAAAATTTACTTTTTTCAATTATTTCACAGGTTTAATCATCTACTTCTGCTATGGAGTTCAACACAGTGTACAAAAACAAAGACTTCAAAGACCACGTGATGAAATTACTATACATAACATTGCTGCAAATAATGGGCCTCATTCATAAATGCCTGTACCATGAAAATGAGCTTGAGGCAATAGTGTCCAAACTTTTTCAAAATCAGAAAAAAAATGTATTGTCATTGTCACTGAACAAAAATCCACAACCTGGACACTTGCAAAATGTGTACAGTAACTAGAACAACACTGCAAAAGAGGAAGTGGATGACATTGACACTGACAAAAAATGACAATTTTTAGTGTTAGATGTACACGAGTGCAACTTGGTGACATGTTAAATAAGTGTTCATGAGTCCAACAGCAGATAGAAAGAAACTGTTATGGTTTATGTTTCATCACAGACTGGTGGTTGAAGTATAATTTAGATGTTCATGTACATCGACAGAGCCAATTGGTAAATAAGACTTGGGACATTATGCTTAGGTGGGTTTCAGTATCACAATGCAATATGAAGGCATAATAATAATAATAATAATAATAATAACAATAATAATAATAATAATAATAATAATAATAATAATAATAATAATAGTAATAATAATACATTTTAGCGCTTTTCTAGACACTCAAAGATGTTTTACAGACAAAGGCAATTAAACAAAGGTACAATACATAAAAACAGTTAGTAATTACAACATTAATAAATCATTATCATCATTTACTTGTATTGTTTTATTTTTACATATGTTAAATGTTTGTATGTTGAGGACTACAGATGGAAATAAGCTTTGTGCTAAATCTGGTGCAGCCATATTTTTAATGTACCTACACATTGTCCTCTAAATAAATAAATAAATAAACTAAACTAAACTAAAAACAGATTTAAACAGTTGGGTCTTGACATTTTTCCTAAAAGTGGTGAGGTCGTCGGTGCAGTCTGTGTCCAAGAGGGTGGGGCAGTGATGTAGAAGGCTCTGTCACCCCAGGTTTGGAGCTTGGACCATGGAACAGCACTCAGGAACATCTCCATGATGTGATTGGCTCAGTCAGGGTCTTAACTGACACAGATGACACACACAGGCCCAAGTGGATCAGATGAAACTTCTGTTGTTTCAGTCGGTGATAAGGCCATCCCCTCAAAATATTTCTTTGGAAAATAGCTTCATGTCCCATTTCCATGGTTACAAGACAAACAAATCAATTCACAAAATCCTTAAGTCTGTTGAACATCTCAAATGGAAAATCTGCTGCTTCAGGTGTGAAAGTCTGCCATTTCAGAGGTCCAAAGGCAGAAAAACATGAGCATTAGCTTGGTATCCATGGTTACCAGAAAAACAGTCGTCTCCTTTGCACAAATCTGACTGTACTTAGCTCAAGTCTGTTGAACATTAGAGGCCACACTTCTCAGTTGGTTGAAGTCCAAACTTGTCCTGATAAAAAGTGAGCTAAAAATCAAGAAGTTTCAAAAATTGCTCCTTTTTTTAGAGACACAGCCAGGAGAGCTGTTGATGTTGTTGAGGAGCATTTTTTGATTTTGATTTTTGTGTTGATCTAGTTTCTGACTGACTGCAAAAGAAATGGGCTGTGTGCACGGAATTTCAGTTGGCTTGTGTTTGTTCAAAAATGCTAACTTCTGTACATACAACCACTTCCTGTTAGCGTTAGCATTTAGACACAATCACGTCTCTTTTTAAACACACAAGTGTCTCTGATGAAATATTCCTCTGATATGTAAAGTCTTTAACATGTTTTCTGTAACATTCACCACAACTGTCTGATCTAAAGAGGATTTATTAGTTTTAAACTGATGTAGTGAAAACCTCATTGAAGAGTATTGAACAGGAAGTCGTTGTATGTACAGGATGTAGTATTTTAAACCAAAACAAGACAACTGCACTCAGCCAATTACACACTGGACACAATCAAAGCGGTCTTGCCTGATGTGCTTATGCTGCAGAGATGCTCCAAAGGAGTGAATCTATCTAGATCGTAGCATTCAGAACAGTGTTTTGTGGGGAGAACGAAAGAAGTTGTTGTTGAAGTGTTTTTGATGAGGAAGCAGTTTCATATGTTAATGAATGTAAAATTATAACAGAAACATACGTATATTAAAAATGATTTATGCTTGGAAGCTTCACATTCAATGATTTTTGTCTGGTTTCTACGGTAGATTCGTAAAATTACGCCACGGGAACTAATAAAAAACTGTTTGTTTGGGGAACGGATTTTTTGTCGGACATAAAACAGCCAATCAAAGCTCAGAGAATGAGCTCAATGAACCAATCAGCGACTGGCTTTAGGAGGAGCTCGCGTTGTTCAAAAAATCTAGACGAGAGGCGTGCGAACTGGAAAAACAACTCAGCTGTTCGAGCAACACATCGAGAGAGGATTGTGGCAGATGGAAACTTAATAGATTATTAACGGCCAGCAAACCTTTTTTTTGTAGCTTAGATTTATCCAAGCAGTGCACATTAAGACTTTCTGCAGACGTGGTAAGTGTAGCTAATGCAATTGAATCTTCGCACTAAGCTAGCCAACGTTAGCTGGCGTTAACTCGCAAGGTTCCTTTTTATTGCATCGTTTACTTAACGGTTAATTTACTTTTTCATGCTACCAATAAGTATTTGTTCTTAGAAAAAGATAAACCATCCCGATGTTAAATGTTGTTTTGGTTGTTTGCTAGAACTGTCTTACTTTCAGCTTGTTTTTGACTCATCTTTGCTTATTCATGTCCTTTCTTCTCCATTACGTCAAACTTGCTGCCTGACACAAACATAATGCGACATAGTTAGAAGTAACTTGGCTAACTGCATAAATGACAAAACAAAAATAGACTCACATTCTGTGATTTAGTTAGTTAACTTTACCGTTAAACGTGAATTATTGTTTTCCTTTTGTTAGGTAAAGATGGCGCTGACTTTGCTGTCTCCTGGGTTTCGCTCTGATGAAGAGGATGAGATGGCTGTTTTTGAGTCCACTGCTGCAGAGCATGGGGGCGGCCTGGGCAGACCTCGTCTACCTGAAATCTCTGTGATTTCTCCTGGCCTCGACAGGCGACCATCCACCACTGAGCCTGTTAGTTTTACTCAGTTATTTAAAAAACTGTTGAGTGAGGGTTAGACATTAACATTATCAATATTACAGCTACTCACTATGAAGCAGTCACTTGAGAAACCAGGCATAAATGAGCAAGGAAATCCTGAGAAAGTGAAGGTCTATCTGCGCATCAGACCTCTAACTGCAATAGAGAAGGACCGAGGTGAAGAGCAAGTAAGACCCTATCATAAAATATGTAATTACAAGTATATGGCTGAATCAAAACATAACCAGCTAATGTCTTTGTTTTAGGGCTGTGTTCTTGTCCAGGATGAAAAAACTCTTCTCCTTAAAGCCCCAAAAGATTCTCAGAACATGAGAAATGCAGAGAGAGGCATTGCTCAGAGCATGCACAAGTTTAGCTTTTCAAAGGTAATTTCAGTACCTATTTTTTCACCTTAGTCACACAATATTGTAAGTTATGCATGAGAAGACTGTAATGTATTCATTATATTTTTTGTTTTAAGATTTTTGGACCAGACACTTCTCAGCAGCAGTTTTATGAGCACACATTAAAAACAATGGTGAAGGATGTACTTCAAGGAGAGAACAGACTCTTGTATACATATGGAGTCACAAACTCTGGAAAAACTTACACTATTCAAGGTGTGTGTGGCTTTGCATTATGTTAGTGTCATCAATCACTGCGCAAGTTAAAAATTCTGTTTATTTTGGGCTTATGTAGGAAGTGGCAGAGAAGCAGGTCTTTTACCTCGAGCTTTGGCTTCTATGTTCATGAAGCTACAGGGCCGTCTGTATGGTGGCATGGATCTGAAGCCTGTCATGTACCAGGATATAAAACAATTAGACCAAACTGAGGTGAAGATGGAGGAAACTCGCAGAAACTCTCTGCTCAATGAGGTAAACCATCAGTCTATGCATGGCGCATTTGTTTCAGATCGTGTCAGTTGTAGTAGTAGTTGTAGTAGCTATTATGTGACAGTAAATTTGTATATCATGTATAGTAATAACATTGTTTATATTTTAAGCAAAATTCTAAATGACAGAGAAAGTGGTGACTATATAGATTATCTGCTGTTAAATAAAAAAAAAAAAAAAAAAAGAAATACAGATGAAACGGGCAACCATTTTTTCATTGGTGTTATTTGCATTTTTAGCAGGATGATGGCCAAATGTCTCGTCGCATTGGAACAACCACTGTGTGGGACAGTGGTATTGGAGGACTCTCGTCCACAAGTAACATGGCCACTCAACTAGAGGGTCAGTAAAAAACTTTGGTTGTTTCACTTTAACTTAACCCTCTGACACCTATGGGGAGCGTTTGTGTACATTTTGCAGTTGTTGTTTTTTTCATTGTTAGAAAGAAATAGGTTGCCTTGGGGTTAGAGCCATGAAACTTTCCAGGTAATGTTATTTTTGATCAAATTAAAAAATGCCACCTTCAGACCTCACCTAGCCCCGCCCACTTCTTGGCTACATGTTTTGCCTACACGTAGCCCTAAAAGAACCGTTTGTGCCCCATTGACTTCCATTATAAACTCACTTTTTCAGTCTGGTGTAATACAGACATTAAATAATGTGAGATCATGAAATACCATCTCAACCTAAGCTTCTGGGTTGAAAATTGAATAATTTGACATTTTTCGTGAGTTGAGACCCCTGGACCCCCAGGGGCCCCTAGGGTATTTGATAAGGACATTTTTGTAAAGCACTCCTGTTCTATACATGGCCCCTGTGTAATATTGAAATGTATGATCAGGGCTTAAATGGTCTGGATGTGTTGGTGACGAGTCAGGGGAGAGGCCTGAAGTGTTTGAGGACACACAGATGAGTAAAAATGTGAAAATTAACATGTTGAAAAAAATAGTGGAAAAAATGTCTAATAAAAAACAACATTCATCTTTTGACCTAAAAACTAAATTTGGACTTAAATTAGACTTTTGGACCTAAATTGGCCTATAACTATAAAATTTCAATAAACTTTGAGAATTATTTTATATGTCTGGACAGAAGACAAGCTAACGAAAAAATGAGCCATTGAAAGTAGAAAAAAATTAAAAGTAAGTATTATTTTATAGCCCATTTGTGTGTCAGGGACCGTTTGTGACACAATGGGTACAGGTGTGACCTAAAATATCTGGGTGTCAGAGGGTTAAGAGCAACGTAATTACCTCAAAATTTTTTTTTAGATGCTGACAGTGTGTGTCTGGAGCCTGACAGCCTATCCAATAGTGGAGGAGACGACCTGGAGCCTGGGGTGCAGTTTTCTATCTGGGTGTCCTATTATGAGATCTACAATGAGTTTGTGTATGACTTACTGGATGCTTCGCCTTCAGTCCAGCCCAGAAAGAGGATTACTCTCAGACTTAGTGACGATAAGCAGGGAATCCATATGTAAAAGGTTAGAATAAATACATATTGTAATAATGCCTCATTTTCACTGCCTGTCTGGACAACCAATCACAAATCTGGCATGTTACTTAGCTAAGTTGTTCTTTTTACCTCTTGCTTTTAGACTTGACATGGATTCAGGTTCGCAGTGCTGAGGAGGCATGGCGGGTTCTCAGAGTTGGACATCGTAACCAAAGTTTTGCTAGTACTCATCTGAATCAAAACTCGAGCCGCAGGTATTTAAATAAAAATTGCATCAACCTTTGGGATTAAGTACTGTAATTTCTGCCCTATTGAGCGCACCTGAATATAAGCCGCACCCACTAGATTTAAATAGGAAAAATTATAAAGTACATATATAGGCCGCACTTGTTAATAGTAAGTCTATGAGAATATAATTTCGCTGCATTGCCTTTTTAGCCGCATAGTTCAAAGCTCATGAAAAAAGTAGTGGTTTATAATCCAGAAATTACAGTACTCTATATACAATATAAAATTGCTCTGTTATGTAGTACATTTTTTTTCTTTTGCCTACTTTAGCCACAGCATCTTTTCCGTACGTGTCCTGCGTGTTCATCCAGAGTGTTTTTCAACCCAAGCCATGCGTATCAGCGAGTAGGTGTTAAGCTTTTTTGTTTTTACTTCTTGTGGCTTTTTTCATGTATTATCCTTTTTACTTATGTTCTAGATTAACCATATGTGATTTGGCTGGGTCTGAGCGATGCAAAGAGCAGCGCATTGGTGAAAGGATGAAGGAGGCCAATAACATCAACACGTCTCTGCTGACGTTGGGGCGATGCATTTCGGCACTGCGTCACAACCAGAACAATAAGTAAGTCTCTAACTTGAGTTGTACATTTTTGTCCCCAAAAAAAGAAAATGTAATTATGTATGTGTTTTAGGTCCCGTCCTCCTCAGATTGTGCCTTTTCGTGACAGTAAGTTGACCCGTGTGTTGCAAGGATTTTTTTGTGGTAAAGGAATCTCTAGCATGGTGGTCAACATTAATCCCTGTGCCTCAATCTACGACGAGACACTACAAGCCCTTAAGTTCTCTGCTATTGCCACTCAAGTAATCTCAAATTTTTTATGTTGGGTGTTATTTTTGTCATTCCATGTCTAAAGCTTTTTATTTTATTTTAGTTGGTGCATGGCCCATCAACCAAGACCAGAGTGGCTTATATTCTGTCTTTGCTGCGTGAGCCTGCAGCTCACAGTAATGACAGTACTGTAATTGATGAAGAAGAAGAGGTGGAGGAAGACAGTGTTATGGAAGATGGTGATATAACTATGTTAAATACTGAGGTAATATATAAACTTTTGAACGTATGATTTTATTTTAGAAGCAAAGCTATGCGATCATGCAAACATTTGTTGGTTTAGGCCCTGCTGCAGGCCATTGATGTCCTGAAAAAAGAGGTGCAGCGTCAGTGGGAGGAGAAGGAAGTTCTGGAGGCAAATGTGCGAGAGCAAGTGGTTTCTGAAATGATGGAGGTTATAACTGGGATGCAAGACGGCTTCAAGTCAGTTGCTAAATTTACCATAAACATTTGAAAGTACGACACTAATTAAGTCATTAAAGCTGTGAATTACAAATGTACTCTTTTTAGTGAGAGTTTAGAGACCGAGAGAGCTCTGCTTGAAGAGCGATATGAAGACAAGATAAACAATCTACAAAAACATTTGAAACGTTTCTACAGCCAGGAGCTCAAGGTACTGTCCAACAATATGGAAATACAGTGTTTGTTTATTTAAATGAAGATGAGATCACATTTTATGACAAACGCATTCAGAAATCCTAGACTTTCCACTGTAACATTGAATATAAAATTGTGTTTTCCTTTGTCAGGAGCGAGACCAAGAAATTGAAGCTTTATCTGCTGCTTTAGAAAAACAAAAAACATCATCAGATATGCCAAACACACTGACTGAGGCACCATGTCGATCTGAAAGACTCACTGTAAACTCAGAAGTTAGCCGTTTGCGCTGTGAGCTGGACCAATGCCGGACTGAGCTGCTCACCCAAACACAAGGTGGGAATTTGTGATGAGTAGACAAATTAATTTGTTTGGTTACATTATATAAATTCACATTTGAAGTTGTTTTAACATTGGAACAGAGTTGGCCAAACTGAAGACACAACTGGAAGTCCCTGGATCAGCAGGTGCACTGACCAGTGCCGCTGACCGTAAATTAGAAGAGGGTCAACGAGTAAGTAGTACCCCTGGACTGGGTTGTAATTGTTTATTGTTTTATGTATATTAATAATGAATTTGCAGTAAAATACTTGTGGATTTGTTTGTAGAACCTGCGGCAGCTACGTCAGGACTTGCATCGACTAGGAATAGACCTGCAGTCTGGGGAAAGGGCATGCTGTCGTAACACAGGAGGAGAACGTCTGCGCCAGGCTTTATCTGCTGCTGATGAAACGCTAGCCAAACAGGTACGTATCAAAAGTACAAACAAAAACGTTTAATATGTACACAAAGAAAACAAGATGTAATACAACTTCACCTGTACTTTTCTTTTTGTGGTAAATCGCCCACCCCCCTCTCCCCTTCCTTTCCTCTCATACTAACACTATTAATGCACAGTGAGGCTTTATATTGCTTTATATCTTCACAGTGATTTATGTGTGAGTGCATGCTTCAGTTTGACTTTACACTGTCTTTGTAATTTCACGGCTGTGGCTCGACTAACCCTGTTCACTGACTTTCTCTTAGGATCAGATCTTAGTGGATTTGCAGAACAACCTGGTGTTGGTTAAAGCAGACTTGAGGCGTAAAGCAGAAACACTGGTGCAAACACAGACCACCAGACCTCTACTGCCCCCTTCTGGATACCCCACAACCATCCCAGGCTTTTGCAAAAAACGAGGATGCGCAGCAGCAGGTGACACTGAAAATAGACCCCCAGAGAAACGTCAGTTTTTCCAGAATTTGTTCCCAACACGTACCCCAAATCGGAAATACAATACACGGGCAACTGAAGAAGCCTGTACCACTCCATACTCCCGAATCTTGCGCTCTCGTCAACAATCTCCACCGCCCAGCCCAGTCCCAACACCACGACGCATCAGAGGCAAATTCTAAGCTATTCAGTTTTTACACTTTTATAAGTATATCCATGTTTGGTGTGTGTTTATGTCATTTTTAAATTTTGTATAATGCCTTGTGTGCACATTCGTATATACCAAAAAATGTGGGAGCATTTTATATGTATGTCTACTTTTATACATTTTTTTTTCATTAAAATGTCTCTATTGTGAATGATGTACAATATTTTATTTGACAAAAATATTTACTAACAAGCATGTTTATAAACTGTATGTATAAATACACATATGGGATAGAAGTGCACATTCACACTTCACATAATAGAAGTTAAAACACTATTACTCAAGAAGAACTGCAATTCTGCAATGCCAATAAAAATTATGCAAATCTTTCATGCACGTACAGATTTGCACTGTTGTATGAGCTGTTTAAAATTGTGTAATTGTCTTTTTGAGCACAGTCATCTTAGAGTCAGGGTGTAAAGGAGATAAGGTTGAGGGGGGACAATCTCCTGACAGGTGTGTTGTTGTTCGACAGTGGAGCAAACAAATCTGCAGACGGTGTTTCAATCTGATCTCTGACCTGTGAAATCTGTCTCAGCAATGCTTTTCCTTCTTCTCGGGCCTTGAAAATCATCAATAATGAGGATTACCATAAAACATTAAAGGCAGATACAGATTGTGAAATGTGCACACTCACATCATTGTAGTCACAGCAGCGCTGAGCACACAGAGATGCCTCATCGTACAATTTATTCTTAAAATAATATTGGCCAAGGTAGCGCAGGGCTATGCAAACATCTAAATGCTCCAGTTGCTCCTATAACAATACATGGTGTTAAAGGTGCACTGCGCAACTTTTTTGACCAAAAATAAACTTGAATAAATGCAAATTTTTGTTATTTAGATGCTTGTGTTACACTAAATAATTAATAAAAATCTGCGTTTTTACTTTGCGTGGGCTTGCATGGCCACAAAATAGTCTATTATTTGGCTTGGGGAGGGCCCGAACACGTCTTTTTCAGCAGAAAAGCAGTTCCTTTAGCTGATTTTTTTCTGATTATGGCATAAATGTATTTGTCTCTATTCAGAAAGTCCCAAAGTATAGATTTAACTTTCTAATTTTACTAAATTGTGTAGCTGACTTTTCACCTCTAGAAAGTTACACAGTGCACCTTTAAAGATGAAGAAATTATGAAAATCCACACAATTTTAATCTTACCCCACAGGAGAATATGTCCTGAATGTAAAGAATGTAACACNGCTTCTGGGTTGAAAATTGAATAATTTGACATTTTTCGTGAGTTGAGACCCCTGGACCCCCAGGGGCCCCTAGGGTATTTGATAAGGACATTTTTGTAAAGCACTCCTGTTCTATACATGGCCCCTGTGTAATATTGAAATGTATGATCAGGGCTTAAATGGTCTGGATGTGTTGGTGACGAGTCAGGGGAGAGGCCTGAAGTGTTTGAGGACACACAGATGAGTAAAAATGTGAAAATTAACATGTTGAAAAAAATAGTGAAAAAATGTCTAATAAAAAACAACATTCATCTTTTGACCTAAAAACTAAATTTGGACTTAAATTAGACTTTTGGACCTAAATTGGCCTATAACTATAAAATTTCAATAAACTTTGAGAATTTTTTATATGTTGGACAGAAGACAAGCTAACGAAAAAATGAGCCATTGAAAGTAGAAAAAAATTAAAAGTAAGTATTATTTTATAGCCCATTTGTGTGTCAGGGACCGTTTGTGACACAATGGGTACAGGTGATGACCTAATGCATCAACCTAATAACATGACTCAGAGATGATTTTTGTAAATTGGCCTATAGAGAATATGTCTGTAATGAGCCATTGAAAGTTTTAAAATAAGTATTATTTTATAGCCCATTTGTGTGTCAGGGACCGTTTGTGACACAATGGGTACAGGTGTGACCTAAAATATCTGGGTGTCAGAGGGTTAAGAGCAACGTAATTACCTCAAAATATTTTTTTAGATGCTGACAGTGTGTGTCTGGAGCCTGACAGCCTATCCAATAGTGGAGGAGACGACCTGGAGCCTGGGGTGCAGTTTTCTATCTGGGTGTCCTATTATGAGATCTACAATGAGTTTGTGTATGACTTACTGGATGCTTCGCCTTCAGTCCAGCCCAGAAAGAGGATTACTCTCAGACTTAGTGACGATAAGCAGGGGAATCCATATGTAAAAGGTTAGAATAAATACATATTGTAATAATGCCTCATTTTCACTGCCTGTCTGGACAACCAATCACAAATCTGGCATGTTACTTAGCTAAGTTGTTCTTTTTACCTCTTGCTTTTAGACTTGACATGGATTCAGGTTCGCAGTGCTGAGGAGGCATGGCGGGTTCTCAGAGTTGGACATCGTAACCAAAGTTTTGCTAGTACTCATCTGAATCAAAACTCGAGCCGCAGGTATTTAAATAAAAATTGCATCAACCTTTGGGATTAAGTACTGTAATTTCTGCCCTATTGAGCGCACCTGAATATAAGCCGCACCCACTAGATTTAAATAGGAAAAATTATAAAGTACATATATAGGCCGCACTTGTTAATAGTAAGTCTATGAGAATATAATTTCGCTGCATTGCCTTTTTAGCCGCATAGTTCAAAGCTCATGAAAAAAGTAGTGGTTTATAATCCAGAAATTACAGTACTCTATATACAATATAAAATTGCTCTGTTATGTAGTAGTTCATTTTTTTTCTTTTGCCTACTTTAGCCACAGCATCTTTTCCGTACGTGTCCTGCGTGTTCATCCAGAGTGTTTTTCAACCCAAGCCATGCGTATCAGCGAGTAGGTGTTAAGCTTTTTTGTTTTTACTTCTTGTGGCTTTTTTCATGTATTATCCTTTTTACTTATGTTCTAGATTAACCATATGTGACTTGGCTGGGTCTGAGCGATGCAAAGAGCAGCGCATTGGTGATAGGATGAAGGAGGCCAATAACATCAACACGTCTCTGCTGACGTTGGGGCGATGCATTTCGGCACTGCGTCACAACCAGAACAATAAGTAAGTCTCTAACTTGAGTTGTACATTTTTGTCCCCAAAAAAAAGAAAATGTAATTATGTATGTGTTTTAGGTCCCGTCCTCCTCAGATTGTGCCTTTTCGTGACAGTAAGTTGACCCGTGTGTTGCAAGGATTTTTTTGTGGTAAAGGAATCTCTAGCATGGTGGTCAACATTAATCCCTGTGCCTCAATCTACGACGAGACACTACAAGCCCTTAAGTTCTCTGCTATTGCCACTCAAGTAATCTCAAATTTTTTATGTTGGGTGTTATTTTGGTCATTCCATGTCTAAAGCTTTTTATTTTATTTTAGTTGGTGCATGGCCCATCAACCAAGACCAGAGTGGCTTATATTCTGTCTTTGCTGCGTGAGCCTGCAGCTCACAGTAATGACAGTACTGTAATTGATGAAGAAGAAGAGGTGGAGGAAGACAGTGTTATGGAAGATGGTGATATAACTATGTTTAAATACTGAGGTAATATATAAACTTTTGAACGTATGATTTTATTTTAGAAGCAAAGCTATGCGATCATGCAAACATTTGTTGTTTAGGCCCTGCTGCAGGCCATTGATGTCCTGAAAAAAGAGGTGCAGCGTCAGTGGGAGGAGAAGGAAGTTCTGGAGGGCAAATGTGCGAGAGCAAGTGGTTTCTGAAATGATGGAGGTTATAACTGGGATGCAAGACGGCTTCAAGTCAGTTGCTAAATTTACCATAAACATTTGAAAGTACGACACTAATAAGTCATTAAAGCTGTGAATTACAAATGTACTCTTTTTAGTGAGAGTTTAGAGACCGAGAGAGCTCTGCTTGAAGAGCGATATGAAGACAAGATAAACAATCTACAAAAACATTTGAAACGTTTCTACAGCCAGGAGCTCAAGGTACTGTCCAACAATATGGAAATACAGTGTTTGTTTATTTAAATGAAGATGAGATCACATTTTATGACAAACGCATTCAGAATCCTAGACTTTCCACTGTAACATTGAATATAAAATTGTGTTTTCCTTTGTCAGGAGCGAGACCAAGAAATTGAAGCTTTATCTGCTGCTTTAGAAAAACAAAAAACATCATCAGATATGCCAACACACTGACTGAGGCACCATGTCGATCTGAAAGACTCACTGTAAACTCAGAAGTTAGCCGTTTGCGCTGTGAGCTGGACCAATGCCGGACTGAGCTGCTCACCCAAACACAAGGTGGGAATTTGTGATGAGTAGACAAATTAATTTGTTTGGTTACATTATATAAATTCACATTTGAAGTTGTTTTAACATTGGAACAGAGTTGGCCAAACTGAAGACACAACTGGAAGTCCCTGGATCAGCAGGTGCACTGACCAGTGCCGCTGACCGTAAATTAGAAGAGGGTCAACGAGTAAGTAGTACCCCTGGACTGGGTTGTAATTGTTTATTGTTTTATGTATATTAATAATGAATTTGCAGTAAAATACTTGTGGATTTGTTTGTAGAACCTGCGGCAGCTACGTCAGGACTTGCATCGACTAGGAATAGACCTGCAGTCTGGGGAAAGGGCATGCTGTCGTAACACAGGAGGAGAACGTCTGCGCCAGGCTTTATCTGCTGCTGATGAAACGCTAGCCAAACAGGTACGTATCAAAAGTACAAACAAAAACGTTTAATATGTACACAAAGAAAACAAGATGTAATACAACTTCACCTGTACTTTTCTTTTTGTGGTAAATCGCCCACCCCCCCTCCTCCCTTCCTTCCTCTCATACTAACACTATTAATGCACAGTGAGGCTTTATATTGCTTTATATCTTCACAGTGATTTATGTGTGAGTGCATGCTTCAGTTTGACTTTACACTGTCTTTGTAATTTCACGGCTGTGGCTCGACTAACCCTGTTCACTGACTTTCTCTTAGGATCAGATCTTAGTGGATTTGCAGAACAACCTGGTGTTGGTTAAAGCAGACTTGAGGCGTAAAGCAGAAACACTGGTGCAAACACAGACCACCAGACCTCTACTGCCCCTTCTGGATACCCCACAACCATCCCAGGCTTTTGCAAAAAACGAGGATGCGCAGCAGCAGGTGACACTGAAAATAGACCCCCAGAGAAACGTCAGTTTTTCCAGAATTTGTTCCCAACACGTACCCCAAATCGGAAATACAATACACGGGCAACTGAAGAAGCCTGTACCACTCCATACTCCCGAATCTTGCGCTCTCGTCAACAATCTCCACCGCCCAGCCCAGTCCCAACACCACGACGCATCAGAGGCAAATTCTAAGCTATTCAGTTTTTACACTTTTATAAGTATATCCATGTTTGGTGTGTGTTTATGTCATTTTTAAATTTTGTATAATGCCTTGTGTGCACATTCGTATATACCAAAAAATGTGGGAGCATTTTATATGTATGTCTACTTTTATACATTTTTTTTTCATTAAAATGTCTCTATTGTGAATGATGTACAATATTTTATTTGACAAAATATTTACTAACAAGCATGTTTATAAACTGTATGTATAAATACACATATGGGATAGAAGTGCACATTCACACTTCACATAATAGAAGTTAAAACACTATTACTCAAGAAGAACTGCAATTCTGCAATGCCAATAAAAATTATGCAAATCTTTCATGCACGTACAGATTTGCACTGTTGTATGAGCTGTTTAAAATTGTGTAATTGTCTTTTGAGCACAGTCATCTTAGAGTCAGGGTGTAAAGGAGATAAGGTTGAGGGGGGACAATCTCCTGACAGGTGTGTTGTTGTTCGACAGTGGAGCAAACAAATCTGCAGACGGTGTTTCAATCTGATCTCTGACCTGTGAAATCTGTCTCAGCAATGCTTTTCCTTCTTCTCGGGCCTTGAAAATCATCAATAATGAGGATTACCATAAACATTAAAGGCAGATACAGATTGTGAAATATGCACACTCACATCATTGTAGTCACAGCAGCGCTGAGCACACAGAGATGCCTCATCGTACAATTTATTCTTAAAATAATATTGGCCAAGGTAGCGCAGGGCTATGCAAACATCTAAATGCTCCAGTTGCTCCTATAACAATACATGGTGTTAAAGGTGCACTGCGCAACTTTTTTGACCAAAATAAACTTGAATAAATGCAAATTTTTGTTATTTAGATGCTTGTGTTACACTAAATAATTAATAAAAATCTGCGTTTTTACTTTGCGTGGGCTTGCATGGCCACAAAATAGTCTATTATTTGGCTTGGGGAGGGCCCGAACACGTCTTTTTCAGCAGAAAAGCAGTTCCTTTAGCTGATTTTTTTCTGATTATGGCATACAATGTATTTGTCTCTATTCAGAAAGTCCCAAAGTATAGATTTAACTTTCTAATTTTACTAAATTGTGTAGCTGACTTTTCACCTCTAGAAAGTTACACAGTGCACCTTTAAAGATGAAGAAATTATGAAAATCCACACAATTTTAATCTTACCCCACAGGAGAATATGTCCTGAATGTAAAGAATGTAACACTGAGCAGCATCATCAGACTCATTCAACTGTTCATGGAGCCTACAAGAAGTTATATTTAGACATTCTACAGTTTCAGATTTATTTATTTGCAATTACCAATAATATTTACTTACTTGGCTAATTTGAGTAAGGCCATTTTCTCAACATCTCCCACCGAGTATGCTCTCCAGTAACACTAAAGTCATAAAATATTGAAAAGTTAACTTCTGAAAGCCCAGAAAACATTACATTTTTAATATTTGTACCTTTTTAGCTTCTACTTGTTGTGACAGTCGTTCATAGCTTTCGCCCAGTGCAACCAACATGCGTGAATCATTTGGTCTGAAACGAAACACACATTGTATTTTAATCCTGTAGGAATACAATATAATAATAAAATGTCTTTTTTCAGTACCTGAGTTGATGAGCTTTTCGATAATAGTACAAACAATAAAAGGGCATCTTTAGGATTTCATATGTCTGGCCTAATCCATACCAAGCTCGGTAGTCCCTTTTATTCACTTCAATGGCATGCCTTTGTAGATAAGATTAGATGTATTATTATGATTTACACAGTATACTACTGTTAAATCAGACCTGTAGGCTTGAATAGCAGCAGACGTGTTCTTCATTTCCATGTACTCATGTCCCATCAGAGTCCAGGCACCAAGACATCGAGGATTGAGCTTCAGAGCTCGTTGGAAATACAGCGCTGCTTTTTCATGCTGAGAGCGCAAACTGTAGTAATTGCCTACAAAATAACCAAAATACAAAAGTGTAAAGCCAGAACAATGGTTTGCCTACAAATATTGGCAAAATGGCTGTATTTCACCTATTACACAACACGTCTCTACTCTGTATTTGTCAATTTCCACCAAGTTGTGAGCAAGGAAACTCAACTCTGGCTTCATTCCCTGTAAAGAGCACAATATGTACAGTATGTATTGACATATTAAGTTCTAAATTTCATTACAATTAATAACTGACTTTAACATAAAGCAGGTTAGAAATGTGTCCATGTTGTCAATACGGAAGGGATCCTGCGCTCTTAGCTCATAAAACAAGGCCAAGGCTTGGTCAATATCTGAAAAAAGTATCAGGTCAACATATTGTTTTGATATGAAGCAACATTTTAAATAAATAAAATTAACACCTCTGATGTTGTGATAGGCAACAGCAATTTGTGAGATGATGTAAGTGCTTTTGGAGAAACCAGCTTCAATCAGACTCTGGTATTTCTGCAGTGCCTCTTTGATCATCTGCAATTCTGTGTACATGTGCGCCATAAAGAACTCTCTGATCCAGCAGTCAGGCAAAGACAGCGACTTTAACTAGAAGCATAGACATTATGTAAGCATCATAGTATTTCATTTACTGTGAAAACTGAATTTGTCTACCATTTCTGTACTGGTGACCAAGTTACTGAGCTCAAGCCAGGCTCCCCAATGAAGAGGAAGTGCATGAATGGCCTCCACAAACACATCAACAGCTTCTTTCAGTAGATCCAGCTTCCTCAGCACAACTCCATACCTGCATAAATTAAATATTACTTGGCTTACTTATAATCGAAACCCGGGCTTTTTAAACAATAATTTGTAGGAGTCTAAATTTTTCGGCGGGATATGGCCTCTGGGCTGGAGGGACACAACACCACAGAATGTGAGGTTACACTAATATCCCTAACACAAAGACTAAATCAGAAACAAACGTTCAAACTAATACAATCCCAAAATTACACCAAATTTGCTTGGAAGATGGATTGGGGTTGTGTTTAACAGCCCTGTTGTACAACATTTAGGGAAACTTACAAATACAATGTAAAGCCATCAAGTTCAGATGCTGTGTGCTTCTTGCTAAGTTCAACCCGAAGTTCACGTAGGGCTTCATTTCGCACCTGACCCTTTTCCAAAGGACCTGTCAATCAATAGTGGTAAATGTTTAAAACTGAAGAGTCACATTTGTTTTCATGTTTTTGTGCTTATACTACATGCTCACCTAGGCTGTCAACTGTCTCATCATCCTTCTTCTTTTCACCAGACTGTTAAAACAAACAACAGTAACCATGAGCTCATAATCATAAAAAAGATCTCAAATATAATCAGATGATAAGTGGTAGAGTGTCCTACCAGGTAACGTGAATACATATAGAGGAAATATGCTTTCTTGCTGCAGCAGTCTTTAAGAAAATAAGCTGCACGGTCGTACTCTTTCAGGTCAAAGTAGGATTTAGCCAGAGTCAGTGCATCTAAATCCTTGGCATCTTCCTGCAATATTGCCAAAAACAATAGAAATATTGTACTGTCAGTCCTGTTTTCTCCAACAGAGGCCAAGAGAGACTTTCTCTTCCTAAAGGCCGTAAGAGAGAAATACAGTAAGAAATAAAACAGAAGAAAACAGCACATACATCAGTAAATTCAGGCACAGGGGGCACTTTGTCTTTGGGGAGTGGGTCCAACGCAAAGGCGAGCTCTGAAGCCCTAAGGAAAACACAACACTTTTGGATTATGTCTACAAACATTATAACACGTTTTTGGATGACCAGTACAAGAGAGTCACTGCAGGTAATTGAAGTAATGCTCATAATTATATCTACTGTCACACAAATTATAATCACGTTTACTTTATAACACACGACTCTTATTGAAGAGGGCACATAACGCTAATGCTAACAGATAACCCGCAGTGTTAAGTAAAATCAAAGATGACAGGCAGTCAGTAAATATAGATAATAGTTATTATGAGTCGTACCATTTCGCACTATGTAGAAGTCCTCTCTCTTTACAAGAGAAATTACAGAAATTAGCTGTTTTTTGATTTCTGCCAGGTCCCCAAATTCACTACACAAAGCCGCCATTTTCATATTTCACACTAAGGGAAACGCGATTGGTCAGTTTTTACGGATATACCGGAAGTCCCGCCTACACTAAACAGGGCAGTTTCTACATAAAATCTTAACATCAGCTTAACAACTAGCCTTTTTAATGCGCATATCATTTGTTCGCATGTGTTTATTTTACACATAGACGAAGGATGTTTTTGCTAATCAACAGTTTTAGCATTGAGGTAAGAAAAAGGCCTTGTTTGCAACTTCTGATGAAAAAAGAAAAAGCTTAGACACTTATTTTGTGGTAGTGAAGCTTGTTTGACATTTCAGTTCATGTTCAAAAACCTCTATGCTCACAGGATTTTGAACATTGTAAATCCCTTACCCACTCTAGGCTTTTGCTTTAACACCATTCCAAGGGCCTTTTCATTTTTCATGATACATTTATTTTAGTTCATCATCTGATAAAAACAAACTATGAAGCACTTGGAAATATAAATAAATACTAAAGATGAAAGAGGAAAATGGGAACCTTCTTATTTACAGTTAATTAGCCCATTCAATGATAAATCAGAGAAAACAAACAAACATACAAAAAAACAACAACAACATAAATTAAGATAAAAAGGACTTTTTAAAAGTTAATGCAAGTTTCTAGCTTTTTTATTTAAATTACGTTAAGCTTTTGAAGAAGAATTGCCAGTACCCTAGGGCTGTGTGATATTGACAAAAATTAATATCTTGATTTTCTTTGTGTGTGGCATATCTTGATGACGATATTCGGCCAATATTTTATCAATCCAACAAAAATTTGTGCTAAATCGTATATTGAAACGATTTAGTTCACGTTAATAGGTTGTGCTCACTTTGTAGAATTTGATGATCCATTCACTTTTTGTATTACAGTTAATTTTAGTTGCTTGATGCTAATCTAAATGTTATTGCCCTACAGTATATAATGTGATGTCATGTGAACGCAACCTTTTGCCAGACAAATGTGAAATCAATATGACTTTTGTGTCTTTAGATGAAACTTTACAGCATCACTTTTTCAATCTTTTATTTAAATTAGCCTTTTTGTTGCATTTTTCTATTAACCATAAACTCTGAATAAATTTTTGGATATCTTGAAAACAACATTCACAATATTATCTAAAATTTGATATATTGCCAAATAATGCCAAATCTCATTCAGGCTGTAACTGCAGACAACAACTTTACTAGTCTGCTTATTTAGATTGTGTTAAAATAATTTCTGTTTTTCTTTTGTGCAGAGCTTGTTCTTACTTGTGATTAGAGGCAATCAGGCATCAGAAGCTTCACAAAGACTCCAGACAATTGTTTATGCTCCAAAACGTTCGGAAACAATTTCACTTTTTAAAAATTTTAAAAACTTTAGTCAGGCATTTGGGGGAAAATAGGTTAAGATGGTAAAGGGTTGATCTATTCTCAAAATCAGGCCTTAATCTTATTTCGATTGGCCTACTTTTGCAATATTTATATGAAATCACCTGGCTGCACAAGGACTAAGGTATAGTTTTTTTGTTTTGTGTGCTGTACAAATAAACCATGAGGCTCTTATCCTGACACCACAAAACGCCCAATTTAACTATTAGGCTATACTGTACAAAAATAGCTGATCTTCACTATTATGTTACATTTATTTATTTATTTATTTTTTTTTTTTTTTTTTTTTTTTTTTTTTTTTTTTTTTTTATTTATTATTTATTTATTTATTATTTATTTATTTATTTATTTATTCATTTTTCTAAATGCCCACAGACTATATGAATGTTGGAACACTGTTGGGAACTTGAAGTTGATCCTTCTATATGTCCACATACTGTTTTCTGTTATGGTCTGTTTATTCAAATAATCTCATGTCTTGTCACTATTGCTTCAGCGAAGCAGAGCTGATATGGCTCATCATGTACCCGTCTGTCAAAATCAACAATATCGCTGTTTCAGCGCCTCAATGAACCCTCACAAACTCTTCACCCTCTGTGGAGGATGTCCATAGGGTTTGTGCGAACCAACCCCTTAATTTTATCGAGGGAGTCATTCATTGCAGGTGTTTTCACAACAAACAAGGGTGTGTATTGGACGCCAAACATGAGTTCTTTAGGTTTTCTTTCAGGTAGTAGGCTACATTATCTGAGAAGTTATAGCCAGCTGACAGTGGATGGAATGTTTTAGACTTTTGTTTTATATATGTCAACAAACAACATACTTAGTAAGAGAAATATAAATATATTAAAGAATAGCTGTTTAGTTCAGTATAGAAAATCCTTATTATGTTTATCTATTTGTAATATTCAGCACATTAACTATTTAATGTATTATCTGTTTCTAGTTCAAAAAATGTCAAGCTCTCCAAAACTAGTTCACTTATAAGAGTAAACTTTTAGGTATATAGTGTCTGAAACACTATATACTTTTCTTAGTACAAGTACTAAGAAAAATACCTTTGTTGTCCTCTTAAGCAGTTATAGTTATTTGCTACTATGAAAGTAATACCAAAAAGTACTTTTTTTTCCACAAGGAGGCAGTGTTGAGCTACATTTCGCTCTTAGGCCACTGATGTTTGAGCATTTTTGCATTTGCTAGCTTTCATGTGCAAAGTCTCCTCATTTTCCTTCTGAAAAGTAACTTTCAGTTTTCTCTAACAAAAAGTCATCAAAGTATTCTAACTGAAACAGATGACAAGAACTACATGATACTTCATTAAACATTGTCATTCTAAATATGACAAACGATAATTTCCTGTCCTCACCCTCTGTTGGGCACAGTGTCCTGGAAATGTCAGACTTTTTCATACACAGACAGACAAAAAATCCACTTAAGAAGACTGACAAAGCAATCAAGTTCAGGGTAGTTTACAAGGCCTGGTTCAATGGCTGAGTGAGCAGGTGGAAATGACAGGCCACACGGTCCATCCTGCTATCACACATGCTCCTTTATCTGTTTCCATTAGTACATGTCTGCCTCTTTCAAACCAGTACTGGGGCTGCAATTTTGTTATTATTAATATTCTCGCCTTATGACAAATACTAGAACAAGAACGCAACCTACTGAACACTTTTTAACAAGCGTTGCCATGTGAGTCCAAAGACTAATGAAGTGAGTCATGCATTTAAAATGTTTAAGATTAATGGTTAACAGATTTTAATATCAATAATTCTTTATAATGATACTTAAATAATTCCAGTCTAGGCAGATTTATGCAACCATTCAAATAGCTGTTTTGATTCCGTTGTTCTTCATCTTGGAGTCTTATTTTGTTCCACACATGAATATCCTGTAGGTACAGAGCAGTGGGGAGCAGGATGAGCTGCTGAGACAGGCAGCTGTGCAATCCAAAAAGAAATCCACCATTTTTACATTTGCGGTTTATTTATTATGAGAATGGTACAGGAAAATCACATTCTGAGTTTGAAAAGGCATACTGTTCTTAGATTGTACTGTGTTATTTGATATTTTTTAGACAACCAGTAATCAGTCAAGAAAGAAAGTATTCAGTTTCGCTAGTGTACTTTACCTTCTACAGATCTGTATAAAATATGAATGCACTGTTTTGATTCAGGTCAATGAAAGCACGTTTGTTGCCTCATTTACCCCTGTACCAAAAAAAAAAAACCTTTGAATCTAGGACGGTATAATTTCCCTGGTGGATGTAAGCTTCATCTCAATACTGTTTACATTTGGTTCTTATTTCCATCTCATATAAACGGGCTATAAGTTACTAAATATTAATCAGCTCTTAGTTTCTTACTCAAAAGACACAGCTCTCTATTTGATATGTCATCAGAGTACGTTTTATTCCAACATTTTAAAACAGCACACAGATGAATTATTAAACCGATTAACCCTTAAGCTGTCAAATGTCTTCTGTAAAGCTTTTGCATATTATAAGACTATATGATTTTTTTTACTGAAAGAAGAAAGCACCTGAAATGTCAGTGATGAGTATATGAACACAGTTTTATTTGTGTTTACTTCTGTTAATGTCAGTCAGGGAATTGCCTGTACCAGTGCAGCAGCAGGGAGCAGAACAAAGTTTGCTATAGCAATATAAAGCAAAATGTCTGTGGGCTAAGCAATATATAACCAAGAAAAAAAAAGTCCTTCAGCATTTGTGCGTCTGCCACATTGGTGTAAGTAAGCGTGAAAAAGCTGCTTTGGCTTGGTCCCTGTGGTTTGGATCTTGGGGGTCTGGCCGAGGACACTGTGATTGGTCAGTGTTGTTGCTCCAAAAAATCATGAGGACAACCACCACCTGGGCCTCACTCCTCTGACTCGCATGAACTGGACTGCCGAAACATAAGGGCACACACAGGCTATTTTATCTTTATCTTTTTTTAAGTATATAATAAAAACTCACATGTTTTATTTTTATTTTATTACAATTTTTAGCACACAGCACTTCAGCAGATTCTTGTTCCACCCAAAGTGGAACGAGAATATGTTGATGTGTTATGTATTCCTTAGAGCTATCTTTTTTTAGTCTCCATGTTAGAGCTGCAAAATTAAAGGTGGGGTAGCTAACTTTTTTACTTGTAAATTAGTAAACTACGTGCTTTCCACTAAAAAGAATATAGTAAATACAGCACTTTGTGAAAAAATTAGACAACTGAGTACTGTCTGAAGTGAATAATAAAGAATTTTAATTCTAATCAAGAGCTGAATGCTGCGCTCTGATTGGCTGAGCTTGGGTGGTCCTCTCCACTTTCACTTTATAATTTGTAAAAAGAAGTTTATAATCCATAAATGCAACCAAAATGAATACATGTTGATAAACTATGTGTCAAAGGATTTATGAGAGGAAGTTGTCAAATTTAAAACTTAAATCATGTTTGCAGTGGAAAAATCAGCTACCCCACCTTTAATAGCAATCGAATTAAAATCACTCTTTCACAATGAGCTAATTGCAGACACTAAAACCATTTCACTACACAACTACTAAATATTGTGATTTATTTTGTATACACATGGTAATCCTGTTGTTTAGATGAAATGTGTTCAGGTAAAGTAAAAACAAAGACAAAACAACATAAGGTAGTAATGTATTTTTTGTCCCACAATGATGAAATTTAGGTGTTTCAATGCACAATTCAAGAAAAATTAAAACATGAAAAAAGCCTTAAATGCAAGCACACAAAAATTAGACTTAAATCCACACACTGCAGGCAGAGAAAGTGTTTAAGTCTAAAAACGATTACCTATAAAAAGGGCTCAGACAATTGCCGGCCTAGGTCTCAATTCTCTTGAATTTTGAACAGAATCCTATTATTGAATCACAGCTCTCAAAAACAATGCAATCACCATGCTAGTCGGAGAAATTACAATTACAATTTCCCTATATTTTGTTGCCAGTAGATGATTGTTTTGTCTGGAATGTTCTACAGTAAAGCACTAAACACTCTAGCTTTAAGTAGATACATTATTGATCGCTGGTGGTTACAGGTCAGATCTGTGGGGGGCTAGCAGCTCTCACTTTTTCAGCAATAAAATACTTACTTTAATATTAAGCTGTAGTTCATATTTTGTAACATTCAAACCAAAAAACGTCCTCATGAAACCTTCCAAGTGACAGTCCTTCTTTAAGAAAAGTTATATTGTGTGAATTTAATGTCATATAGCTTTCCTGATGCTCTTAGAATGCTCAGGCATCTCTCTCTTCGCATTTGTTGACTAAATCGTACCTTAAAAAGACTGTTTGATAGAGCTTATATAAGAAGAGACTGGGAAAAAGTAAAATAAACCCCCAAACCTCCTTTACAAACCTTAGTGCGCGTGTCGTGTTGTTTGATTTGTCCCAAACATGTCGTCCATGCAGAGGCAAAGAGACAGATGTGGTGTGTCTGTAAGCACCAGGAGGGGTTTCTCAGGATTAATTTGCCTTTCGGGACAGGTGCTGAGAGGAGCGGGTGCAGACACAATAAATCTTATGTTACAACCAAAAGCCCATGTCCCAACTCGACAGGATGCTGGGAACATGTAATGCACTAATTCGGATGGAAAGTCTCTGTCAGCGTAAAGCTTTTGCACGCACTGCTTTCATATTCTGCAACATAATAAACAGGATATGACACTGCAGAATATTTTGAGGGATGTGAAGTTTTTTGGGGGCCTAAGAAGTTTATGGAGCTTGTGTTACAGGACCCATGTGAATGTGGAACAAGGGACAAATCAACAGAGACGTGCAAATTCAAGCCAGATGCTACATGATAATCAAAAGCAGAAATTGCTAAACAAGAGACTTTTGTAGTAAATGATTAACTTGATCTTTTGTGTAAAAATACAAAAATATGTGTGAGATCTAAAGAATGATAGACATCATTCAATGTTGTTTTGAAGTGAAGTTTATTGTTACAATAAAGATGCAACAAAAATAAGCAAATTAAAAGTTATTATGTGAAGTTTCATACGAGTGATATTTTTGCACTTCTGTGATTAATTTTACAATAAGTTTACATTTGTTTCTTAATTAAACTTATACGTTTAATTCTGTGTTTTAATGCATTACTTACTGGCTCTCATTATCAGTAATGTCAACATTTCCCACCTACACATACAAATTTTGTTGATGATTTGTACTTTTGTCTTTACCAAAAGCAATCATAATGTAAGAAATATGTCTCATGTCAGATTGATATATAGGTATCCATCTGATAACGTTAAAGGTTCACTACAAGTGTGAAATTAAACATGCATTTCTTCAATTATAGGTGTTGTTACTGATACTGAAAACTACCGTAGAACAATAAGCATTCTTCACCTGTAACGAAGCTTGTAGAGAAGTTTGGAGGAAGATTCCAAGCACAAAAATATAAGAAGCAGGCGACACACTTGCCATGTTACATAGTGTTCCTTAAACAGACATAGAATATGTTTGAAGTATACAGAAGTAAAACTATGATGCTTTTCTCTTCTCAGACGACTGCCCCCCAGTGCCCTGGCCTGAATAAACTACAGAAGAATTATGGCCTTTTTCATATACATGAACAGGTACTTGTACATTTTGCTCAAAATATCCAAGATTGGCTAAGCATGGTATTTGTCAATTTTTTAAATATTTATTTGTATTTACTTGTATGTTTTCACTCCTCATATCTTCTCTTGTTCAGTTGTTCTGTTTTAGCCTCTAATGTCATTGTTAAAGTCACTCAATTCTAGACTTCTAGAAGTATTCACAAAATTCCAAAATGTATATAATCAACAATAGACCTTTTTTTTCTCGATAGTTTCACCAACAACACAATATCACCCTGCCTATACATGTTACTATTACACTACTCATATAAAATACTTTTTATATATTTTTCTATTCCAGCATTGTGATTTCAAGCCATGTGTCCAAACCCTGACGCTACATGAATTATTACTATCTACAACGACACAGAAATGACTTGTTGCTGTGGCATACAATCTATTACGCCTCAAGTTCCTGAAAATTATACGACTGCTGGAGGGTTTTAATCATTTTGTGTGACCTGTTCAGCTGCAGTTGTAGTTAAATTAATGAGTGCAGGTCACTGCTTAATTATAAACAGTTGTGATTCGCCGTGCAGGTCAGGAATGGCAGTAGAGTGAGCTGATTGGGCAGCTGCACCCACGGCTATGTAAATATACTCTAAATATTTCATCATTCATGACTATACATGACTTCTGTTCTTATAATAAATCTCCCCCTTTATTAAGTCCTGTACATGTATGATTTATTCATATCTAAGCTACATGTACAGCTCCTCACATGATGCAATACTCTCAGGTAATTAATAAAATACATCCACATTCTGTAGCTTTGTTACAAGTGTGTTGGTTCTCCTGCGTGATGGGCATGTAAAATGAGGCTAGATCTTTATTAGAGTCAGTGGGAAATCTAAATTTACATCCTGTATGTAACAAGATGGAAACAACAGTCATGAGGGAGAAGATTGTGCAGATTTTTGTAATTTCCTGCACAAAACACACATTTGTTGTTGAATATGAATCTTAATTTGACAAAAAGAAGATATTCGGCCAACTAACCAAAAAGATAGTGGCTAATTATGTGGCTGGAAAGTCCTGCTGTGGCACTCCACTTCAGCAAACCACTAAATATGTATATGCTAACTTTTATGACATAACAAATGTATTAAATTCATAGAAAAAAAATTCAAAGCACAATATGGCCTGGTCCTAAGTTGTATTTATTATAAACAGCAGAATAAGTGGGTAAATCTGAGAGAACGTTGTCTCTTTGAAACACACATCAGTCAACAGCAAAGGTCAAACGGATGACCTCTGAGCTTCAGCTGACTCTGTTACTTTAACCTTCTGACCTTTCACCCATTGCCCTGCAGTGAGCAACTCATTACACCAGCCTACGCCAAACCGGATTAGCCCAACTCCAACTTATAAAACACTATATTCCAAATGAAATGCCCTTGTAACTTCATAATTACCATTTTAAAGTGACGATATGATTGAGTATTTCACTAGTGCAATTTAAATCTCTAAAGCCACTTCTAAATATCACCCGTGAGCGGTGGGATTAGAAAAAAACTCTCATGAAAAAAAGAAAAGCATACTTGAAATGTCTACCTGCTGAGGTAGAAAATGAGCTCTTGCAAACGTCTTGGACCAAAGGCAGTAATCTTGACACAGACTGGCAACGACCCCTCACGGACCACCCCATTTCTCATAGTGACAGCTTTGAACTCAAAGAACCTTTACATTCACACGTGAGCAATCATTTTATGCATTTTTATATTCAAACATCATTTCTCTTTTAAGCTTTTTGAAACCCATGAGTCCATTCTTCCTCTTTTGTTGCGAGGTTGTTTACTTCTGATGGTGAGCCTGTGCTTTCTTTTGTGCATCTCATCAAAGAGAGTTTCCCACGCTGAGCTGTGACGGCTAACCACAATGTTAAACCTGCTCCAGAGCATCAGATAACTGCTCCTCCCTGCGGTGAAAATACAAGTCTCCAGGCAATTTTTGTGTCAAACGGTGATGTGTGACACCTGCTGCTGAGACTGACCATCAGGGCAGTGTAAAGTGACAGGTTAGAGTAAAAGCTTCACTAAAGCATAATGAACATGGTTGTATTGCAGATATCACTGAAGAGTTTGCATGTTTTTCCTCTTTTTGACAATTTGGTGACTTTCACTAGACATGAGCAGCAGATGTGACATATGCAGAAGAAAAAGGGCACATATTATATAGAAGTGACTTTTTAAGTTTTTAATTCTAACATAACATTGCTTGCTCATCAGAAACACAGCTGGAGTTCTGTCTGTGAGATACTATTCTGTCCCCTATGAGCCTCAGAAAACACAGTTCTGAATGTTTTAGATTTGTGAGCTCTGAGATTTGTTTTTAACATCATTAATCATCCAGACTAGTTTTGAGCATTTATTTAGCATTAGCACATCAGACAAGATCCCTTTGATTGTTTCCTTGTGTAATTTCCTTTGCAGCTTTTCCTTTGAACTTTGATGTGCTAAACACATGACCATCGTGTGTGCTTTATTATACAAGCTGTAAAGTTTTATTATAAGATGTCAAAGTAAAGGTACGAAGATTGGGTAAGATCTTAATCAGACACAAATTGAAAAAAAATATGGCTTTTGTTTGAACCTCCTGAAATTTAAATTTAGCACAAAGCGACATAAAGCAGTTGATGTGAACGTTTTTGGTCTAAAATGTTTGTTGAAGAAGTAATTAAATGGTGATCTAAAGGGAGGCCAGACTTCATTGATCATTATGTTGTTTCAAATTTTATTAAAAATCATCTTACTTAAAGCTCAAGAGACTTTAAAATGACTAGACGAACATTACATACGGCGGCACGGTGGCAGAGCGGATAGCACTCTCGCCTCACAGCAAGAAGGTCGCGGGTTCGATTCCCGCTCGGGCCTTCTGTGTGGAGTTTGCATGTTCCTCCCCGTGTCTGGGTGGGTTTCCTCCGGGCACTCCGGTTTCCCCCGCCAACCAATCATGCACGTTAGGGTAATATCCTCCAGCAACGGTAGTCCTGACCAAGCCTCGCAACAACATCTGGAGATGGGTCCCCGAGCGCTGCACTGCGGCGATCACTGCTCCTGAGGAGATGCCCAGAGGCATTGAAGGATGGGTCAAATGCAGAGGACAAATTTCCCTACGGGGACAATAAAGTGTACCTTAACCTTAACCTTAACTTACTATAATATGTATGAAATCCATACAATCAGAAAATGTTTGTGGGAGTTTAAAGTACAAGATTTGTAGGTTTTAAGACCATGAAAAATCATATCCTATACTGCAGTTTTTTGTGAATTGCACATAGTTTGTTGAAGTTTTACTAATGATAAGCATTGCCACTTTCTTTATGATTACATGTAGCTTAACTCAGCTGCTATCATTCATGTAATAGTTTCTGTGAAGTTAGATAGCACGTTATGGCTTTGTGGGACACATCTTCTGAATCATCAATCGAAAACTACAAGCACATCGCTATATGACCTCACTTTTGTTACATAATTAGCATTGTTCTTGACCGTTTCCCTTACATTATAATTTAGTATTGTAGAGCAGTATCAGGATTTGCACGTGTCCCAATGTTTATCCAGCTTGTTGGTCATTGTGAAGTAGCAGAGACATCAACTCCTCCATAATAACTTAATCCTCAGATACTTCTCTGGAAATGTCAGGGAGATTGCTACTGGCTAACTGCTCATCATTTTATGCTAATGTTGGACCTAGAAAGTTGTAAACACTGACTTTGCTTCTCCATTATGTACTAGATCAAACAAAATAGCGGTGAAGCCCTAAACTAGCAGAACATAACTATTCTGACTGGTCTCCTCTGCAGATGTTTGAGCATTAACCTCTCGTAAAGGAAAACTTCTGTTACTCCATCTGTTCTAATACTTCTTACATCTTTTTATTGACATTAAATTGCACAGGCGCTGGAAGAAAATTAATTAAAGCAGAATAATTGAACTAGAAAATTATAATTAAGAGCTTCTGCTTTGTTTTGAAACAATTCCTTGTTTCTATATTTAAAAAGTCCTCAGCTAAATGAAAGTGCATGGCATTGGTTATACACATCATTATCGTTTATACATTGTTCTGTGATGTTTTAAAGTTAATGAAGCTGAGCTGAGAGCATCGTGACCAGCTTTTGTTTCGGATTCACTTTTAATTATTTCCTATTAATGACTGCAGACTCAGTGGACCGCACACAGTCTTGATGAATCTATTGATGTGGTACCTGCCATTCAAAAGCATGAACTAGTGGCATGCTAATAACATTCAGCTCAAGTAGGAGTTCTGTAATAATGTACTTTTACAAAGAGTTGCCATAACGATGTGGCAGTGTTCAAAGGTTCAAACGACGCTTTCTGAAGTTTAGTTCATACAAGGGCTTGGTCGTTATGTTTCTTTTTTGAGAACGATCAAATATAATGATGTTAAAATAATCAGATGCTGTACTCTGATGCATTTAACAAAGTACAAAAACACAACACATTTTTCTTACATTCATTCATTTATTTAACTTCCTACTAGTGTATGAAAGTCCAGTTGAAAGCTCAGAATTTTGGCTTTGCAACTTCCACCAAATGCAGCCAAACAAGGATTTTTCAAGTCGAAAAAAGGGCTAAGTCGGTGTGCGTTTACACTTTTATCACATCAAACCAGAAAACCAAAAACTAGGGAACCAAACCAACAACAAGACTAAAATGAGTTATATCTAAAACAGCAACTGTAGATAGCCTGAAGTTAAATAATTAATTGTACAATTTGATTCTAAATAAAGAATAAAGATTAACCCGAAGAAAAGCAAAAAGATTAATAGAATGAAGCCGACACTCAAACTACATTCGGTCACCTAATGAGAAACAGTGAATTCATCAACTTACATAAACTTTATTGTTGAACGTGTGAAGGTTAAGAAGGACATGTGTATGAAAGTATGGCTCTATTTTACACCCATATAAGAAGTCAGTAAGTTAAAGGCAAACTAAGGTGAGCTGCCTGATTTGTGTCATGAAATGTCACTTGCAATTGTGATTTCTCTCCCCAGCTCCTGGGAGTAACAGGGGCAGATCCGGACACAGTGTTAGAGAGTGAGAAACTGTAGAAATACATTTTTCAACATGAGCTGGAGACTGTATTTTTATGTGGAAGAAATTTACATTTTCCAGGAAAAAAGTCAGACATGCACATCCATAGGAGACTTGTTAAAGGTGCTATACCTGATTTTCGCCGTCTTAAAAATGTAAACAAAAACAAATATATAATTTATTACTGCAGTCAAATGTGTTGTGACACATTTTTCACCACTTGTTGTCTGTAAGAGAACAATATAGACAATACAATATGAACTTGTTGAATTGTAGTGGGCAAACATTCTATTATTAGTCGTCAATAGAACCATGTGAACAAATTTTCACTCAGTTAGAGTGAAAATACTATACTTTGGCAATAGCTGTGCCATAGAAACTGATTTTGATGTATTTTATTTTGAAAACTTGATATTACCGGTAGTTATTTTAGTTCACTATAATATTGTTCTAATTACTTTGTCTTTTGAATGAAGTCAGAAGTCTTGTGAGTATTATTCTGCAATGGCAAGTACAAAATGTTGTTCAAGTTACTCATATTACTGCAAAATGTGCAAATCATAAATGGTTGTAAACTTATCCATTGTACATAAAATTCTGATATTTTTGCTATTTTTGTAATTGGTCCATTATACCTTGAAAACATCTATAGACTGCATTAGCATCTAAGGAGACAAGCTGTTTTTTTTAATTACAGTAGTTATGATAAAGTTGATCAGAAATATCTTGTCATATTTACTCAGATGCTGAAGTTTGATCATGTGAAAGAGGCTGAGTTTGACCCTGTTTCTGATGTGGTCAATTACTGCAGCGCTGAATCTCCAAAAAGTCAAGTGCCTTTTATATTACAGCCATAGCCAGAACTATTTCAGAGGACAGCGCTTGATTAAATAGACCAGCGATCAATGTTTTTTCTTAAATGGCTCGTTCCAATTACCGAGAAGCTTCTAAGGTCTGTCATGATTTCCTTTTGCTAGATTTACTCACATGGCTTTTGAGTGCTAAAGATTGGTCTAATGAAAGAGCAGCCATCCTTAGCAGACGGGCTGAATTTATAAGCAACATAATCAGAGCTGATCTTTTCTAAGCTATAGTTGAGTTCTCTTAACGTTGGTGTAACTCACTAGAGAGAGAGAAAGAGAGGGGGGAGAGGGGAGTCTGTCACGAGTCTCACACAGAATTACAATCATGAGCTCAGTGGATTTACAAATGTCACATCAGGGAAAGCATTAGATCTGTATAAGGCACGCATGAACTAGCTAAACACAGTAAGTTCAAGAATACAAGCCAAAGAACAACTGTTACCACAGCTTTGCCATGTTTGCTGCAAGTGCTCCTCCATACGAATAGATTATCCAAAACAGTGTAAAAACAGAAACAAAAAAGCCGTAGAACAATCCAATAAACTGCAGGATCAAAATCACTCTGTAGTATCTGTATATGTTTTAATGAACGTTAATTTATGTATTATAAATTCTGTAATTAAAAATATTGGGATTTTACAGAAGAATCCTGGATTAACCACAGAAAATGAAAAGAATATGGAAAAACTCAAGGTAGTTTTGGTCAGTGAATACCACTCAGATACATGTGAGTCATATCAGACCCTGGATTTATTTAATACAAATTCTAACACCACAGGTATTCTTTTATTTGAAAATGCTTCTAAATATTCCGACTGCTGGCAACATTTTGAGCAACACAATAGAAAACATTTGCTTCTTTGCTGTTCACAACCTCATTTTTTATCCCTGGTGATTTTGTTTTACACAAATTAACTTTATGTGGTAAAATGGAAATTGCCTTTAGTTTGTCTGTTATCATAGTGACAAGAAAAACAAGAGAAAATGTTGTTTCTCTCCTCTGACTCTCATGCATTTTTGCCACTCTGACATTTATAAGAATGTGATTCGATAGTTTTAATGAAAAAAAAAAATCCTTATTTACAGGTAATTAGTATGGTTTTAGAAAGGGAAGGTCTACAGGATTAGCCTTACTTGATTTTGTGGTGAAAATAACGGGGTATTTGGACCAAACAAAATGTTCAGTAGTTGTGTTTTTGGACTTAAGTAAAGCATTAGACACCATTAATCATAGTTTACCAATCAAAAATAGAAAGATATGAAGGGAGAGGCTTAGTGTCAACATGGTAAGAAGATTTATTAATCATTGTAAGCAGTTTGTACAAATAAATGAGATTAGGTCAGAATTGTTAGAAATAAACTATGGTGTTCCGCAAGGCTCCATTTTGGGGCCAATGTTGTTTTTAATGTATATAAACGATATAAGTAATTAGTAATAAGATGCAATTAGACATAAATATTCTGGCGTCAGGAAAGGATTTGCAGCAGAATATAAAATAGGTCACACAAGAAAAAATGCTGTGACATTAATTCATTATTTTTAAATTTGAAGTAAACTAAGTTCATGGTGTTTCATTCATTGGTCTGATTTGCACAACTGCAAATCAGACCAATGATTCAGCCCCAAATCCTCAACTAAATCACTACTTTTTCGACCCAGTTCAACATAAAAACTCAATTTAATCTAAAAATAAATTGCGACTAATAAAAATTTTGGTCAACTAAGATGCCATCAAACGATTAATTGACTAAACGACTAAAGGACAAACAAGATATGCTGGAAACCCCACGTAAATTATGTTCGGTCCAAATTAGTGAAATGTCTTGAACAAAACTAAGCATACACTAACTTGACAGGCTTTACATACTCTATACAGTTCATTATTCTTGCCCTATTTATCTTACTGTGTGAAGGTGTGAGGCAACAACTACAAAACTAATGTCCAGCCCATACTGACCTGTATAAGAAAGGTAAACAGCAAAGGGTTCACAGAGCGTACAAATGTTCATACAGATGAGAGCGCTCGAATTGACTGACTTTGTTCATTTTAAAACTGTGCAAATTCTGTATAAAGCCAGAAATAATTTACTTCAAAACTTGTTCAGACACAGAGAGAAAATATAGCCTTAAAAAAAGGTAATTTCAAAATGCAAGAACCACAACAAAAAGTTTTAATCTCCCAGTCAGAGGCGTAAAATTTATGAAACAGTTTGGCAGAGAGCATCCAAGTAATTTAAACATTCAGCATTTTAAAAGGAGTCTTTAGGAGTATGTACAGCGCATAAGGTGTTTTACTATTTATATTGTTAATATGATTTGTAAATTGGAAGTAGGACTTGCTTACTTCTTTTCGATCATGTGGCTCTTAAATATGCAGGATAAATTTAATTGATTAAAGACAACAATGACAGATTTCAAATAAAAGTAAATGAAGAGGTAAGCAAAAACTTTTTATTGAATGGTTTTTACATTTATCTACAAATGTATTTATATATACAAGTTATAATAAGTCCAACTACATATTTTGTGTAGAAATCAAACTCATATTTCTACAAACAAATATGTTATGTTATTTCTAAATGTGTGTAATCAATGCATTTAGATCTGATGTCAGTGAATCATCGGAAATGTTTTATGATCTTCATTTTACATCTTCATCTTACAATTATCCCACGGTCCACTTCCCATGTCCTCATTTCTCCCTCATTTAAATGCATTATATTTTATAGGTCACATCAATAGCAAGTGATAAAACGCTGTCAGAAGTCTCTCCATCCACCAACAAACTCAATCATTGTTCACCACCAAAGTGACACAAAGTGAATGCTATGTTTCATTGGTTCTTTGAATTAAAAATTTTGGCTTCAAGGCTCTGGGTTAAAAGGGCCTAAAAGAGCTGCGTTACGAATCAACTAGTCCTCATCGTAATGTCTTGGAATGCATCCTGCTAAATTGCTTTCATTGTGCAAAGAATTGTGGGAAATGATCGTTCACTCTGGTCTTGATAAAAGGCACTTCTCATTCGTCTGAAATGTTCCATAGATTTTTGATTACATACTCTGCACATAAATGCCGGAGTTTCTGCCTTTTCAACAACACTTAGGTTTCAGAAAATAAGCCAAGATGAATATTTTGATTTGAGGAGAGAACTTTTTTTTTGAAGAAGAAGAAGCTGAAATAGTTGTTGACCGTTTGATTCAGCAGTTAACTTTTGATCTTCTCAAAGCTCACCTGGAACTGCTGAAATATGTAAATATATGTGATTCAGTGTCTTTGTTTTAAAAAGTATATGTGCAATGTCGTATCTATCAACTGTATCACCAATAACGTAATTTATAGATTTACTAACATCTTGCCCATCACCACTCTTCAATAAGTATTCATATTTTGTTTATTTTCATTGGACTAAGTGCTGAGGTTTTGGAGGTCTTTCAAAGTGACATGGGAGCAAGCCAGTGAGTCAGATCATGAGAAGTGCACAGATGCTGCAGAACTGACATTTTGAGGCTTTCACTGTCAAATATTTCACTCACATTTCTCAGCGATGAAAGATGGAGGTACCAACTACAGATGCAGAAGGAACCAAAAACACACAAAAAGAATGCACTGACTTAAGGAGCACTATAAAATGCTGTGTGTATGTATGTATTTATTTTGTCAAGACAAAAGTTGTGACTACATTTTCCTCTGAGGGTTTGATTAACTGTTAGGTTAGTGATACATTCAGACTTTTACAGATTGCATAATTTGAGGAAAAAGTAGCTAAAAAAAGTAGCTCATAGCTTTCTGAATTGGTATTTTTGCCCCAGTGTCCTATTTTTACTTACGCAACTTACCCACACTTGAGACTGACAAAACAAAGTCTATCGCTGACTTTACTTTGACATTTAAAAATATAATTGTATAAGCATTAGGGTTCGGACAGTAGGGCTGCAGCTAACGATTATTTTAATAATCGATTAGTAGGGAGATCTTTCTTTCGATTAATCAATTAGTTTCCTTAGAACGCAAAATCACATGACTGCGAAATTTTTTGTTTTGTCTCTTGAGGACGATTTGGAGGTGTAATCTATACTTAATGACAAAATTGTTTTTTCATCAAACACTGCTAAAATGGTCTTAAAATAGATCATGAGTCCATTACTGATTGAATTAAATTGCAATTATTTAATTTGAGCAATGTTTTACATTTGCCAAAGGAACAAACATAGTAAATTCATTGCTTAGCTAAAAATATTGAAGACAAGCATTTTCTTATTTAAAATAGTAAAAATACAAGTGCCACTCCACTTGAAATAATCACATATCTAGTTTAATTGGCAAATTTCATTTTCAGAATCACTTGCTCAAATCAAGATCAAGTTTGTGCTTGATAGTAACACAGTCTTATTTAAGATTGTTTTTTTTTTTCTGGTAAATTTACACATTTTCTGTCATTGCTGCCCAATTGGAATAAAACTTATTTTTTCAGATTATGCATGTTTGGAAACCAATTATAGACCAGTTAACGATTATTCGATTACTAAATTAGTTGACGATTATTTCAATAATCGATTACTTGCGATTAATCATTCACTTTAAACCATTAAATCATTCACTTGATTGAACATTGAAATACATTTGAACAGTGAATCTGAACAAAGCACTGTTCGTAGAAATACTGAACAATGAGGCTGGTTAAACTGTTTTGCCCTATATTGTCATTTACTTGTTTTCTTCCTTATGTATAAAGACTGTTTCAGCCCTTATGTACAACAGCTCTTGTAGTTTGACTTTACTTTGATGGCCTGAAGCGCATTTCCACTCTGAAAACTGCTTCTGCACTTTTACCAATTTCACAAAACACCTCCAATTTAAAGTTCGCTCTGGAGGCCACAATCAACAGCCAACTTTTAAACTTCTTCGCTCATGTTTCTTCTATTAATTTCTATGTACAGCTGTCTGTGTTTTATTTATCCACCTGATTCTTGTAAATCATTTTGCGTCTGTGCGGTGGGAGCAGGTCTATTAACTTGTTGCCTCTCCAGGGTCGCCATGACTCTGGGCTAATGCACAGTGTGACCGAGCAGAACCATCTTCATTTTGCCGCCATAATGTTTCCTCGCTTGCGGCCAGATTGCTTGTGCCCACTTATGTCTTCTGGTGTTGTGTATCATTTCATGTCTTTTCGATCTTGAAAAAGTACTTGCCATCCAAAAACATTTCCCCTGATTTCCAGTTTTGCTCACATCAATCTTTTTCTTCTTCGTCGCTGCAGTGGCATTGTCGCGTCATGCAGCTGAGGTCTCATCTTGTTTCACATTTGTGTTTGGAGATGCTGTTATCTTTCTGCACTTGCTGAACTAGGCTGCGATTGTGTTGTTTGTACATCGCCACAGTTTTACTGAAGTAATGCACAGCTGCTCACTGACATTTACCTGCTATTTTGTATTCGTACATAGAGTAAAATCCTGAAGCATCTCAAGGAGGCTCTGTGAAAACTGAAAAATGTGCATGCTTTCCGTCTAATAATATCATTAAATTTTATTGCCAAAGTGTATGTTTTTCATGATCTCTATCTTAGTATGACTGAAGAATACCACTTTTGTTATATGTTGTCCTTTTGGCTGAAAACTAAAATGTTACATTAAAAGTGAACTGAGGTGAGTCATTATTATTCCTACAGCATAACAAAGGATGTGTATGAGAAATTCACTTCATTGTATTTTCCATAGAATAGCACGCGAGCCTCTGATCAGTAAACAGAAACAGTCAAGGCTTCTGTATTCACAAAGACACCTTTTGTAGTGTGAACTCAACTAAACGAGCCCCATTGTCCAGGGAACAGACGTTACCTATAGTTTCCTTTTCATAAAAGTTATTTGACTCACTCAGGGACAAACTTGATATCACAGATTAGACATTTACTTTTAAAATATGAATGTTTACTTGCAAGATTCTACAGTATATGCCCAATATTCCCAGAATTCCGTGCGTGTGCATTTTGTGCAATATCACACCGATGTGGCCAGTACCAAGAGAGGTAGATTGTGCTCAGTTAAATTTCATGAGTACATTTTTTTTTTTAATGAACTTCTACTTTTGTGTCTGCATGCACTTTTTCTCACTACTTGAGTCATTATTATGGGCCTTGTAAGGGCGGAAATAGCAAAATAAGAACATTGTTTCAGGATGGTATCTCTTCATCCCCAGCTGTAATTTTTTACTGGGCCAAATTTGTACCAGATATAAGGTGGTATGACGTATGGTCGTTGCCACAAAAATACTTTTTAACTAATAAAATAAAGGAAATTACATACAAAATATTGCACAGATTTTACCCAGTAAATAATGTTTTGATCAAATTAAAAAAAGACATTGATAGTTGCTAATTTTGCAAGATTCGTCCTGAAACTGTAGCACACCTATTTTGGTCTTGTTCTGCCACTAAGACATTTTGGAAACACATAAACTTTTTATATGCACGTGTACAAGTCTCAAATGCAAACTTTATTACCAAGACATTATTTTTGGTTTTCAAACCAACAAATTAAGTCAAAATAATGTCTTCTTTATTAATCTAATCATTCTATTGGCAAAATATCACATACATAAGACCAGATATATGAACTCTAAGCCTTCCTTTATTGGATTTAAAATTGACCTTGACTCTTACCTTCAAATGATTAAATCTGTCACCCACAAAAAGTAACTAAAACTTTTATTGTGTGTAGTAATCTAAATCTTATCTAGCTGCACATCTCTATACTTTAGTGCTGTCAAGCGATTAAGGGATTGAAGGGATTGGTTCATTGTGTTCTGTAATTGATTAATCTGATTGATCAATTTTTGGTCTCACCTAGGGATTGCTGAGGGGGACACTCAACTTAAGTGTTTTGTTTTGTCTTTATCCATCTTGATTGGTTGTATTGTTGTTGCAGATGGAAGTATTGATATATTGCAAAAAATGAAGACTTTGGGAAGTGTTTTGTTGCTGAGTTGTCTGGTCGAACAGCCCTTGTGTCCACATTGTGACTCACATGTGGAGACAATGAAGTTAGAGATTTCAGAGCAGATTGATGCGATTGAGAAGATTTGCTCGATTAATATGTCTGTAATGGGTTAGTCGCATTTGATGCACTAATTTGACACCCATACTATATCTACCTATTTATTATTCTATGACTCTATTATACAATGGTCATTGAGTCTACAGAAGTCTGATGTTTGCCCTCGCATTCATTTACAACTTTTTATTTACTTTATTGTTTTAATGTATGCTTTGTGTTTGTTTTCAATCGTTTTCTTTCCTTTAATGTTACTTCAATTTGTGTTATACTTTGTTGTTAGTTATGTTTTTGTTGTTTATGTACAATTTTATGTACAAAGTTTGTCCTACACTATGCTTTTGCCTTATTAAAAAAAAAAAAAAAGAGTAATTGTTATTGAAGTGATGTAGATTTTTCTTCTCTGTCTAAGCTTTATGAAATTCAAAATGATTTTAATGTTTATTGACTGCACGACTTTTTCAGATATGGTTAATTTTCTCCAGTTTTTGTAAGTTCCAGTTTTAGTCAAATATTAGGCCATATCATTGAGATATTTAGAGTTTTTGTAAAGTTGGAGAACTTTTGATTGTATAAGGGCTTGTTTTAAATATTTTTTTCTGTTGAATTGACAGTTTTTCTGAGTAAAATTTATCAGGATATTTATTCATGACAATGTCTTTTAGCCCTGCTCTTGGTTAGTCTGATGGATCAGCTGGTTTCATTTCATTTCGTGGAAACTGTGTGACTTTGCATCATTGTGGTTCGTTTCTCTTCACTGTAGGCGGGGACTTTTTTGACTTAACCAATCACTGGTTTTTGGTCGTTTTGTCGTCCAGGAACTAGAGCATAAACGTGTGTCAGTGATTGTTGCCGTTTTTATGTGGTAAACCAAATTAAAATGTACAATATCATATTCTAAGTGAATATTTGACACAAGGTCAAAGGAGAAGAACAAATAAAGTCTGCTATTTCAACTCGGGTTGGTTCTGGCTAATGCACAACACTCTCCTCCTGCTCACTGATTGGATGACCATACTTCCTGCTTTTTGGGAACCATCAGCAATGATGCAATACCTGACCTTGTAGCTGGAGTGAAATGAAATTGAGCAGAGGCACTAGGTGGCGCCAGCCTGGCTCACTCTTGGTATAGTGTGTAGTGAAACATTCACTGCACATCTGATCATCTAACAATTTTCAGCATTCTGCCACTTGTGGATCGATCCTCTGCAAGAAGGAGAAGACACTGATGCAGCTACCCCTCACCCGCACAAGAATGTGCATCCTGTGTTAAGTTTGATTGATGACTCAAGCTAGCAACTTCAAACTGATAAAACCAGGGTTTTGGGAGAAAGACTACTAATTCAGAACTGTTTTTCACAGGATGAATAGCCATGTACAAAGTGTGACAATGTCAATAATGTGTGTATAAACTATACATGTTATTCAAAGGGCCTTGAGCTGTTCAGACTTCAGATACGAAGCCGAGACCCGATCTGGCCTCCATCCCCCGAGAAACACACACAAGCTCCAAGCTGATTGGACAATCTTCCCGCCAAAAGTGGGAGGGACTTCTAGCCAGAAGGAGCCAACACAACTCAATTCACACGCTCTTCAAGCTTTTGCAGGACTCCCGAGCAGTCCACTCTTGGGACACAGACTCTCTCAATGGAGAAGTGGTGAACATGTGCATCCTGAGACTATAGGCCGAGGCCTGGTCTCGATGCAGAAAATGTAGCACTAGACTTTGGGCGCCTCTGGATCAGATCTTTTGGGACTTCTTGTAAGCCACACACAAGAGCCACCATGATCCATTAAGCCAAAACTCTTCTTTTTGAGAACTTTCAGAATTTTCAGCCTCAACTCAGAGATGGAAAGACAAAGACTTTTTGGGCCCACGCCCTAACTTCATCTCTCTCCACATTTTCGGATGTGAACATTGCTTAAGGCAGAAACAAGCAACGGACATCTTTGGCAACTTCAACCACGGTCTTCCCTGCACCGCAGCTCAGCTCCTCTTCCCACAGCGCGACCTCTACAGAGACAAAAGGAGAAGGACGTCCACCATCTTGAACTGGTCGTATAAACTGTCACATGGGCTGGTACAGACACAGTTAATGCAAAATAGATTTAGATAAACAGTCTAGACTCATTGTGCATTATTTGAAACTCATCTGCATACCTTATTTAAACACTGTATGTCATTTTCTGGTCAATAAATCATCATAAACCACAACTTGTTTTGGGTAAAGTGCATGATTAATTTTCAGAATGGGGTCAATGGAAATGTGAAAGATCTTACAACCTTCAGATTAGACTAATTAATTAATTAATCAATAAATTGTTAATTAATTAAAATATTTGGTATTAGAATCAACTTTTTCTCACTTTGGTGAGTGGTGCCCCGAATAATCAATCTCTATTATGATTCTATTTATCAAATTACTACATATTTGGTGCTTCCGTTGTGAGGCCAATGCCAAATATTGTAGCAATAAACAAAATCACTACAAGTGCTTGCTGTTCTCTAGACTTAATTGAATGTTTGTTTTTTTTTTTACAGTTTTGCAATCTGGGGACCACATTACTGGTTTACACTTATATGACAACAACCTTCGACAGTACCATCTTGATCCTAGCTTGATTTCTTCAGCAGAATAGTAAATGAAACATTGTGCTCTGTCAGAATGGTCTGCTCTTGGAGGCAGCCGTCTCCCAGATCATGCACTTTTAATCAGAAAAGAACCCCAAAAAAACTCAACATCACTGAGCAGAGGTAAACTGACACAGCTCAGGACCGTCTGCACAAACCATCCATCCGTAATGGTTCACTGTTTTCATCACGTATACGAGGTGCTACCATGTTATAAAAGCCGCTATCACAGTTATTGTTAATTTGAATCATTTTCTCCATTTATTTCCTCAAATCATTTCACACTGACTCCCCAATCAGATCAGATCAAATCCCTCTAATGAGCTCCTCTAGTGTGAAATAGACTTCTGCTGCTGCCGCCGCTCTATAGATCATTTTCTGTCACATCCCAGTTATTAGCCAACAAATCAGGACAAATATGGACATGTGCATTACTACGACGATCTTCTGTTGATAATGATAATCGTGCTATTGTTCTGCCATTTTAAAGCCTTATAATCTAATACCATCCTAGTGGCTGCAGAGATTTCAATTTGTTCTTTTTATTCCATCTAAAGTGACTGGCTTTCATATTCCTGGTTTATTTGTCCTCTGAATGACATTCTGGATTATTTTATTCAAAGCACCTCTTGCTTCTTTTTCCCTCTCAGTTGAGGTTTGCGCTTGACTGTGATTCCCTTTACCATAGGCCCCGAGCTAATCAAAGCCTTCTCCCTTTTTGCTCTAGCTGTCATGAACGCAAATTCCCAACAGCACATCCTTATTAGCCCTGAGTTTAAAGTGGCACCAAAGTCAACAGACAGCGTTGGAGCAGAGACAGTTCATTCACTCTGCGCATGGGAGATGATGACTTTGCATTGTGTCTCTGATGGTTCTTCTTCCTGCTTCACTGTGTCTGCTGCAGATTAGAGGTAAGACAGCAGTAAAAATCCACACTAAATTCAACATGATTTCAACAGATCTTTAGAGCTGTTTTGTTTATTTCTGAGGCTTATCAGTGTGGATGCCCCCTTATCAATAGGGCTGTAAGAGATCGACCGATAAGGGTTTTTCCGATGCTGATATTGATATTTCAAAATTTTTTCAGCCGATGCAGTTATCAATGGCCGATTTTCAAGGCAGATTTCGGAGGCCAATCGTCTTATAGCTGGGGTGAGATTGTATAACCAAAAAATCCCTTAACTTAAACTATTATTCACCACATCATGTCCGTCTCTTTCACACACACTGTAGTGACGCTCAATTGTATTTTGGTCCAAGAATCACTAATTTCATAGTGTCATGAAAGACACTCATTGAAATGAAACAAATAAATTTGTCATAGCACAAAAATAAAACTTAAAAACATGTTAATGGGATGAAGAGAATTAAAAAAGTCTTATTGCTTCTCTCCAAACCAACTCAACTCAGCTGATCACAGTGAGTCCGACAGAGAAGGCCAAACAACTGCCTGATCAGATATCAGCCAAAACTGATATGGCTAAAAAATCTAAATATCAGATATCTGATATATCGGTCTGTAGCTGTAATGATTACGCTCTTGTTACCATACAATATGATATGTGGGGCTCAATACAAATGATTTTAACTATACATACATAAGATATTGTGATTTCATAAAGTACTGCACTTGTTCTTTTTTTTTAAGTCAGTTTTGACATAGTATCTGTTCAGCTGAAAATAAGTTTGCAGTCTGTCTCATTATAAAGCATTTTGTTCACTCAGTCCTGATAATTTGGTCTTGTTTATATCTTTAACATAGTTGTCTTAAGATAGTGAAAATCAGGCATAGTGCCTTCAATTAGCTCTGCAACAATTACATAGCAAAAATGAAAATGAAATAAATAAAATGAACAAAGTCAATTTATGTGCACCTCACTTTTATGGTTATGCTCTGAATCAATTCAAATAGATTCACAGGTGCACTAAAAACAACAAACTAATTGTAAATTGAGTCTATTCTTTTTCTTTATAAATGTGCAAATGCAAATGAATGACTGGAACTAAACAAGCCAGTCAGTCAGCTCTAAATTGTGTTCAATGAATTAAAATTAAATCAAAGCACAATTTTTAAGTGCCATTTTTATTAACAAACAACAAAATATTCAGTTTTTTTTTATAGTTCTGTTTTATCAGACATGATTAGCCAACAAATTTCACGATTAAGAGGCATAATTAAACTGCGATGTCTGAACTGAATTATATTGTTAAAACATAAACTGCAAATCTCATTACAGTCAGAAAAAATAGCTGCTGTTAGTTATTTTTCCCACATCGTGTGTAGCTCAACTGACAACTCAATTTATCTGATATATATATATTTTTATCTTTTTCCAAAAATCATTAGGTCAAGCTCGGTATTATCAACCATTCAAGCTCATCCAAGCCTGCCTGTTTGTTTCACAAGGTTTTTGTGCGGCCGATATGACCCATCGGACGCTGCTGCTGCTCTGAGGCTGTGGTCCAGCTGAGAGGTTATTCAATAGTTAAATGAATGAGGTGTCAGAAGTGTTCAGTTGGGCCGCCGGGCAAAATGATTTCTTTGTGTACCTCTGCCTGGCTTTACGCTGCTAATATCGATTATGATGAGGCGCTCTCCTCTCTGGGTATTACAATATTGATCTTGGAGAGAGGCAGAGAATGCTGAATAGAGTGGTGAACTTTTTTTTGTGAAGAAAAGTTGAACTGGGACCAAAACAAACCAAAATGCAATATCTGAGCAAGAAGAGTGCAGAACTAGAAAAGGAAAAGGACACATTTGGAGAAATTGGCCAGGTGTATTAAAATAAGATGTAGAATGGCAGAATTGTTTGTACTCTGTTCAAGTTGGGCCAAAATATCAATAGTAAGTCCTGACTTTATACCATTTTTGTGAAACAAACAACACTATGAACAAACATGTTCTGTCTTCAATAATTAGCTTTAATTAAGAGTCATTAGTCTGATTGAATCTCACTGGTCTCTCAGGCTCAGAGGAGGGCTGCTTCTCTTACTTCATTTCCGTGTGTGTGTTTTGTTCGTCCTCAGGTTGGAGTAGTTAAATGGCAGTAGTCCCTTCATAAACTCAGCGATCCCTCGGTGAGCGACCTCAATTACACTGTCGCAGATTACAGCTCACAATTAGTACAACTCTTAATCTGAACTCTCTCCCACTTGGTTCAAAGCTGTTTTCTGTGTCTTAACATGAGGACCCAGCAGTGCAATAATTAAAAAAAATATATATTTGCATCTGGATGTCTTTCTCCGCAAGACTAACCATTTCAGTACAGCTGAAAATGACTTTATTTCATACATTCATATTTGTTGGTTTGGAGAGAAACGATAAGACTTCTTTTATCTCTCTTCATTCCTAAGTCTGCACTTTTGATTTTATCATTAACATGTCTTTAAGTTTGTTCTTGTTCTATGACTTTGGCTGCAGCACAAGCTTGTTTATTTGTCATAATGAACAATATCTTTCTTTCCTAGAAGTCATGAAATGATTTTGTCTTGGGCCAAAATACAATCGATCGTCATTACATTGTGTGAAAGAGACTCACAAGTTCTGCGGTGAATATTAGTTTAAACGATTTTTTTTTTGGTTACTATCTCACCCCAATATGCTTTTAAAACTAAAATAAGAAAATTGGCCTCAGAAAGTGTTCTTGAAAATTGGCCATTGATAACGGCATCGGCTGACAAAAATATAAAATATTGATATCTGCAACGGTCCAAAAAAAACCCCTCAAAAATATCGGTCGATCTCTAGTTTTGTTGATTTTGTCAGAATGTGACTTGAACGAGCAAACTTTAGTCTCAATACTGCCCACAGTAATGCCAAACTGAACTCCCTACCCCTGAATGATTGATATATGTCCCAGTGTGTCTCACGAGTCACGACCTTATGTTGCATCTACCATGCTGTAAGCATTTTCTGTTATTGTTCGAAATATTATAATATATATATAGATAATACTATTGTTCCTTGTGACATAAAGATGTTGAACAAGCTACTATTTGAATAATTGAAAATGTTGTAAAGACACACTACATGGCATTAGAAAGACTTTCAGCATGTACATTTTCTGTTGTCCCAACTCTCGGGCCTCTGTGTGAATGGGCAGGTTTTATGAAGTAGTGTTGATCTCTGTGTATGTGAGAGATCACAAATGAAAGGAGGAAGAAGTCGGAAAACCTGCGTCTCCACCAGAAGAAAGAGGATTTGGAGCTCTAAAGCCCCCGGCTGTATCCACACCTCGGAGAGATATCTCATCGCCTCACGTTCGCTCTCTTTCTTATAGTCATTATCCTCTGTAATTCTCCACATTCCCAGACATTTCAATGCTTTCTGGGCTCACTATCCGCTTCACTGGAGAGACGCACAGATGAATCCATTAGCTTACATAATTCAGATCTCAAAACAAGCCTTTGCCATATAGTACAAGGGAAGTTTTATTGTTTAAAACGGAACAAAAAAGAGTCTTCTTTTCAACTGTCAAAGCCGTGACATAACCATATCATCACCGCTCTCCCTTCTCTCCACATGATCTACATTTGCCGTTTGCAGATTTATCGACCAGAACCAGTGTTACCTTCCATCTCATTTCATGTCATGTTCATGTCTAAATTGCTCGTTCCACTTTATACTGTACATCATACTCACTACTTTTCTTCGAGGCACACCAATGTCCCCAACACTTTTTATTTATCTGCAGATTCTTTAAAAATATGCCATGTAGTTTGTTTTAAAACATGCTCAAATTCAGTGGACCTAACTCTATCCTCTCAATAACTGCTCTGGGAGAGAATCCATGAAATTTCCAGTATTACATGTGTTGCATCATGTTCTTGCTTGCCAGGGCTCTAGGGAGAAATACTAACATATAGGAAAAACGGCTTAGGTTAAATGAAGTGCAAAGACACAGTAGAATATCCTGGGTGACTTTTGAACAAGAACTATATACATCACATTGTCTTAATCGCAAAATCTCTTTGTAGTTGTGGTCTTTTATCTGAATAGAAAGTTGAAAGTGCTGAAATGATCAAAACAAGTGTGTTGAAGGTGCAAAGACTGTAAAAACAAAGGAGCATGTCTCGCCGCAGCATGACACAATAACTGACTGTTCTGAGCTCTCAGGAGGCAGATGGCTTTCATATGTAGAATATGTTTAAGTCAAGGTGTAATATGGGGAGAGAAGGATGAAGGCTGCAGAGCTAACCGTGTTAAACAAGTTGCACACACAATAACAGAATGCAACACTTTTCCTGCATGAAGAATCATCATAAATGTTTTTTGTATTCTTCATCAGGGCACTGGGTTCAACAGGACAAACTTCTCACTCATCGCCTTTTGTGCTTCCACTGACAGCTCTGCCCTGTCCACTGCAGCTCATTACAGGCGTTATTTTATCACTGAGGCCACTCTGCTTCTGAAACATACAATATAGCAAACATTTATTTGTTGCATAAAATTATTTTGGAAAGTTACTTTTGGCATTTCTAAATCTTTGCTCTGTTAACCTATTTAACAGTGGTATTTTTCCAAATGAACTGCTTCCACTTTGGAGTCGCTGAATCATGGCTTAAGGTCTCCTCCATCTGCTGCTGCTTGTCTCTCAGCACTTTGGCAAAATGATGGAGCCGGCTTTAGCAGTAACCCATCCAAAGTCCTTTTGGTCTCCACGGCAAAAAACAGTCCAAATCATTACCAAAGCATTAGATTTTGCAAGATCAAAATCATTGTTATGCTATAGTAAAACCAATGAGAAAATGTACTTCAAATGCTCAACATTTCTTTTTATTATGCATAGTTTTTTTTTTTTTTTTTAGAAAATCTCCCCCTTTTATGTCCGCACCAAAACAAATCATCTGCATCTAACATGCACTTTACATAATTATATGGCTGATAGATTTTGTGCATTTGCCCACTTACCCAGGGCTGGAGGTGTGGGGGCTCGTGTGATCCCCATTAGTTTTTGGCATTTCTTTGTGTGTGTTTGCAGTAATTGTGGCATCAATGCAAATCATAGCACTAGTTGAGTATGTATAAAGTTGTCTGTTTGAATGAAAGTGCTCATTTTGTCTCTCATCTGCAGTGAAGTAGAGATGTCCTTATTATATCCTATGGTGGGTATTATATCACACTAAAAAAGAGATATAATCTCCCACGTTTCTTAATAACGGTTGGGAGGCAAATGATATCAGATTATAGTGTACGATTTAAAGGAAGAAAAATGTGAGTGAGAGTTCTGAAGTATAAAGCTTATAAAACCAAGCCATGGGCCCAGTGGAGAGTGTTCAGAGAGTAAAATAAAAGTCACAGGGAAGAGCAAACATTTAGACCACAAAAGTAAGAGAAGTCATTGAGAAGTGACCCACACAAGTCACATAGCTTTTCACATCAGAATGTCCATGAGCAAAAAGACAGAAAGAGCCTACGCTGTAAAGTCTCTTATAAAATAAGAATCCTAACCAAGTCTGAATGAAACTATCAAATGAAACAAAATCACCATGTGAGAGAACTACCAGGCGGGTGAATGCTCGTGAGACCCCATCTTCACAGCCTGAGAACCACAGGGACACATTATTGGATAAATTATTATAAAGACTCGTGCCTGCGAGGCTGTAGAAAAACTATGTTTATAGATTGATGTAACATCACACAACACTGACTCAATGATTTGTGCAGCAGTATCAGCTCAATAACAACTCTGAGGCTTGAGAGATTATCATGAGACACAATAAACACAAACTCACAAACAATAAGAAAACAACTTGAAAGTCAGAAGCCAATGCATCCTGGTTCTATATTCTGGATTTATGCAACCTATGTGTCAGTCTGTCTGTCTGTCTGTCAGTCTGTCTGTCTGTCTGTCTGTCTGTCTGTCTGTCTTTCCGTCCAGTCACAAAACCTCCTGGAAGTTGTTTTTTTTAACTTTGACAAAATTGTGTAACCACTAATCTGCGTAAGCATCAGAAGGTGACAAGGTTGTTGTCCAGAATAGGCCTACGTTTAGAGAGCAGCAGAAAGCAGAACTGCTGCGAGACTAGTCATCACAGAAGCAAAATAAAGAAAGAAGACACCTGCACCATTTGGCCTGATTGGCTTAGCCTTTCTAGGGGCTAATTGGTTGCTAATTGTGCTAATCATCCAGAGAGGTTTTTAGATGCAGCGTCAACAAGCTCTTTCACATAATAGTCTTATGAGTTTGTCAACTTGTTTGTAGTCAGATGTCAGAGAACTGTAATAACTTGTATTTCATTTTGCTGGATAGGTGGACATTTAATCTTATGCATATGTGTTTTTAAGACAATAGCTATTAACTGTTTAAACTAGTCATTTAATGAATCACATCTGCAAGACAGCAAAACAAGGAATATTACCCCCTGAAATGGGATGTTCAAGGATTTTGCAATCAGGTGAAAAGTCAGGATCTTTAGCGAAGTTATCTGAGCTCTGTAGAATTATGCTTTTATTATTGTGCATTTATACGTCTCCGTGTGGTTCCGTCTCTGGTTCTCAGTTCTCCAGTCTTCTCAGAGTCCTTGTCCCCTCTGTGTCCCCCCAAGCAGTGCCATCCCTTACAAATTCACAGACTCTTCAATAGATAGAGTTCTAGGGTGAACCCAGCAAGGCTGCGGCTCTGATGAATGAAAACAGAGCCTCCTGACCCACAGGCAGATGGACCTGGTTTCACAAGGAGTACAGGAAAAAGTCACACCTTCACATTACATCGCCCAAAATAGTATTGTCATTGATAAAACAGAAAAGACATGCCTGTTAGTTTCTTATCCTAAAACAGATATTGTATTGTTTAATGCCATCACCATTTGATCCTGTTGTTTCAATTAAATTCTGATTCAATCTGTTCAATCTTCATGGCTTTGTGCCCTCATTGTTGTGCAATCAGAGAAAGTAAAGAGCAACAAGTGATCTTTTTGTTACTTGTTGGTTTACAAAAACAGACCCAGAAATGGCTAAAATATTAATGTTTGGCTTCACATTATCTTCTAAATTAAACGACCATAGATTTCATTACTACAGTACTATTGCATGTTATTGAAGTATGTTTAAATGAATCAAGTAGTTTTTATAATCAAAAACATATCAAAATCATGACCCATGTATCGATATTTAAATTGTTATAAAACAGAATTGTCCCATGTGTACATAAAAGCCCTCGTGCTGTCTTTACTATTAATGCATATTCAATAGTTAGAAAAATAAGATTTGCTGCTGCTGTATCTTATAGAGCCTATTTTGCAGTATCAGCACCAACGGCACCATGAAAAGTCTAAATTGCTGGCATGATCATAGATGCCTGGGTTTTAGCAGTACTACTCATTCTTCTTTTTCCTGTATTTTAATTTTTTTCCTAAAGTTTCAGTTCACACAGGAGTCAGCCAGACAGTTCACATATGATTATCTGCAAAGAAAATGCTCTGACTTTCTTAATTAATAACCAAGTGATCGTCCGTGCTTATCTCTCTGCATTACAGGGAAAGGCAGAGGAGTACATCGGCTCCCGAGGCAGCGCTGGCTTAGCCCTGATTACTGTCGCTGTGCAAAGAGGTATGCAGACTAGACCTGATCATGCACTCTTCTCTGACTCACGCTCCTCTCATAAGCACTAAAGCTGCTGTACATGTAAATCACTCCAAACTTTTACAACAAGGAAGTTTTGTTGGTGCTAAAATGTGTTATATCACCTGTTTTCATTTTTATGTAGATTTGATATTGCTCTTTGTTATATTTACCTCTGAAATGTCCACACATAATGGACATAGGAGCCTCATTTATCAATCCAGGTGGTAAATTGCTAGTGCTTGATTTCATGAGACCGGCTGATTCAACAGGCTACTAAATTGTAATTATAAACTGGAGGGAAACATTTTTTGAGTTGTTTATTATTTGAAGACATAACTTCCACACAATCGTTTATCACCACCTAAAATTTTGCCTTTATAATCTTTGTGTGAGACAAAAATGTCAACTGTGTCAAGTTTTTGGTCCCTTTAGCCTGTTTTGCATGTGAGCAAATGCTTGATACACAAGGCCCCTAGGTATGCATGCATCTGTTAGATTTTACATATGAACTGAATGTCTTTTACAGCAACTGCTGCGAGTCATGTGTCATATTCTTTATCAAGATTGACATAAAGCCATTCGGTAAAAGTAATTTTCTTTAATTAATTTAATTAATTAAGAAAATACAAAAAGATTCATTTATTTAAATTAAGTAGTGTTAATTGTATTTTAGTTGTATTAGTGTTAGTTGTGTTAGTGTTAATTGCGTTAGTGTTAGTTGAGAGGTGGCCATAGTTAGATCCCATTGGATCTTGGAGGCTACACTGGGCTTGTTCGGTGCTTGGATTGTATTTCCCTGCGACTGAGCCTTTCATTTATCCCCTTAGCCCTCCCGCAACAAATTAAGACTTTGAGACACAATTAGATTCTCAATTTCCACACAGACACTTTTCAAAAACAGAAGAGTGAACTGTCACAATGAAGAGGCAGGACTTATGGAGGGATTATTTGTATATCAACACAGAGCATGCACACGCAATTGGACAACAGAAAGAGCCGGGGCTGCTTGACTTGAGCTGTAGCAGCAACACTAGCCAGAAACAAAACAAAAGTTATGCTGCTAAATCAATAGTTGTGAATGAAGTTTAAAAAAAAAACACACACACACACACTGTCTCAAGCTTTAGGAGCTAGACGTTGTCAGATCTGATCCAAAACAGCTAGATCTAATCAAAGAAGTTTCCCCAGTCAACTAAATGGACAACATATCTTTTCTGCACAATTCCTCTATAAGTTCTGCTGATTTGGGCAGGAAGTCATCGGAGCGGATTTTGGATACATTTTACCATTTTCAAGAGACAAAATGTAATAGATGATCTACTTATAGTTGTGTACTAAGTACAGTTACCTGGAAATGCATCATAGCTCCTTTAAAATAGAGGCATTTTTTGTCACTTACTAAGCTTTTAAAGGGGCACTGTGTAAGATTGAGAGGAATTTTAATTATCACATATAGTCCAAAAACATTTAAATCATATTTATTCTTTACAACATGAATACTTAAGAGAGCACTGTTAACCAATCCATATCAATTGTGATACATTTATACATATTTGAATTGTTTTATTACGGGCCGGAATGTGGATCATTGACGCTAGATGGCATCATGCTTAATAGGCAAAATGCATGTGAAAGGCTCCCTCTGGTGTTCAAAAGTGGAAATCACTTTGTTTGTTTGTTTTTCTTACACAGTGCCCCTTTAAGGGGACCTATTATGTAAAATCCACTCCTCTGAGTTTTAATGCATGTCAATACTGTGTCTCTCATTAGTTTCCTCAAAATTGTTGTTTTGACTGATTTGTGCAGGTTTAAGTAATTGTCCTGCAGCTAAAGCTTGAGTGCTAAGAAAATCCCTGTTTTCACCTACCACATATACCTGCCCACTTGTCTGTATTTACCTAAAATTACTCCAAAAAATCTGATGCAAATGACATAAGTAGGGTTCTACATTTTTATGTAGACACGTTTCAACATGAGAAATAGACGAGGCTTGTCAGTTCTGCAATTTTGAACAATGGTCTTATTTCTTTTTTTGAAGCCATTTTACGTCAGTTTTGCGTTTTATAATGAACAGAATGTAAATTACTGCTCCACGTATGTCAAAGTTTAATACTAAATACATCACAATATGTCTCCTTTAATGGAAAGTATCTGCTAAAACTTGCGCCTTGGCTCAGTGTGACCAGAGCAGCCGGCAACCTGCCACCAAACTCAGATTCTTATTTTAGATTGTGCCAATTTAATTAGAGCCCATTTGTGTTAAACTAAATATATCAAAGCTGTCCACTTGAGCCTGAAACTAAAAGCCAGAAAATTAGATGAGCTCCCGTTTGCACTTAAAACACATTAGGAACAGTGCTTGTGCTGAGAGTTTGTCACTGTGCGTTAAAAGAATTAAGACCGGCAACTCTTGATTCATGAGGTATTCTTTATAAATTTGTCTCATTTCTGCATTAATGTTCAAAATGGTCTGTTTCATTCTGTTAGCATATTATATAACTTGTGATAGGTTTGGTGACTAGTTTGTGTTGAAAATTAAAGGGAAACTATATCAAACTGATGAAATAATGGAACACAAGTTTTGAAGGACGTGGCAATGTGTCTTTTATTTATTCATTTTTTACACATATACATGATTTATTACAGTCTATTTCCAGTAAGCTTTTTTTTTTTTTGCAGAAAAACCTCCCTGTACTGATACTGCACATGATCTCTCTGTCATTCATTTTAATGTAAAACATAATTCACATTTATGAAACACACAATTAGACTAAGTGCTCATACACACAATTATGTATTTTTACAAAGTTTACAATTATAAACATGTGAATTATGCACACTTTTAAGGTCGAAGCAGTGGTCACATGTCTCGTGGCTTAGACATAATGAAGCTACGCCTTTCTGAAGTAAAATGTCATGAGTCCAGCCAAGCATTTCAGTTATACATTGTTTTCAGATTGTATTCAACAGTCAAGGAAAGCTTTGTGTGGGACAAGTTCTGTGTGACAAATTATTTTATGCTACTAAAGGTGCAGTTTGCATCTCTTCTGGTAGAGTTTTCCCCTGCCTGATTCCATGATTATGTTTTTGCTTTGCCCAGTATGTTCCCTAGTACGGCATTTAACATGTGGCTAGAATTAGTTTCACTATGTTTGCATTTTATCCCTCAAAAATACATTGAAAAGCATGCTTCCGTACATCAAGTGGCTGCATCTCTCCTTAGATTTAACTTTTAACTTGGCCTACATCTCCATGGAGATATTAAAATCCTACTATGTAACATTTTAAATGCAAATAGGCAAAATATCTTCTCTGTGAGAAAAGGTGATTGTACTTTTAAAACTTGTTTTTCGATGTTGTACTTTGTAGTAATATTTTTTTACAGTTACCAAAATGTTTGAACATAATGCTTCATCATCTTGCTGATGACTCCAGTGAAAAGAAGTCCATGTTCACTCAATGGACTGCTGACTACTGTCTTATTTACTTTTATTTTGTACTTAAAAGTCTGTAGTGTTTTAAAATGAGCACAATTTGTCTCTTTAACAAACGTCTTGCGCTTTACCTACAACACTTCCCTGCAGCTGAGCAATTTCACCAGAAAATGAGCTGTAAGAGAAAAATCATTAACATCAGCAGAAGATATTTGAAGATGAGAAAGAAACAGAGGGAGAAAGGGACAGAGAGAGAGAGAGAGAGAGTGGGACAGAAAGAGAGTGAGGGAAAAGTAGTCCTATGAACTCTGCAGCTGCAGACTCCACTGTCCGTCTCTGTATCATTGAATCTCTCTCTCTACTCTGTGATATGGAAGCAGCACTAAAAACACATCTTGTAGCGGATACATCGAGAAAGGGGCTGACAGCAGTAAATTGGCTATTTGCTCCTCTGAGCCTTTTCCCAGACTTCAACTACCTCACAATCGGTGCAGAGCAGTAATTGCTTATGTTGCGTTTCTGCACATAACTCACACAAAGGAATTTCATCTTATTATTTTGACCAATCAGATTTGTAGGTTAACAAAAGGTACTCTTCATGGACATTAATCAGGCCAGAACAGCTGTTACTTGTACACAAACAAATGAGTTCCTGACTTGTCTACAACAGCTTCTATAACCGCCTCAAACAGGGTTAAGTGGTGTTCTTATGAGCTTGTTGTGGAGTGGATTATCTTGCTCGACCATAGAATTTGAGATGAGAGGAAGAGCCAAAGGGGTGACAAAAAGGCGGATGTGACATGAGTCATGAATAGAAATGAAAAGCGCACACTCAGGCCGGCTGTAGCGGACTTGTTTTTTAAGCATGTACATATATAGTGAGTGTGGCTTTGGGCCATGTGCTCTTGTTAAAAGAGTGGAAGCAGCAGACTGGAGTGCTTTCAGCACTTTTTAGTTTAGATGCTCTCAACTGTAGCTGCATTTGGTACATCCATGTTTTCTGAGACTGCAGCATGCTGTCCACAAATAGGAAAACTGTTAGTTCAGTCATCGCTTCTTCGATTTCATCTTCCAGATGTGCTATTGTCTTTAAAGTTTCTTGTGGCATGTTTGTGTGTGTCTAATACAAGCATATGTACAATGTTGTATAAGTCCGATCATGATCCACTTGCATGAGTTGACAGTTGACTTGGCAGGGTTGCATTGGAGAATGCATCAGCCATAAGGCCCAGGCAGCCTCATTAGAGAAAAGATGATATCATTATATGGCATGTATGGCATGAATATGCACTGTTTTACACAAAATGGTCCTTGTGAGTGGTCAAAATGCTTGAAAAGTATCAACAGTCCAAGTGCAGGCCAGACAGTGGCAGCAGTAACAGCAGTAGGACAGGTAGTGGTCGATCAGCTGCTCCGTGCTGGCTGCCCTTTGCTCCAGAGTCCATGTTGGAGTCTTTTTCCGAATACGGAGGAATCACATTGAACTCCTTACTCCTTTGCTCTTGCTCTGCCTCCTCTTCCTCACTATCAACCATCTGAAAGAAAAGAAGAACAGTGACTTTATTTCCAATTAGCCAAAGAAGTGGAGTGTGCAGGGAAGCTGAGGAGGAAAAGTTAGGTTAAACCACATTAAAATACCAACTGCAGCTAATTCCTCTTTACAAAGGATATATTAGGAGAGTATGGTCACAGATGAACCAAATACTAGTGGCTTTGTAGAAAAAGTCACAGCCAAGCAAGGCAATAATCCGATACAGCTCATGACAATCTAATGTGTTAGAATGCTAAAGTTCAAGGTTCTGAATCAGCTTCTTTTGATGTTCTCCTCTTTTTGAATTGCATTAAGGTAAAGCTGTTTTTGTATTCCCTTTGTGCACAGAATGACTCAGAGGCTCAGTGGCAGCTTCATCCCTTTTTTACACCATAGGAACAATTACTGTGATAAATCTGTTATGCATCAATCAACAGAAGTGAATAACACAAATGATCTCTTCATCAGGGCACCCATCCATATACTAATACATTTTCCCCTCAAAGTTGATCTGTCAGAAAAAGACATAAGACGGCAGTAATGATATTAAAGTCTTATGGTGCAATATGGTTCTCCAGCTGCACTCCACTGGGTGGTAAATATAGCGAGGAAAATCATAGTTTCAGAACATTGACTTGTGTACTGTATAGACTACAGAGAGCAACATCCTCATCAACTGCTGCAGAACCACCAAACTGGCCAACTTTGCACGTAACAGTATCAATATCAAAGTCAGTATAGGAGAATTTTGCACTGTAGGAACCCTTTCAGTTCTTGTAAATTTTAGTTTCAGCTACCATAGAGCTAAGGCCCTATCGGATAAGTCTCTGTTTACTCAGAGAAATTGCTGAGTAAACAGAGACTTTACTTGTGTTCATATGCAGAAAACTAATAATCTTTTTGAGAACTGTTAGTCTTTAAAACTATGGTGCAACTAAGGCTCAATCAAACAATGTGGATCAATAACATTTGTCTTTGAAATGGATATTATAGAATTGTAATCGGGCCTGGGGACCCGGGGTTAGGGTGGCTCATATGGGCAATAATAATGGATAATATAAATTAATAGGCCTTTCCCACTAAATGTACCTTTTTTTAGTTCCTTCCTAGTACTGTTTTTTGTTTTTAGTCCCGAATTTTAGGCGCGTTCACACAGAGCCGGAACTATAGACTGGGGAACTTTTTCAGCTCCTGCTTTGGGGCAGGAACTTTCCAGTCAGACCAGGAACCTTTTGGTGACACAAGCACATTTGCAATTCTAACTTTGTTCGAAAACATCTCACATTTTAAACAAACTTTCCTTATCCTTGAGAAAAAAATATTTAATAGCGGTAACTCCTAAAATAAAGTTGGGTAAACAGTAGGTTTTAATAGGAATTACAGTGAACAACTGTGTTTTATTGTTAATTTCAGTGATTTTAGGTTTGTAGATCCTAGTTTTATTTGGAATCAACAAAAGGGTATGTGTTGAATGTTCCAGACTGGACAAATGCTAATGCTCAAGCCAGTTTGACCCACTTTCACAAACTGTTGCAGTGTGAACACAAACAGGGGGACAGAGTAGTTCTTCTGCCACAGGGGTTAAAGGAATGTTGGGACTAGTTCTTGGTACTTTCTTGTGGGAAAACGCCTAATATAAGGGTACCCTGGGCCCCTAAGACCCCAGGGGCCGAGGACAAAAGACCCTTTGCCCTTCCCTGTCGACTTCTCTGACTGTAATAATCGTTTTCAAATAGATTTCTGAATCTGACTGGAAAGTACTGCTCATGTTACATTGAGTGAAGACAATCAAATGTGGACTAAAACTTACTTATGGAAAATGATTCTTACTGAGTGAAATCCTTACTACTGTACGCTCATGAAGTACAACTGCTGAGCTTTTCATGGATAATCACAACCACCTACCCAATATAAAAGTGATGCAACTTGCACTGTTACATCGGCATACCTTCTTATCCGACAGTATCCTCCTCATTTATGTTGCTCCTGTAGATTACATGTGCATCTTTTACACTATGTTCGAAAACAAAATTAAAAATTAGATCATATAATCTTAAATATCATCACAGCATTGGATTTTGAAAACATATAGAGAGTGCACATTCTTATTTTGCAGACTTTTAATGATACAACATGACTATTATTGTTAATCCGTGTTTAAAATTTGACCCACCAATCCAAACCTGCATTCTCTCTGCATATTGTTTAGACTTGTTCAACCATGAGCGGCGCATTTAATACAACAGCAAATGAAAGCTCTGCTCTTGTCTTGTATTGGTCAGTCATAATTAAATGCACCGGCGGATCTGAATCAGCAGTTACCCATAATGCAATTCCATAAAATCGGAACAACTGAAGAAATGAAGCTGTCAGCGATGATCTGTCTTTTAATGTGATCCTACTCATCATTTAGACTTTTAAACTGCTCTTGTTCTTTGACCTGAAAAAGGCACACAAACAATAACTAGATATTGGCATATGCCTCAGTAAACAAATAAATATCTTGGACACTTTTTTGACCCGAAGCCAGTTTCCTCCTTGTTCTGTTTGCATTGTCTGCTGAAAATACAACAATCTGATTTCATAGGCGAGCGTCAATCATGAGTGGCCTTTATTATCAGATCGTTTCGGTGAACACAAAGGCTGCTCATGACTCTGTGAACGGTCGGTAACTGTAGGTAAACAGTTGTACAGTAGCTCAGAGCTCTCAGGAAGCAGCTGTCAGCACATCACACTCATGGCCCAGCTGTGGTGTTACAAGACGAGCTGCTTCCTTTGGCCACTAATGATCACTAACACCGTGGATAGATTTTCTTCTCTTTTCATATTTGAGAATTTGTTTCATGTCCACAATGTAACACAAGTTTCTCAACATATTATGAAAGTCCTTTAGTCGCTTAGTCAATTATTTGGTCGATGGAGTCTTTTTTTAGTCGATCACTTTTGATTATAAGAATTTGTATATTGAACAGCAACAAAAATAAGGGAATCAGCTGGAGATTTAGCCTATATTTTGTTTTACCAAATCACTGGTCTAAACTGCCTAAATAATGTATAAAGAAATGTTTACACTGTTTTCTATTAATTTTCTATATGAAGAGCTTTTTTTTTCAAGCTCAGATTGGGTCAAATTAATGTAATACTTTTAGTTACTGAGCTTTTGCCATGCCCCCTTTTTAGTTGATTAATTGGTCGATGGGACAAGAATTTCTTTAGTTGACTACAGCTGAATAGTGTTGAACAGTGTTCCTCAAACTGTCATACGCAGGTAGCCTGTGGTTGTACTTGAAACCTTGTGCAGTTTGATACTATGACTACAAATCTGTACATGTCTAATGCGTTTTTGGCAAATGTTCATTAAGAACTTACTTAGCTTCAAGTTAGTTTCATTTTAGAATTGGAGTAATTTTAGAGCATATAAGGCTCTGTGCACGGAACTTCAATTGGCATGTTTTTGTTCAAATTAGCTAACATCTGTACATACAAGCATTTCCTCTTCAGTTCATTCCTATGAGGTTTTCACTACATCAACTTAAAACGGCAAATACTCAGAAGATCAGACAGTGACAGTGAGTTGTGTTGAATGTTACAGAAAACACGTTAAAGACTTCACAAATCAGAAGAATAATTCGCCAGAGGACACTTGTGTGTTTAAAAAGAGATGTGTTTGTATCTAAAAACTGAAGTTCCGTTCACAGAGCAGAAATGTTGATCTGATCAAATTAGAGATTAGATTTGGTGGTATACAAAAAGATAAACACTATTTTAGGTGGTAGTAGTTTGTTTGGTGTAAAAAGTGTGGTGTAGCATTGGTGTAGCAAGTACATTAAATGAGTTGGCAGTATGGTCAAAAGGAAGTCATCAGTAAAAGGTAACTTAGACTTAGGTCAGACACAAACAAAAACACAGCTGAAACATTGGGCATTTGGAGATTTGATGTAAGATCATTACACCAACATAAACCAGAGTTTCCTATGTGCAGTGTGTTCGTAACAGAGGACACACTATGCTTTGGTCTGCTTTATCAATGACCCTGGAAATCATTCTTATATTTTGGGCATTTTAAATTGCACTGTGAATAATATCACAGAAAAGAGCTGCACTACTGGTCTAAACTGACAGTCCTACATGTGGATAGCAGCAACTTTCACAGAGAAGGACATACTGTATGTTTGTCTTTAATTCACAGTTCGTACCTGCATTGCTTAAAAAATAAATAAAGATAACAGTAAGGAGAAGGAGAGAGTTCGGGTAAAATGGAAATTTTGGAGCAGTGGCGTTTTAATAGTTGATTAGTCTATTCCAATTATTTGTTGCTGCCCTTGCCTAAAGCTAGTTTCAAGGTTGTATGCCAGTCAGTATTGTTTTCGTTCCATTAAAGTCAATGCAAAGAAGTGTGAAAAGTTATTTTACACATATTGATATTCAATGTCATTCACTGCAGCCCTTTGATAAACCGTTTTACAAACAGCACATTTAGATTTGCATGGCATCCGTTAATACCCAAGCAACGTATTGTCCCTTTAGGCGCAGAATCCCAAACCCTGTCATTTCTAAATAAACAACTGTCATTGTATAAAAGCTCTGATGCTGTTTTAGGGATTGCTCAATACACGCAGGTGACGAAATGAAGAGGATTTAAGCTATTCTAAGCCCGAGGGGGTGCGAACGTGAATGCTAGTGTAAAAAAAAAAAAAAAAAAAAAAAACACCTCCAGCTAATCCTCGAGCACAATGAGAAACAGAGCCGATCTGGAGGTGGACAGAGGGCACTTACACTGTTGGATTCGGGGAAGGTGTTATGGCTGATGTGAAGCCTCTCTGGATGTACACGCTCAGAGGACGGAGAGGCTGGCGCTGCTGTGTTGTCCTCCGAGGGGGAAGGAGGGGGCGCGGCTGAGACCCCCATAGAGCTGATGGCACTTCCTGAAACACAAACAGCAGGGGGTCAGCCTCATTAAGTTATTATTTATCCTCAAGGCGTCACAGCAAATATCAGACGTGACGGTTTGCAGATGAATGCCTGAATACTGAAAACTGCACAGTGATAGTGGGTGGTCAATTGTAGTTGCATTGTTTTGTTTTGCAGAGTAAACAGTACGCAGTCATTAAAAAGACAGATGTAATAAATGCACGTTAGACTTTAGCTGTCCACTTATTTTTGCACATCACAAATTAAAACAAGCCATAAAGAGTTGCAGTTTGAGGGATGAGTTAGGTATAGGTGTATGGGTTGCATTCAGGAAACATCAATAAAAAGTTTAAATCTCATTCAGAGTTAGAATAGAGTTTAATAGTTGTTGTCTGGTGCGCACAGTAGCAGAGTGGTTATAGGGCTGGGTTATAAGATTGTGGGTTCGAATCCAAAATCAACATCTCACAATATCTGCATGTTGAACTTTGCATGTTCTCTCTGTGTTACTATGGGTTCTATCCAGGTACTTCAGCTTCCTCCCATCTCTAAAAACATGCATGTGAAATTCCTCCTAGTAAATTGATGAGAGAGTGATTTATTGTCCGTGTTCATGTTAACTCTGCAATGAGCTGGCCATCATGCATCGGTAAATTTGACCTGATGAAAAAAAATCGAGGTTTGAAAATGCTTAGCCCTTGTGTCCTGTTGTGAAGATATTTTAATGATTTATTTTGTTTTTTTGTAACAAGTCTTAGTTTAAGCATTTCCCTAAACTCAGTGTCATGTCATTTACAAATGTGCTGCCCTTTCGTCACGTTTACTCCACCGGTTTTGACATCTGTAAAAATTAAGTGAATAATTGATAATTTTATAAACTTTTTTTTTTTTTTTTGCTTAAATCTATTAATTTACTTTGACAAAAAAACAACAACTTATAATTGAAGCAAATCCACAGAAGTGTTGGAAATTGTGACACAAAATGGCCCATTTTCAACAAAAAATGTAGAAATTTGTCCCTTTTTTAAATAAAAATGGGACATTTTGTGTCTCATTTTCACCACCTCTGAGAATTTGTTTCATTTATAAGTCTGTAAAAAAAAAACCAAAAAACATTGAGGATTTTTTTTTTTTTTTTTCAAACTTGGTATTTTTGTCAGAACAGAAGCTGAATAATAGATTCAAGCAAAAAATGTTTGAAAAACAAATAGTCCACTATATTTTTACAACCTTCAAAGTGTAGTAAAAGGGTGAGATTAGGACATTTGAGACATATATTTACCATCAGTAACCCAGCAGGTTATTGTTGTTCTACGTTTATTCCGTTCTTTCTTTTTTTCTATTGTTTTGTCTGATGTTTTTTGGAAGTTTTATTACACTTGCTGCAAAAAGGGAAGATTCCCATGACAACATTTTATAAAGTTTCATCCTGAGCTGCACAGCTTCAGAAAGTTGTGACTCTATCCAATTTCAAAGTCAGTGTGTTGTCAGTTAAAATGACTTGATAAGACAATAAATAAAGAATAAAAGGTTCAACATTTGTGGAGCGTACGTTATTAGTATCTTCTTGTAAAAACGATGACTCTCCCATAGAGGGATATCTATAGATTTCAGCTTCCTGATATACACTATTCAAATTTAAAATATAGTTGTGGAGTGTAATATGATATAATAAATAGTACACTGTAGAACACTGTAGAATTATAATATTTGAAGGACATTTTCCCCAGTGCATACTACGCTACTTTAAGACAAAGACATGAGATTTTACAGAATTACTTTTAAAAAGCAGGTTGACTCATCTGATAATCCACTTTAAAATATTACTTTAATGTAAAACTCGACACTGAGTTACACTAAACTTATCAGTTACAACAAACTCATTTTTCTTCCATTTATCATTGTTTTAAAATCCATTACTTAATTGTTTTCCAGATACAAGTTATGTTGTTTGTACATCTCTAAATGTTGTGCTACTTTTTTTGGCCAAAGCTCAACATGAAGTCAGTTTCTGTTTACCAGATTCAGATGAAGAATTTATCGACTCTAGAGACTTGGAAAGGCGTAATCACAACTGGCACTGGGCCAAAGAGAAGATGGAATATCTTTGATTCATTTATTCGGGGAAAAAACTTTAATGGTCCACTGATTTGCACTTTCTATTAATTATAGTCGGCTTCATTTGAATTCTGTATTAATGCATATTATAAAACACTCAGAGCAGATCAGTTTAGTTTCACACTGATGAGATGACAGCAGAAAGGTAGCGTTTCCCTTGTCACTGTCACGCAGGGACACTGAGCCTGCCACTCCAATTACTTGGCAGATGCATGGAAATAATCAGGGCTTGGCAGTGCCTCTGCTCAACCTGATGTTTGACTGAGCAAAGCTATAAGTCTGAATCAGTAAGGTTTGTCTCATCTTAAGCTATGGCTGTTGATTCTAGACCAGCAGCATTTCATGATTGTGCACATTACTCATGTTTGTACATTATTTTAATCAGGTAAAAGAGTTAGGGATTGAGAAATTACGTTTTGTTTATATTGGAGATGCACCATGTACATTTCTGGTGGTTGCTACATGCTTGTCTTCATTTTGCTATATATTGTATGATTGTTACCCAACCAGGTTAAAATCTCAAGGAATACTTGAAGCAAGAGAAAAAAATTAGGTGGTACTTGGAAAATAATTTATAGGCTGGGTATCAATGCAGTAGGACAATAAGCCCATTGTCTATTTTCATTTGCTCAATCAGTGGAAATTTTAAGACTCTAAAAAGTGATGATGTCAGCTTTTTTTCCCTAAATTGTATTTTGCCATAAAGTAAAATTAAACATTTTAATCTCATAATTTTTATAGAATCTTTAATGTTAATTCTTCCAGTTTTTATGTATGTTAGAAGTTACCCAGAAAGAAAAGATGATGGGGAACAAAAGTTTAGGGTGCTATCCCGTCCGGAGTTCAAATTGTGGGAAGATTTGTTGCCTGCCTGTGAGTGCCATCTGTCTATTGTTTGATTTTCCTCTGGGTCGAGGTCTTGCTGTTTTCATCCAAATGTGAATAAGAGGCTCTTGGGGTATAAAGCTGTGTTGTGGGAGACTGGGAAAGACCAAGCCAAGGACATAGACGAGACTGACCCCAGATCAGAACTTTGTTACGTTAAAAAATGTATGCATAATTGAACTTACTTGTAAATAAACCATACTTTTGAACTCAGACAGCTTCTCTAAAGGTTTTGATTTTTCACATGGAAACAAAATTGCTGTTAAACTCAAGAATTTACTATATTACAACAAAAATCAGCATTTAACAATTGACTTCCAACTGTGTGGAATAATTAGTCAATGGAATGTTGTGACGTCATCGTTCATTATATTGTATGAAACTCAATTTGGTGGGACGATATCGATACTCTGGGTTGCTGTGACGGTATTTAAAAATGAATAAAAAAACAAATTTATTGTATAGCAGATTGAACTAATTAGAGTTACAATTACAATTTTTACAGAAAAGAAACACTTTTGACATTTACAAAGTGTATATATTATGAAGTTTGTGCATAATGTCTAAGTTAGTTTGGTTCTTAAAAATATTTTGAGAGTACCTTGAGCAATATTAAAACTTGTAAAATTACAGATACGACTTGTAACTTGTGGAGTCACCCACTTGTCTCCATGTAGATAGAGAGAGGCATCTACAGTAGAGACAAGTACAGATCTTGAACAGCACTACAATGCTTTTTATCATTCACTAACTGAATTGGTCATTTTCAGATCTATCCAGATAATATGCTTCCCATGTCTTTGTGTACTTACGTAGACAGATGTTGGAGGAGAACAGAGTCAGGATGCGCTGACAGGACTGCCACTCGTTCCCGCTGCCCTCACATGTGCACCACTGAGACACTTCTGTGCTGCTGTTGCTCACGTAGTTTGGAGTCATAATAGTGCCTACAGAGATAAAAAGAAAACAGCTGGATATTACAAGGACTACTATAGAAAAACTTAAACGTAATATTTCCTGCTGGCAGTTTTGATTTCCAGCTCACATCTATGTGGAAATAAGACATAACAATATTAGATCCTTGGCACTGTGTCCACTCGTCAGGCTCTTGATATTAATAATTGCCACAGCACAATATTACATTTTTTGAAATAAAGTGAAAACGCAAAGAAATAACTTCCGGGTCATTTGCTGGAAATTGTAAATCGAGTTTCAAAAGTGCTGGGGACTAACTCTGAGCCTGGCCAACTCAGCGATTATTAAAGCCAACTGAAGTATTGGCACAATCAAATCCAAGCTGTGAAAAAGTTTCTTCAAAAGATATTCTGTATTTTGCAATCACTTCTGAAACTCACCAATGAGTCCAGCATAGGCCTTGAGGCACATGGCTCTGCTCTCACGGACACATCCAGAGGGCGACTGGGATGAGGGATGGCAGTTTTGCTGGAAATCTGCAAAACGTGATCTAACAAATGCAAGCAGATGAGAGCAATGTTTTAGACTGAATGGGCCAAAAAGGACGGTGTGAATTTTAAAATGTATGCTTTCTTTTTCAGTGTGACATTTTCATTTCATTTAGCAAAATAACACAAACATAAATGCAGTGCGTAAGCAGCTAATGTTTGAGATCTATGTGTCAGACATTACTAATTGTAGGGCTTTATAAAAACTGCAGTAATATTGCTGAAGACATTCTGTGTGATGTTTTGTTGAATTGTAAACACGTCCTGTTTTATTTATTACATGACAAAACACTGGCTTTCAACAAAGACTTCAAACTCCTACAAAGCCATGGAGATACTTTTTGAAGATTTGTTTTTGAAGTTGATATTAATTTAGTTTGTGAGTATAATTTACGAGGCACTAGAAATCTTCTTCTGAAGATCTTGAAAACAAAAATATGCTAAATGTTACTGTAAACAAAGCTAATTCGTATCTCTTGGTGAGCTTGATGTGCTGTAAAAACTGTACCTGCACAGCTCGTCTTTGGTGCAGTATGTGTGCAGGCTCAGACAATTGGGTTTGCCTGGTCTCTCTTCTCCTCTTACGGTCTCCTCATAAGAACACGAGGGGACGATGGTTTTGCGCCGTCGCTCGCCGCACAGTGTGTCTGAGCAGGGGCAGAAGAGCAGTGCAAAGCTATACTCCTCTGGGACACGCTCCAGGAAGCGCCGCAAGGCTTTGTGGCATTTCTGTCGGTTACAGCTGCTGTCGGACAGGCCTGATCTCTTTGTGCAGGCCACCACATACTCTGAGCGCAAAGAGCCACACTTCTCATACAGTCCGCAGTCCTGCGCTGCCTTCAAACACTGATTCTGCCCATCCACTGACAGAGAAGAGGCTGTGGAGGGGCACCAGGGTCAGAAATCATTCATGTGGGATGGTGAACAATGAGAGACTCACTGTACCTGACATAATAGAGGCCATTCGAGACATCTCAATGTTCCTCACCAGGTTGATCCTCAGTTCTTCATAAGGAGATATTTCATACTCTTCATAAGCTAAAACACGAAACACTCCATTTTAAAATGTAGCTGAGAATTGCTGTGGACACAAATTTTACTGAGCACAGTCTGCACCTGCAAATCGAACCATCCAGTAGACCTTCAGGCAGTGCTCCTCTCTTCTGGAGCCCCGCTGACACTTACACACCTGTAGAGGGCGATAGTACTGCAGAGCATGCTGGGCCTCCAGACACTCCAGCCGAGCTTCTGCACCAAGCGGAGAAACAGCCTCCTCAGCCGCACAGTACTCCAGGAGACGGTATTGTCCCATACAAGACTGGTCTTGCACACAGCCCTGTTCCGCCACCACACAGTCAAGAGAGGGAGACCCCAGAGCACCACCTGTACAGAGGGAGGGTACAGGTCAGAAAGATAGTCGTGGATCTATAGAGTCAGACCCCAGAGCACCACCTGTACAGAGGGAGGGTACAGGTCAGAAAGATAGTCCTGGATCTATAGAGTCAGACCCCAGAGTACCACCTGTACAGAGGGAGGGTACAGGCCAGAAAGATAGTCCTGGATCTATAGAGTCAGACCCCAGAGCACCGCCTGTACAGAGGGAGGGTACAGGTCAGAAAGATAGTCCTGGATCTATAGAGTCAGACCCCAGAGCACCGCCTGTACAGAGGGAGGGTACAGGTCAGAAAGATAGTCCTGGATCTATAGAGTCAGACCCCAGAGCACCGCCTGTACAGAGGGAGGGTACAGGTCAGAAAGATAGTCCTGGATCTATAGAGTCAGACCCCAGAGCACCGCCTGTATAGAGGGAGGCCACAGGTCAGAAAGATAGTCCTGGGTCTATAGAGTCAGACCCCAGAGTACCACCTGTACAGAGGGAGGGTACAGGCCAGAAAGATAGTCCTGGATCTATAGAGTCAGACCCCAGAGCACCGCCTGTACAGAGGGAGGCCACAGGTCAGAAAGATAGTCCTGGATCTATAGAGTCAGACCCCAGAGCACCGCCTGTACAGAGGGAGGGTAAGATAGTCCTGGATCTATAGAGTCAGACCCCAGAGCACCGTCTGTACAGAGGGAGGTACAGGTCAGAAAGATAGTCCTGGATCTATAGAGTCAGACCCCAGAGCACCGCCTGTACAGAGGAGGCCACAGGTCAGAAAGATAGTCCTGGATCTATAGAGTCAGACCCCAGAGCACCGCCTGTACAGAGGGAGGGTACAGGTCAGAAAGATAGTCCTGGATCTATAGAGTCAGACCCCAGAGCACCGCCTGTACAGAGGGAGGGTAAGATAGTCCTGGATCTATAGAGTCAGACCCCAGAGCACCGCCTGTACAGAGGGAGGGTACAGGTCAGAAAGATAGTCCTGGATCTATAGAGTCAGACCCCAGAGCACCGCCTGTACAGAGGGAGGCCACAGGTCAGAAAGATAGTCCTGGATCTATAGAGTCAGACCCCAGAGTACCACCTGTACAGAGGGAGGGTACAGGTCAGAAAGATAGTCCTGGATCTATAGAGTCAGACCCCAGAGCACCGCCTGTACAGAGGGAGGGTACAGGTCAGAAAGATAGTCCTGGATCTATAGAGTCAGACCCCAGAGCACCATCTGTACAGAGGGAGGCCACAGGTCAGAAAGATAGTCCTGGATCTATAGAGTCAGACCCCAGAGCACCGCCTGTACAGAGGGAGGGTACAGGTCAGAAAGATAGTCCTGGATCTATAGAGTCAGACCCCAGAGCACCGCCTGTACAGAGGGAGGGTACAGGTCAGAAAGATAGTCCTGGATCTATAGAGTCAGACCCCAGAGCACCGCCTGTACAGAGGGAGGGTACAGGTCAGAAAGATAGTCCTGGATCTATAGAGTCAGACCCCAGAGCACCGCCTGTACAGAGGGAGGCCACAGGTCAGAAAGATAGTCCTGATCTATAGAGTCAGACCCCAGAGCACCGTCTGTACAGAGGGAGGGTACAGGTCAGAAAGATAGTCCTGGATCTATAGAGTCAGACCCCAGAGCACCGCCTGTACAGAGGGAGGGTACAGGTCAGAAAGATAGTCCTGGATCTATAGAGTCAGACCCCAGAGCACCGCCTGTACAGAGGGAGGGTACAGGTCAGAAAGATAGTCCTGGATCTATAGAGTCAGACCCCAGAGCACCACCTGTACAGAGGGAGGGTACAGGTCACTAGAGATTCTGAGTTGGACCAACAAAAATAATCAGGTTCATCTTTCTCTTTATATGATGTCTCACTTTTCTTTGTGATAAATATTTTAGCAGAGGTTCTGTGTTCTGGGCTTATGCCTGAATTGAAAATGCTCGGGACTGTGGATCCTTCCAACATTGCACTGGCTCGTGGTCTGGAGCCACAACAGAAACAAGCTTGAGCTCACAGCTGCAGCTGAGTGCACTTTCACCCACTGCTACTTCTGCGATTCATGTTATACAATATACTGCGTTTTTTGGGGGATTTTTTTTTTTCTAAGTTTACATTTATGTTAATGCCAAATACTGCAGGCAGCCTAAATGGTGTAAATTATTCCCTAGCTTTAATTTGGCTTAAATTGGGTACCAGATCAATACCAGATTAAAAAATACTCTGTACAATTTCTTTCTTTTCAGTGGGCAGTTTTAGAAAGTGGGCAGTTTTAGAAATACACACAGAGAGAGTGGTATGATTGGCACTGTTTTGTGGAAATTGGGAAAAAGCAGGGACCACAACTCATTTGTCGGTCTCATTATTACTGTTGAGACGCACAATGCTGGCAGGCCCAGGAGAGAAATGAACGCCTTTTTATAAAAATACATTTTTTATCACCAGAAAATTAATTTTCAAATGTGACACAATTGTCCCCACAAATGACACTTGAGGCAGTGATTTTAGCCTGGTGAGATAACGCCTGATTTTGTTTTTCTTGTTTTTTTTTTCCACAGACGTGTCACTACAAGTGTATAGAAAGCATTATTCATTTGTTGTAACAACAGTGTACAGTGTCCCTTAATGTAAATGGAGTTAATCTGCCAGAACCTCCCGTAGTCTCCGTCCTGTGGGCGAGTATGTCTGTACATGATAGTCCACTGTAACAATGCTGATAATCCACATAAAAGGCTTATATTCAAGCACACATACTTTTGTGTTTGATTGGCCGCTCTTCGATTAAGCTCCTGCTGACAAGCGTCAAAGCAAAGCCTAAAATCAAATTCTGCTGCAGCATGTTTTGCAATTTCAGGCGCCACATGTGGTCCACGTCTGCTCTGGCACGAGCCCATGATGAGCATAGGCTACGCTCCAGCGCCACTGCGGGAACACGTCCAGGTCTGGAGTTCTGCTCATACTTACATATACATTTACACACTGACTGTCAACTGTCCATCATAAAGTAAACCTGACTGAATATCAAACAGTTTAAGAAGTTCATATCCAACATCAACTACCACACAATGTGATTTCAACATAAAATAATGGCTTTGATTGATAAAGAAATGATAAGATAACCTTTATTATTGCAACTCACCGTTTAAGAACAGCAGGGAAAATGCAATCAAACTAAAATATTTTTGTAAATAAACTTGGCAAAAATATATATACACTTATATCGAGTTATATTCTTTCAAAAATGATCCAGGAAAGGTTCACACATGTTCTAGAAGATAGGCAGTTCTCAGTATTTCAACCCTGACAGTATTGGTGATATTTTCCTCTCACAGCCCAGTCTTACTAACACCAGTGCAGCAGATTGAAGAAGGTGTTATCTATACGAGCGTGTGTGGTAATGTGGAGCAGACTCGTGGGCGCACAGTGGGTCGTGAACATTCGGGGTTTTATTTCCATCCCTGTAACACTGGACTGGGGCAGCAGAGCATGGAGCCTGTTGGCCAGTAATTTGAGTTGAGAGGACATTTGTGATGGCAGAGTGGTGTAAGCCCGATATGTGAAATACATTCAGAGGATGAGCTCAGAAGGAGAGGAAGTCGCAGACCCTAGAAGAAAATGACAGACAAAGTGCTGAAGCAAAGTGTCACTGCCCATCTCTGAACTCATTCTTCTGTTTGAAAATGGCAGCACTACATAAATCACAATGTCCTTTGATGGCTCAAGGTTTATAACAGCCTAACTTTCATCTTTTCAATCAGGCCTGCAATCACCCTTTGTAACCTTGTACAGTGCATATTACAGTGACAAGATTTATTTAACATTTGCCTGTTCCCCAAAGCCCCCTAAAAATTGAATTCACATAAGGTTTCCATTTTTTCCTCAATTCAGATTCATAGTTGTTGTTTTACTAATGTTTTTGACAATTTTTTCTTTACATTTAACATCTAATTTTAAAACATAGAAAGATGTGTCCTCGGCTGTAGTAATACTATAACTAAAACCTTTTTTAATGCAACTCAAAACAGTGACAGAACATAAGTTAAACTGGAAGTAATGGCCAATGAGAGCCAATAGAGAGAAATGACATTTTCTCCTGTAAGAGACAAAATACAGCTAAAAATAAGAAACAGACACGAAACAAGCAGACAAGAAACAGTCTGAGAAAAAATTGAACCAACTACAACTCTGCTGATACTGGGTTTGTAAATGACATGTAAAAAGAAAAAATCAGGTAAACAGCGATAGAAAAACAGATAAACAAAAAAACTTAAGCTTCTCTCACATTTATCATAGACACTGAGATCACACATTTAGTTGAACTTAAACTTGAAAATAAAAAATAAAATCCCAAACTGAGTTTCAATTTTCCAAAACTACATTTCAACTCAAGCTAAATTTTGTTTTGGACTCAAAATTTTACTGTCAAAAGTAAGTTTTGCTCAGCTGTTTGCGTGTGCTTTATCATTCATTTGAATACAACTCAGAAGCTTTAGTTCTTTTGTTCAAAAAATGACAAAATGACCAAAGCTTGATATTCACACTTTGCACAAATGAATCTGAATCTGTGTTTTTGTAATGTAATGTAATGTAAAATCAGGCATTTCTGTACAAAGAAAAAAAACATATAAATACATATGTAGGCTTACTTTCAGATTTGTTATTGTTTTTTATGTATTTTATCAAAAACATTTACAGTTTGCTAAAGATGGTTGAGAGATGTGATCAACATCAACACTTTGTAAAGCATCTGTGACTGACAAGACATTTACATTAACATCACACACACTCTGTGCATAGAAGCTGTTTATTTTCAAACTGTCAACCTTTAGCATTAGCATTAGCAGACAAACACGTTTTAAAAACACACTGTGGTCCTTTGGTGAAGTGTTTTCTTGATTTGTAAAGTCTTTAACACGTCTGAGAACAACTCACTGTTCCCTGTCTAATATTAGAGTATTTGTTCATTTTAGACTGAGGTAGTGAAAACCCCATAAAAATTAACTAAACAGGAAATTAACATATCGTCAAGATGTAAGTATTTTGTGTTCTGTGCAGTCAATTTATCACAATTTCTCAATTATTATTATTATTATTTTTTTTTTTTACTAAATAGTATGATTTTATGGTTTTGTCCCTAAGAAAACTTTGGGTGAATGGCAATGAAACATTTGCTTTAAATCTACTCAACTATTTTGATTTTACCTAAGTCATTTGGATGTTGAAAATGTGTATTTTTGACTTGTGCATCATGTTTTCTTTCTTTTCTTTTCTGTAGTTATTGATTTATTCATTCAATTCAATTATTTTTTGTAGAGTCGCAACAACGACCGCCTCTGAAGGCTTCACAGGATAATTGTTGATTTAACAACCAGAAAGTAAAAAAAAAAATCAAACAATGAAACATTCATTGATCAATAATACAGAAGCAGATTACCCAACATTCACAACAATTGTCCCAGAGCATCCCCTGTCCTTAGATTCTCTTCTTGGCAAGGAAAAACACCCAAAACCCTGTGGTTTATTAATGATACTTAAAACTTGGCTAATTGTTTCTTGAAAAATTCAGTGCAATTCACTAGTGCACTGAACATTTAGTTTTTCTCCTGACGTCCTCTTCCTTATTAGCTTTGACCTCAGCATCCTTCTACCTGAGTCTTTTATCTTGAAATGTCCCAGCCATGTCCACCTGGTCTCAGTAAATACATCCAACATGAGCTGCCATCTGTTATACTCAACAAAACCATATTTATTCTACGTTTATCAGCATCACTGTCAAACAAACTATGAAAGAACTGGTGTTACACTGTGTGGAATACTGATCTAACCTAAAAATCTTCCCATTTTCCGTTGATGTTATTTGACCAGCTCGTTTGCAAATGGAAATAAAGTACTTTAAATCCCCACGGGTTACAGGTTGGTTTAATTAAGCCCAGCACACTGATAAATCTGCCAAATGTTGATTGATTCAAGCTACATTCAAACATCTAAAAGCAACACAAACAGATGGTCAGCGAAGGTGATCATTTAAATCAAGGTCAACCATTGTGACAAAAATAAAACTGGGCTGTTCTAATCTAAAAGGTAACATTTCAGATAGGATACTTCGTTCCACTGGAGTCTTTCTTGTAATAGTCAGCAGTTTAACTTTCACCCAATCAGCATGGAGGCCTCATACTCATTAACATTATACATATGAAGCAGGGTTATTATGAGAAGATAATGAAGAGTATTTTGAGCCATGCCCCTGGGCCATGAGCACTGATCCTTCAAATATACTTCTCTGTTATGGCCTTTTGATAAGTCTATTTTTTCCTTTGCCGTGTGGATAAAAGGGAAAACAGATGTCACATATGCTTTTATTAAATGATTCTGGATAATCGTCTGCGTAGTTGCTGTGGGCTTAGAGGTTTTTACTCAGACTCACAAGAAATAGGTTATATTTTCAGAAAAGGATCTCAAAAAGAAAGTCAGAACAAACCATAAAATCTTTTGTCCATTCTTGACTTTTTCTCTCTTTAACATACAATGTTTCATCCAAACCTGTGATTTTCCTGAAGCCTATAACACTGAGCACAATAGGAGCCTGAGAACCTGTACTGCAGGTGTGGAAAACACGGCTGGAGCTCAAAACTGTCTCAAATTGCTTTAAAAGCAATTTTGTAAGATAGCCCGACAGAAAATCTGTGAGCTGCAAAACTCTGAAGCTCTGGTTTTAACCTTCAGCCCTAAGGCTGTGTCCAGCCAGGTGGCTGTGCTGCATTATTGTCAAGAGTCACCTCTGTGTGCTACAAATACAGAACAGACAAAAGTATTACACAAAACACGAACTAAATATTAACTCTAATTTAGTCAAAGTGAACTTAACATGGCAAATAAAACAAGCCCAATGACTAACAGGAAGCATCTCACAATCATCTTAAATTATTGAGAGTAATTATTCTCTTATATTTAATAGTCGTTAGTAATATTAGATCCAAATATTGAAAGATTCACACTCAGCACCTCGTCTTGTTGCTAAAACATATGTTTGAAGCAGAATTCAGACTCTGATTGAAGAATGTTGACTTTTTTTGTTGTGCGACTTTTAACACACAATGTTAAAAAATATATTTTATTATGTTTCTGGTCAAGATATGGTTTAGAAAGTATTTTTCTTTTTTACCATTTAGGTGTCTGTGCTGTTAATCTGAAATACAAACCAGGCTACTGAAACTTACCAGAAATTAAAGATAGACTTACTTCAAATAAATTGATGCAGAATTTGTACTTTGGTGCTTATAGGCTTAATGAGACAAAATATGTTCTTTGGTAGATTCATTTTTATTTGGTTTTTGTCAGTATTTTCTTGAAAATACTGACAAAAAACAGTATTTTCAAGAAAATTCATCATCAATTCATTTTGATTGATGAATGGAAAGAACATGCATGTGTGTGTTTTTTTATTATATCACTCATCTCTGTAAATGTCTAAAACATTTACAGAGATGCAAATGATAAAGCACGTTTCAAAAAACAGTCTCATACCTACAGCCATTATTAGTTCAAACAAACAATAGGCCTTCTTTTTGGATATATCATGCACTTGAATTATGTCACCTATTTGTCTATGTCATGTCAAATGTATGTGGTGTTATGTGTTTGTAAAATGGCGTTCCTTATGTTAACATACAACTCTGAAGACAAATTTCCCCTCGGGGACAATAAAGTAACTAACTAACTAACTAACAAATAAGTTTTTTCCGATATTGTGTGGTTAATACCAATGTTTTCCTTTGTAATCTTAATAGATTTCTTTCTACTTTACTGTCTCCAGCTGTATTTGTTTGCAAGCCTTTATAGGGCCTATAAGTACAAAAGCGTTCAATCAAACGTTAGTACATCTTGTGCTCACAACATGCTGCACCAGGCTCTCTTTATCCAGGTAAAACACATAGTTGCATCAGGTGTTGGCTTATCACCAGTTGCAGTAAATATTTCAGACTTCTGCCAATACTCCTTCAATGTGCTGAACAATACCGTTAGCTCTCATTTAAACTCTGGACAAACAAAATAAAACAAAACTGCTTGAGACAATGGCCAAAAGACTGGTACATTTGCTGAGGTGCCAATCAGAAAAAAAAGAATAATCTTCAATTTTGTGAGAGACATTTTAATTAACATCGAGGCTTTAAACATCAAATAAGTGAAATAATTGCATGTTCAGAAGACATATTTTACGTCTTTTTTTATCAGAGTAATGTCTAATGGGCAAAGTGCCAGTTTAATCTTTGTGGGCCGTCGTCCTAAACGAAACTGAATTAGAAGCAGTATATGAAGACAATGGCTCAGCAGAAATGAGAGCGCGAGAGAGAAAGGTCTGCAGGCAAGATAAGGAAGACTAGATCAACCTGGGAATTTGAGTTGGAGTGCTTCCCTAATCCTATAGACACTGGAGATCAGACTGTGATGATGATTATGCATTATGATCAACTCCTGTAGACAATCAAATCCCATCAGCAACAAAATATGGGTTTTGTGTGCGACAATGATTTTAAACCTTTTTTCTCAGCACAACTTTAGAGAAACGTGACTTAAGTAACATGTAAAACGTGATTTAACTGACATGTAAGATGTGACCTGAGTAACATGTAAGACGTGACCTAAGTAACATGTAAGACGTGACCTGAATAACATGTAAGACGTGACCTGAGTAACATGTAAGACATGACCTGAGTAACATGTAAGACATGACCTGAGTAACATGTAAGATGTGACCTGAGTAACATGTAAGACGTGACCTGAGTAACATGTAAGACATGACCAAAGTAACATGTAAGACGTGACCTAAGTAACATTTACGATGTGACCTAAGTAACATGTAAGACGTGACGTACGTAACATTTACGATGTGACCTAAGTAACATGTAAGACGTGACCTAAGTAACATTTACGACGTGACCTACGTAACATTTACGATGTGACCTAAGTAACATGTAAGACGTGACCTAAGTAACATGTAAGACGTGACCTGAATAACATGTAAGACGTGACCTGAGTAACATGTAAGACGTGACCTGAGTAACATGTAAGACGTGACCTGAGTAACATGTAAGACATGACCAAAGTAACATGTAAGACGTGACCTAAGTAACATTTACGATGTGACCTAAGTAACATGTAAGACGTGACCTAAGTAACATTTACGATGTGACCTAAGTAACATGTAAGACGTGACCTACGTAACATTTACGATGTGACCTAAGTAACATGTAAGACGTGACCTAAGTAACATTTACGATGTGACCTAAGTAACATGTAAGACGTGACCTACGTAACATTTACGATGTGACCTAAGTAACATGTAAGACGTGACCTAAGTAACATGTAAGACGTGACCTAAGTAACATGTAAGATGTGACCTAAGTAACATGTAAGACGTGACCTAAGTAACATGTAAGAAGTGACCTTAGTAACATGTAAGACGTGACCTAAGTAACATGTAAGACGTGACCTAAGTAACATGTAAGACGTGACCTAAGTAACATGTAAGAAGTGACCTTAGTAACATGTAAGACGTGACCTAAGTAACATGTAAGACGTGACCTAAGTAACATTTACAATGTCACCTAAGTAACATGTAAGACGTGACCTAAGTAACATTTACAATGTGACCTACGTAACATTTACGATGTGACCTAAGTAACATGTAAGATGTGACCTAAGTAACATGTAAGATGTGACCTAAGTAACATGTTAGACGTGACCTATGTAACATTTACGACGTGACCTAAGTAACATGTAAGACGTGACCTAAGTAACATGTAAGACGTGACCTAAGTAACATGTAAGACGTGACCTAAGTAACATGTAAGACGTGACCTAAGTAACATGTGAGACATGACCTAAGTAACATTTACGATGTGACCTACGTAACATTTACGATGTGACCTAAGTAACATGTAAGACGTGACCTACGTAACATTTACGATGTGACCTAAGTAACATGTAAGACGTGACCTAAGTAACATGTAAGACGTGACCTAAGTAACATTTACGATGTGACCTACGTAACATTTACGATGTGACCTAAGTAACATGTAAGACATGATCTAAGTAATATGTAAGACGTGACCTAAGTAACATGTAAGACGTGACCTAAGTAACATGTAAGACGAGATTTATGTAACATGTAAACGTGACCTAAGTAACATGTTATGTCGGTCAGTTGAGTGAGACTGATTTATATGGTTGGTAAAAGGTAAATGGTCTCTATTTATATAGCGCTTTTCCACCTTACAAGACACTCAAAGCGCTTCCATGTTATGAGGGACTTTCACAGCCAATCAGGCACCAGTGGCTAATCACAGCCAATCAATATGGGGGAGAAAAAAATCAAGATAAATTTTTTTCCTCAGATTGCCCCAGCAATGCTTGTGCCACCTCTCCTCATTTTCAATTCACTCCAGCTACTAGGTCCAGTAAGGCAGAATTGCAGACGGCAAATCAGAGGGTAAAATCGGCCAATCAGCAAACAGAGGTGAAGATGAAGCTGTGGTCTTAAACATAAAAAAATAAATAAATACAAAAATCAAATCCAGCAACTGTTTGCCTTTTTTGAAATCATGCACATGTCCCCCCATCCAGAGCCGCGCCCTCCACTGCTAACTGGGCCAATGAGATACTTACATATAACAAGGGTTTGACTGACAGTCAAAGAGATAATGAGAAACCTCGTTTGCTATTTCTTTTCTTTTTTACTGTCCACACAATGTTCACAATTCATATATTTGAATAACTTTCTGTTCACCCTAAGTACAAGGCTGTTACTGACCAATATTGACAACAAACATTTTAGAATGAGATCTTGTATCTTTGATTTAATAATCATGACCACAAAACAGGCACTGGTTAAACCAGGGGTGGGCAATTATTTTTACTCGAGCGCAGGAATATCAGGAATAGTGGTAGAGGGCCGTACTTTCAACATTGGTAGAAAAAATAGTTGCAAACACATTTCTTCAATAGAATATAGAAGACCAGTACAAATAAAAGATTTGCTCTACCAAAATAAACTTGCAACATTTCCAGATTAAGCTAAAAGATTTATGAAAATAAAGTCAAAGGCATATAAAAGTTATGATTTTACTAGAAAAAAAACAAAACTCATTAATACAAGAAAAAAAGTCATATTTTTTCTGAGAATAAAGTTGAAGCCCTAAAACAAAGCTATTTTATAGGCTGGACTTAGAGCTTTACAAGATTAAAATTGTAATTTTACACTAAATATTAGTGGACTTGGATGAGCCAAATGTTTGCATAAAAACACAATACATTTTTATATTTGAAGCAATATTCCATGATCCAAATTACAATTTTAAGCTCATAAAATGTCAATTTTAATATTAAAAAATAGATTTTCATGGCTTCGACTTTATTCTTATAACATTGTGAATTTAATATCAAAGTGTTTATTGTTGTAGCCTAAGTTTTTGTTTCTTAAAATTCGTCATGCATTTCTGTTTCTGAAAAACATGCCAATGGCCTGATTTGGCTCCTGGCCCACAGTTTGCCCAGGTCTGGGTTAACGCATAAAAATACCCGCAATACAATTTCCATGAAGTGAGTTTAATCTAGCTCATGCATCAGGCTAAGACTGCCCAGCCCTTCTTTAAGACTGTGAGACAGATAATTGTTGCGAAATGTCTTTATGTCTGTGGCCTGCACTTTGTTGACATGTTTTAAAAGTGGAGAAGATTTTAAATTCTGTTATGGAGTAAACTTAACTTCTACTACTTGTGCATTGCGTTTTGGAACCTGGCACCACAATGTCCTAATTTAGTTGTATCTCTAACCATCATAAACTGGCTCTTGTTACACAAATGTTAGTGTTACTTTCCTGCTTGAAACTGTCCATTTGCTAAAGTTTTCTTGAAACAGTCACATGCCACATCCCCCAAACCTGTCAGTAGTCATAATGCTGCTTTGTCAGTGGGATACTTTTGGAAAACTAACAAGCCAGCTATTTTATGTCAGAACAAAATGATGAAAATATATTGTATGATTTGGTTTTATACCCTGGAGCTGTAGTCACCCTAATTTAAGTCCTCTTTTTAGTAAGACTTCAGAATGTATTGCTATTCAGCTGAAAATTCAGTGTATTCTTTCAGTGTGCCGTCAGATCTCTTCTATTTGCCAAATTAACCCAAGTTCTAAGGCAAGACGTCTCAGGAATAATGTATGAGATCTTGAAAGGCACTGCATTATTGCTAATACTACATAAATCAATGGCAAGCTGCTATTGTGGGGCTGTATTAAACACGGCTATGCTCTGCCTCTTCCTGTATACTGTAGATTTATAATGTAGACTAGAGAGTGCAACTGTTGCTCCTACTATTTCAGCTGAACAAGATAATCAACTTATTTTGGGCACTTACTGATCAGGCTTATGACCACTGGCAGTTGAAGGGAATTGTCTTCTGGAAAAACATTTTACATTTTTTTTATCAGACAATAGTTAAGAGACCTTGATGTTTTGATGGTACTGCATCTTATTGTCTTATAAAGAAGAAACAACAAAACCATTTGACTGACGAAGATGAATATGCTTAATCTGTTTTGAACTAAAGTTAATGAGCTGCAGGTAAAATAATGGAGCAGCACGCCAAATGTAATGGATGATGTTACCGTTGCAGTTTTCTTCTTTTTTAATCTTTGCTGGCTCAAAAGCAGTACTACAACAATATAGTGTGTAATGTAGAGCGGGATATTGACAAAAAAGAATAATCTCGATACTTTTTTGGCTCATCTCATTAACGATATTTGGACGATTTTCTGTCAGTCATAAATATGTTAGAACGTCTTCAAAAGTCTTACTACACAGGAAAAACAACCTTAAATATGCCAATAAGTTTAAAATTGGTTGAATTACTTTTGTGTTAACAAGATTTGAACATGTTTTGACTTTCTTAAAGGTTTACTAATAGAACAGAAGCTTTTTTTCTCCTCATAATTTCAAGTTTATTTTATTTTTTAAACAAGATATTATATTCTTATTCCATTGGCAATCTTAGTTTAAACCAATCAAAATGTACACAGAAAATGTAAAACATTACTTATTTCAGGCACAAATTCTCTTGTTATCTAATTTAATATGGTAATTTTTCCAGTTTGTTTAATTATCAGACAAATATCTAATAGAATTTTCCTCTTTTGTGAAGCACTTTGAATTACTTCATGTACAAATTCATATAAGCTTGCCATGTCAATTAGAAAGTATAGAGCATCACTTCTTTAATTTTTAGAGTAAATTCTACTGCATGATATACTTGATATTCTATTTCTGCACATCTCCAAAACAACACTCAAGATTTGAAGTCGATACATTGCACACCTCTAGTCTTATGTGTAATGTGTGTTGAGTATTTCCAAAGAAACCGAAGCCAAGGCTGGGGTCTGACAAAAACATTACAAGTGCATCTATGATTATTGCATATAGTTCCATATAAAACAGGCACTTGCTTCTGTAAACATTTAATAGGCTGCAACACTTTAAAAAAAAGCATTGTGTAAACACATGAGTGAACTTTGACCCGTGGAGAATCCCTGCTGACAGACTGAGGGTCGGCCCTGTCACTCACTGATCTCCCACTGTTATTGTTTAAGTCATCAGCTCATACCAGGTCAGACATATTAGACGATAAAAATAACGGGCTTCAAATAGACCAGTGTCCATGGACTATTTACATGCCTCAGCTATAGGAGAAAAGAATCTTTATCACATATCACTCCTCCGGCTTTAATGACATTTACCACAGATTAAACCAAACATTTTTCGCAATTAGGCATAATGTCAGAGCATCATGACAATCAGGATAATTAATGCTCCTAATGACGTGCATTTGGGTGAAACAGAGCTTGGAAACGATTGGCTGGCGTACCGTGCCTCCACCTGTGAGAGTGTCACCTGTTTGACACAGAATGATGAACTATGGCTGCCTCTGATATAATCTATGACAGGCTGAGTGCACTCAGCTCACCCAAATAGAAATACAGGAGCTGTGTGCTATTTAAAAGCTGTCTTTAGGTAATGAACAGGGCACTTCTATACTATGCCACAATTCAATATTGCACGTTTTGTAGAAGGAACAATCACATTTAAATGTTTCAACTAAAGAATAGTTCTGTTTTCATTTTATAAATTGAAAGAAACAACTTTAAACACTGCTGAACATAAAATTACTGAATACAAAATGCACTTTATGTTTTGTTTGGTTAGAATATATAGATGAAAGAAAAGTAAAAATAAAATGTATTTGTAAAACATAGGCTATTGCATATTGCAAAATACAAATTAAATGAATGGCTTAAATGGCTGCATAAACCTGATGTCTAAAAATGTTTCTAATGAGTAAAAAAAAGCTTAATCTCATTCAGCATTGAAAAAAGTGTGCACCCTCATTTGGAGACTGTCCAAGCAGAACGGGCTCACCACATGTTGCACTTGTATGACGTTTTAAACTAATGTATGCAAATGGAAACACTCTAACAAACTTCTTCAAAGGGCTAGTAAAACTTGTTTTTCTAAGGGTATACTTAATATATGCATGAGCACAAATGTAAATATGACATTCGATTGCGTGTTTGTATCAGTTGTAAAGAATGACTTGATAGTACGTGGGCACACGTCTTACCCTCACAGAAGATGCAGAGCAGCAGTCCAATGATCATAATGCAGTCTTGCGCTGACATTGGGGAGAGTTTGGAGAGGGAAAGTCGAGTGCAGCTCACTGACCCGTCCACATCCAGTCTGTTGTATCCTTCTCCAACAGTGACACAAAGTTAACCAAACTGAATCCTGCGCACATCTGGAGCCACCACAGATTCACACGGATTGTCTTGTCCCGGTAATGTTCTGTCGTACATTTGGAAAAGACGAGTTTGAGTCCACTCTCGTCGGCCAGTCTGACCGTGTGGCAGTATTTAGAGTTGGTGTCACCGCAGCTCCACAGTTGTCCAGTCAGAGCTGAGATCAGAGCGCGCGCACAGTGCGGTGCGTCCTTTTACGCGCGCTTCATGATTGGCCGCTGCCAGTGAGAGCAGATCACACGTTCTGATCTTGGACAATCCACTCAAAATGGAGACTTTGCTTTAGCAATGTCTCATTTAAAAGTGCATCTCAAAATATAATGTTTCGTAAACCTGTTAAATTAGCTCTCGTACTTTTTGAGGTTATCTACTGTCCTTATCTGCAGGCTGAACTGAAGAATTGCATCCACTTTCTGTTTGCAGTGGGTAATGGTCTTCATGGTACTCATGGTTCAATTAACAAGCTGCTTTACCATATGGGGGACGATATTATCCAAAATATTGACAAATTCCCAGAGGCTGTCCATTGGAAACGCAGCAGCTCCGCCCTGTGGTCACTATTGAAATAGCAATCATGGTTTGAGTTTGCAATTTTGCAAACTCAAACTTTGCAAAATTGCTCTGCCTTCCACGTGTAAGGTCTAAAAACTGTGTGTTTTTGACAGTTCAGGGAAGCAGAGGTTAAAAACACATGCAAGCTGTAGAGCGCAATCATGAAAAAAATAGGCTCATTTCACTGGATAGGCTTCCCAAATTACCCACATTATTAAATTGCCCTCTGGTGGTCACTTTACATTTTGACAATAGTTTTTAGTTCTATGCAGTTTAAGACTTTTAGAATTATCATTTCATCATAAAGCAAATGCCTAATAAATGAGATCCTTAGTTTTGTTGTTGTTGTTGTTGTTGTTGTTGTTGTTGTTGTTGTTGTTGTTGTTTTCACCAAAAGAACAGTATATAAATGCAATAGGCCTTCTTTGTGACAATCAAAATTAAAACACATTAGTTTTTGAGCTGAAAGCAGTGTTCTTCTGATTGGCTGTGCTCAGGTGGTCCGCTCCAGTTTTGCTGTTTAAAAAATCCGTTCTTAAGCCGTAATTGTAGCAACAACAAAAAGAGAAGAAGAATGCAAATGGATATTAACAATAAGGTGAACATTTTTTGGAAAGCAAGGAAGTAGCTTTTGGTGCATGAAAATTAGCTACTTCAGCTTTAATTTGTCAAAATTAAAGTACTTTTCTGCAGATTATTCTAGACATGATGAAGCTATAAGCATTCAACTCAACTGTAACCACCCACTTTGTGTTTTGTAAATAAACAAAATCATGTCAGGGTGCTGGGGTGAAGTATTTTTGATCTTATCTATATAGCATTTTTACAGTGCCACATAATTATATAGCATAGGGTGGTATGGTATGGTTTGAAACTGTATAGAATAGTTATAGTATAGCAGAGCCTAGTAGAGTAGATTACATAAAGAAGAGTACCTATAGCATAATAGTTCTGAGTATTGTAATGTCTTTGGGACAAGTGTGGATGATGAAATGATGAAACTCGCGAGAAAATTGCAGACAGGACAGTACAAGTACATCAGAATACCACAAGCAATTGGCAGAAAAGAAAGCTGTTACAAGTCAAGTTCTAAGAAGCCAGCTCAATGACAAGAGCAAATTCTGGGCAATACACACCTCCACCCTGCCCGTGATCACTCAAATGGAGGTGCCATCTCAAATCTATTGCTCTGAGACTGAATGCTGCCCGTAAAGAAGGTGGCTGAGGCCTAGTGAGTGTCAGAGCTACACTGTCCAGAATGAAACACTCCAAAAAAGGAAAATCTATAACTTAAATAAATTGGCTTAGCATAATAATCCTAAAAAACAAATTTTAAGATTTTTTCACTATTTGCCTTGTTTTAAGATATTCTATCCTGATTTGTATCTGTTTTATGCCATAATTGCTTGAATCAAGAATAGATTTGCTTAAAAATCTTGTCAAGAGTACTTGAAAGTAGCATTTTCTGCTCAAAACATCTAGGTTAGTCAAATGGCACTTTAGTCACTGGAAAACCTTTTTTGCAGTGTACAACAAGAACAAGACCCCAACAGATGGGGAGTTTCTACATGGTATGTAAAACAGAAACATAATTACAGTGACTGATTTCTAAAAAGAGAGGAGGATCGAAGCAGAAGGACAGCATAAGCACTCATCCACTCAAGGCTGGTGCTATTCAAATTGCAGCTTGGGGGCCAAAGGCAGCCCACTAAGCCGTACGTTTCGGCCGATTGCAAAAAAAATGGTGGACCTTCTGAAAAACTTTGCCCATTGGTGAATGTAATTGAATAGAACTGGCGTATGCTGTGCAAAAAAGCTCCTGAGACAATCCAGTGCATAACTGCAAGGCTTGAGACGCAGAAAGCATCATGGATCTCACATGGAATATGGACAGAACCATACTTCAAATTAGGAAACACCTCCAAAGGTGGTAGAGTAAGATCCTGTGGCTTCCAGATGCAGACTGACAGGATAGTAATGGGAAACCAAACAGCCATTGTGGTGTTGGATAAATAGCAGAGGAAAACTGTTGTGGTTGACACAATTGAAAACAATACCCAGTAATGGCAACAACGAGAAAACGCACATTTCTTGATAATCTTACATCTCATTTTGAACACAAAAAGCCTATGACAAGACAAAAGAGCATATCTATGTTGGTGAAAAGTAGACACAATGCTTGCATAGGAGGGCTAATTTAGTTAGTGGTTTGAGGACTTTTAACTATATAAAATATACACATACAGTATATTTTGTTTTCCAATGGCAATAGTGTAAGTTTAATTCTGAAACAAATGGTCTTTGCAGCTGACTCTAACTCACAAATAAATAGTGAAAGCTGATTGCTTTACATCTAATGCAAATGTTTGTTTCTGTGTTTACATCCCTTTGGCCTAACATGCAGGGGGTCGAATACAAAGCAGAGACAGCATTGTCTACCAGTTTCAACAGTGTGTTATTATGACAAACACACATTAGTGAGTTTCTCAAACAAACATAAAAACAAACAAACATTTATTACCCCTGAAAATGCCTACATGTCATTGAGAATAAGAGTGGAATAGTGAATATTCCATTCACACTGTTTTCAGACTAATTCTCAGAACATGTGACACAGCTCTCATTCACAAACTCATGTTCTGTGAATTGAACACTTTCAACCTTTTCATACGTGTTGACATGTTTATCGTTCACCTGTTTGTTTTGATTAACTGCAAAAAGAAAAAAAAAATCTCGAGCCAAGACCAAACAGCAAAAAATTTGCTGGATTCAAAATAAGGAAATGGTGAGCAGAGAGTGAGGACTATATTCATGTATAAACATAGACAAAATATATTTCCAGTGTGATGTTGGTTTACAGTTTTTCTTTTTTGCTTTGACACTTTTTTGAAACTTGGTTTAGTTTGATCACTTGAAACTTTTATCTGAACAAAGGCTGAGGTGGTCTGAACATTTGCTGCAATTTTTAGTCATTTACAGTTTTCAAGTTGTTTCTCGGGAACAGCTCACAAGTCTCATTCACAAAGTCACGTGTGAATTTAGTTCGTTTCTCCAACAAAGTGCACAGGTGGCAAATGACAGCCATAACATTTTATACACAAATTCAAGCACCACCTAACATAGCAAGGAACAATGCAAGATCAAACTGCAAAAAAAAAAAAGAATATTAATCAAAAATGGTGAGCAGAGTAAAGGCTATAGGAACGTATCAAACATAAACTACCAAAACATATTTATCCAGAGTGATTTTGTTGTAAACGACATGTCACACAAACTATGTATTATAAAGTGTTGATATGTTTTCTTTTTTGTTTTACATTTCTCAACCATCTTTAGAAAAGTATAAATATTTGAGTAAAATGTATAAATGTGTATTTTTTATTATTAATATGCTCTTTATATTTACTTTAGAAGAAAAATGAAAAACAGACACACACACAACTCTTATAGAAACAAATTCATATGTGTGAAGTGGGAAACTATTTGCAGACTAAACTGAACCTTTGGTCATTTTGTCATGAAATCAGGACTGAAACTTCTAAGCTGCAGAGGAAAAAACAACAACAAAAAACAAAACAAAAAACCAAACAACAACACATAAATACACCTGAGCAATGTTAGAGTTTTGATGGTAAAACTGGCTTGTGGGAGGATTTTCCAGTTTTTAAACTCTATGCAAGTTTATATTTTGCAGATACTATAACAACGTAATGATAATGTAATATATAACAATACAAAAATAACTCTTGTTGTCACAAAAGTATCGGACTTGACTGGATCATAGGACTGTAGTTTTGACTTTTGTTCATAAATATTCACATTGTAGATGATCATAGGACTACTTATATTACCCACATTATTGGCATAGTATAGTCAATGGCCTTCATCTTATCGGCTGTCAAGCTTTTATTTGTCACTCAACACTACTGTGGTTTATTTGACCTTTGAACACCCAGTATGAGTTTTACACAGACTGTTATTCTGTAACCACCTTCTCATTGTAGTGCAGGTTTTTCTTCAGGCTTGAGGGGAAATTCTATTATTACAGCTATAGGCTTAAATCTTAAAATCATCTGAGCATCTAACATTTACTGTCTACGCAAAATTAGAAGAAACCTTACTTAGATGAGAATAATGCCTATCTGGCACAATCTTAGCTTTGATTCAGTCTGTTTTCAACTTTAGTGCGTTTTATTCGCTTATTAAAATAGACCTAATCATTACAAATCTACACAATCCCTCTAAATCATGTGGTAAGACACACACTATTCATTTGAACTAATTTGGAAGTAAATATTTCACCCTGTCCAGTGTTGTACCATCGATGAAAAGACCTGTTGAATGGATGAATGAAAAGCTCCGGCTACACGTGATACTTGTTTCGTAATTTAGTAGAATATTTATGAGCGTGTGGGTACATTACTACGAAACTACGGCACGCGTACTGATTGGTAGAAATAAACGCGACGTCTCATCTCTACTCACGTTTTCTATCGCGAGTCATCCTCTTATATAAATTCTCGTCGAGCCTTTTCAATCGGCCATTTCGTCGGTGCAGGCCATCAGCCGTAAAGGGCAGTGGGGTATATCTTGATCTGGTAACCTGAAAGCAACACCAAGAACCGCACAATGAGTGAGACGGCCATTTCTTTCGCCAAGGACTTTTTGGCCGGTGGTATCTCCGCCGCCATCTCAAAGACAGCCGTCGCTCCCATCGAGAGAGTCAAGCTTCTCCTTCAGGTGACGCTGCCTTCCGGATGTAGCATTGTGGCTAACCGGCTAGCCCTCTACGGTTTCTCTTAACTTTGTTACTGTGTGTCTTTATGGATAGTTGCTGCACGTAGCAGACCAAAATACAGCTTATAGCCGTGTTAGCAAAAAAAATCTTTAGTGTTTCTCGGTGTTGTGATGAAAAGCCTGGGTTTATCATTGAATGGTACATGACCTACAGGAGCTTTGAAGCAAATGTTAGCATCCCACGTTAACCTTAGCCGATGCTGCTAGCCAACAAAGGACAAACCCTGAGCTGACTTCGGAACACTATGTTCTAACTGTGTAAACCATTTAGTTATTTGGCCAACTTATATCGATCACTAATATATCTGTGTATGTCGTGTGTATATATATTAACATTATTAAAATGAATAATCGAGGACTACATCGTACTGGAGCTAGCTTGAAAGTAATTTGCTAAGGCCCGGCAAAATCTTGTGCTGCCCAGTCATCAGCTTTCTCTTTCATTTAACTCTTTCATTAGTTTTGAGCAGTTTGTGTTATCGCGCTACTGCCTTTAAAATATATATTATTTTAAGGTTAAATTATTATTAGAAAGTTATTGTATTTTAGTCATTAACTAATCTTTAACAAGACATCTGTAATAAACATTTATATTGTGTAATTAAAGTTGTGACATGCTACAGGTTAGTCTTGCCAAGGTCACAACAATGATCGTCTGCAAGAGGTCACTTGTGAAGCTGGCATTAACCCTTTAATTTCTTTTACAGGTCCAGCATGCAAGCAAACAGATCACCGCTGACAAGCAGTACAAAGGTATCATCGACTGTGTTGTCCGTATCCCCAAGGAGCAAGGATTTCTGTCCTTTTGGAGAGGTAACCTTGCCAATGTCATCAGATATTTCCCCACCCAAGCCCTGAACTTCGCCTTCAAGGACAAATACAAGAAGATTTTCCTTGATGGTGTCGACAAGCGCGCTCAGTTCTGGAGATACTTTGCTGGCAACTTGGCCTCTGGTGGAGCTGCTGGTGCCACCTCCCTGTGCTTTGTGTACCCTCTTGACTTCGCCCGTACCCGTCTGGCCGCTGATGTAGGGAAGGCCGGAGCCGAAAGAGAGTTCAATGGTTTGGGCGACTGTCTGGTAAAGATCTTCAAATCTGATGGTCTGCGAGGACTGTACCAGGGATTCAATGTTTCCGTGCAGGGCATCATCATCTACAGAGCTGCTTACTTCGGCATCTACGACACAGCCAAGGGTGAGTACTAGACTAACGTGGTGCTTAATTTTCAGTGCTTAATCTCTAAATGCATGTTTATTTCTTGTGCAGGTATGCTCCCAGACCCCAAGAACACCCACATATTGGTAAGCTGGATGATTGCACAGACTGTGACAGCTGTTGCTGGTCTTACTTCATACCCCTTTGACACTGTTAGAAGACGTATGATGATGCAGTCAGGACGTAAAGGAGGTCAGTTGCATTCTTTAAAAAAAAAACTTGTATTGATATGTTATCGATGTTTGCATTGTTTTAATTATTTCCTTTTCTTTCTCTCATTCAGCTGACATCATGTACTCTGGCACAATTGACTGCTGGCGTAAGATTGCACGTGACGAGGGTGGCAAGGCTTTCTTCAAGGGAGCCTGGTCCAATGTCCTCAGAGGCATGGGTGGCGCCTTTGTGCTGGTGTTGTATGATGAGCTGAAGAAAGTCATCTAATTCCTATTGTCACATCACTGTCTAAATTGGCTAAAATGTAATATCTTTCCATTTTTATGGACTCAACATTCTGCCTTATTTATGGGAACAAAACTGTCACCACTAGCTGTGGGCGATGGCGATTCGTTGGCTGTAACTTGTAACTATGATTTTAAAACGTTCCAAACCCTCTGTACCAATGTCATTCCTATTAAAAAAAACGGATACCTCTTGTCTTTCACTAGATTTGTATGGTTCCAACTTGAATAAATGTATTCTGGGAACAAACTTAACCATTGATCTTAAGTCTCCCTCAATGGCACGAGAAGGGCGTTCACTGGCTAATGAAATGCTAATGAAAGTGGATTACAACTCTGCTAAATTTACCAGTGCTTATCTCCTTTAGCCTCTGTGTTAGTTGGTGCACAACTCCTATCCTTTACTAGGGCCCTGCCCCACCCAGCATGGCGTTTGCATCTTGGAGAACCACACAAATTGCTCTAAAGTCAATAATGCTTCTTTTAAAAGGCATTTTATACTGTAGCGATTTATCTGCATAATTGGGAGATTAGAATGTGCTATTTATATTGTGCTTTACTAACTCTCATTAGCCTTTTTCAGTAGCAGCTTGTATTAACACAATTTTGTCCTGCCCTGGTTTTGCACCATTCTTGTCATAGTTGGAATAAACTGGGGTTGGACCCGACTAGTCACTCTTTTTAACACTCTCATTTTTATTTATGTTGTAAGTGGTCTTATGTGTTTATGGTTGGTTTATTTTGCATGAACTGTGAAATGCACACTGCCAAATGCTGGGGACGGAAATATTCATGGATTATGGCCATGAAAGTTCGGCAGTCAGTAGCAAAAAATAAGTAGTACAGTAGAGGGCGCCCATGTCTTTCAGATTTCTGCGTTTCCTTTTAAAGCACATGCTGGCGAAAGGTTTACTCACCGCGAGTAGCGCCACACACCCATCCCAGAGTGCGTCACTGTTTACACAGACCTATGCCCGTATTTCTTGATATTTAGTTAAAAAAAAAGTTAACTCTAAACATGTATTTCAGTTATTATATAAAAACTCGCAATAAAAGAATACAAATTAAAACTATTTTCATAAGGCCTATACATACTGTGTACCTTGTGCAAAACATTTTTTCCTCTTTTTTTTATAAGTTTGCACTAGCAGTTTTGCAAAAGATTTTTTTTATTTTTTATATACATATATATGTAAAAAATAAAGGAGACACCAAACTTTCTGTGAAGTACAGGAAAGTACTAGTTTTTATTCCTTCATAATCAAACTTCACAAACAGCTTGAACTTGTACAATACCTCAGAGAGTGAAAATTACAAAAAAAGTGCTGGTAACATTTACAAAAATCATCCTTACTTAGCAACAATCAGTTTATTCTTCCACACTTTTTTAGTCTTTTGTATTAAGGCTTAATACTTCTGTATAAAGTATATGCAAGATAAGTCTTCACAGTTTTTCGAAAAAAGTCACAATATTATGTAACATAATGAAGCTTTTACGGCTATTTTCTTTATAATAACAAATACACATCACTGGTAAATATATGTGAAATACAGGGCTTATTGTAAAATGGCAAGTAATGATACTGTTTGCAGAGATAAACTGATTCCACACGCGTTTATAGGAAAGGGTTGACATACCATTGCTTTAACTGAACAAAGAGGAAAAAGAAAATGAAAAGCAGAAAACACGCAGGAGATCGCCTCTAAACTTTGGCACATCCCATGAAACAACTTCACAAATATGTGTCTGACAATTTTGGAAATTATATTGTATAGAAGAAGAGCTTCAGTGAAACATGCTGGGTTGTAAGGTGCTAAATCAGAAATTTTACAATGCCAGCCTCTTCGCTCTCATGGCCCGACATGAATAAGGTGCATTCGTAAGACTAAAAGCATGTCGTTTTTTGTTTTTTTTTTCAACAAAATGTGATAAAAACCAGATTTGAAAAAATGACACAGATTGACCAATAGTCTTGAGGCGACCTCTTAAATTCATGCATTTCAATGGAAGAGAGTGTGACTCTCCTGCAGGTTTCTTACTTCTAACTGTGGTATGTGAAAGTAAAAGCTGTACTGTATGTAATCATCATGGTACGTGTTTTTTTCTTTTTTATCATTTTTATATATTTTTTATTATTGTTGAAATTGTGACAAACTTGATAAGGAGATGGGATTGAAAACTGAATGCTGAACTAAGCCAAGATATATTCACAAGATCCTCTAAGCTGCACTGGTTTACAGGTCAACAGATGAGAGCTCTAGCCCTAAAACTTACCAATTCACCCTCATGCATACTGTACGGTTAAAGTGACGCAACAAGCTTGCTTAAATAGTCCACATCACAAAAAGCAATTTGGTTTTTAGTGCAAACACAATTGGCTGGCTTCAGCTTCTCAATAATTACAAGCTCACCAAGGAGATTACAAGAAGGCACATACTTATGCTTCCTCTAACACGCAACATATTTAGACAAACCGCAACATCTTTCAACAACACCACAAAGCGGTGAAAACAGGAAAGCTACTACATCCAGATAATGGTGAAATTTCACTGAATTATTGTCAAAATTTACACCAATGACAGAAGGTCAAGAGTGACAGGTGTTAAGTGACCTTGTTTGAAAATGGATGGAGACAGAATTCTCGACTAATGAAGATGAGATAAAGGTGCATTTAGTTTGTTTTTTCCTCAAAGATGTGTGTTTAGTTATTAGACTTTTAAAGCATCCTGGACAAAATGGAGAGGTGTGAATGACAGTGGGCAGCTGGTTTGTATTTTGGTTTTTGGTGGTATTACGTACAGTACGTATGTATGTTCTCTGAAAGATGGAAAATGACAGCTATGTGATGAAGACAGAATTACAAAGTGATTAATGGGAATCTTCCCTCATGCATCCCCATGTCTTTCTGATTTACAAGAGCGGCTTGATTTGTCCAAAACAACCACAAGGAGGAAACAACAGTTTTTTTAATGTAATGCCCCTCAAAACATTTTTGGACACTATTACTCAAGGGATAAGTGCTGGATAATATCAAAAACTGCTACGTACAATAACACACAAATGTGCATCTCTAAAAACCAATTCTGTACCTTTCAATACAAAATAAAAATAATCACCATTTACTCAGCATTCCCACTGTGGGCAGACGACCGTCAGATATCAGTGAATTATATTGCTTTTTGAAGAACGAAGACCAAAAAAAGTCTAGTGCAAATCTCTTTTCTGGTTTGAGAAGTGGCAGCTGATGCAAAAAGAGACATTTTTTTTCTATACGCAACAACCAGATGAATGGGATCAGTAGATTGCTGTCAAGTGGTATCCCTTATGTCAGTACAAAAATGATCAGAATATGCAAGAATTTGGAAGGAAAAATATTCCATTTCATGGGTGACCCCTTAATACAAATAACCATCTCAAAAACAAAACAAAGAAAAAAAAAGAAAAATCCATTGTCTTCCATCTACAGACTGGTGTTAGATCGGCCATTTTTTGTGCAGTTCTGTCCATCAAAAAACATCTCAACTTGGAAAATGTTGTCAAATCTCCCTCCAGTCCAGTGTTTGACAAATTACATTACAAAACGTTCCTTGCACATTTTTCAAAACAGCAGTCAATACATTTCAAACAAGCTTGTCTCATAACAATAATAATAATATAATAATAAAATACAAAGCAACTTGGAGCATAAATTATTCAAAACAACTGACAACACGTTACTGCAGCATATATTTCAGGGTTTGCTTAGTTGTGATGTTAAAACTATACCGTGACTACAACAGCTCCACTTCCGCCATGTTTTGAAAAGGGCAAATGTTTTTGCCAGGGTAATAATAAAAATAGCAAGCTAACATAGGCAAAAAATAATAAAACTAATAAAATATACACATCTCACAATTCAACTCAAGTGCATTTTTTCTTTACAAAAGCATCTACACACAATATATGGCAGCAATAAGCTTGACAACAACCTACCAGAGGGACCAATATCGTCCAATGTGATTTTTGTCCTATTTTCGAGCATTAAAGATACAAATATACAGCAGATTCATCTACTCAGATCAATCTTTGAAATATTGTCAAATTCTGCCAAACATTTTACATTCATTTTGCAGTTCTGAACTGCTTTTATAAAAATAGATAAATACATTTGACCATATTTGGACCGCATTGTAGTTTTCCGTGTGGTTTCCACTTTTTTGGAAAATGAACTGTAGTGGATTGTGGCTGGCACTGATTAATGCTTTTGATCTGAGTTTAAGTCGAAGTTTTATTTTTTTGAAGCAAGTTGTGTATGATTCGTTCTTTTTTGGCTTCAGAAACAACCTACAAATATGTGCAAACTCAAAATCTTGGTCCATCTCAAATATATAAATGGCTAAATGCGTTCCAAGTTGTGTTTAGGGAGTCTAAAACACCAGGAGATTACAAACTAAAATGTAAAAGAAGTCAAAACTAAATGTGTGCTAGAAGTATGTAGAAAATTCAACCAACGTAACCTCATTTTGCCTTTTCACTGCGTCCGATTTGTTTTCTATTTTTGTTGCATTTCTAATAAAAAAAAAAAATCTATTTTGGTCTACAACAGGCAAGTTACAACACAACCAATAGTGATCAAGTGACAAAACATGGATAGACTTTGACAAGCACCCGGCATAAAGACAAACGCACCGGACTAAAGCGTCTCTAGCCTGATCACAACAAGAGCAAAACTGTCCTCTAGAAAACTTAAAAACATCTGCACTCTCTTTGGTTTGGGAGCAAAAACATTGTCTAAAACACTTTTGTCCACCGTCACCACATTACTATGGCCCCATTCACTCTGGCTGCTCTGACGTGTGAGCCCAAACAAGCACCAAGAATGCCAGTCCGCCCAGAGCCCGGCCCGGAGACCCTCTTACGAGACGAAAACCTCGCCACCACTGCATTGTAAACTATGCAATAAAAGACAATGCACATTTTTTAAACAGTCTCCCACAAAAGATGTACAACAAAATGCTGGAAAATTGTATCTCTTTCCTTTGCAATGTGGAAAAACAAGATCGCCAGACAAGTAGCTGGAATGTTCTGGACAGGAATGCATGTGTTTTACAATACAGGAGGCTGGACCGAGCTGAGAAGACGGCGACAATAGTAGACTACTGTAGGTGTAATCTTGAACGGCAGAAATCCACCTCAGAAAACACAAAAGCCTTTAAAAGCAGACAAAGAATCGTACAGACATGACCGCAGAGAAGTGACCAGCAAAAAAAATAGTAAGAACTGCATGTTTTGAGAAAGCGTTGTTGTAATATATCATAGACTATAGTATGTTATAGCTTAAATCGCTGCGTAAAGCTCATTGAGAACTACAATCTGGCTGTGTGGAGTGACGTGGAGACTGATGCTGTATTGTTGTAGGATGACAGGGACTCGCTATATCACCTTGCCTATATTTTCAATGTTTTCTATTAGGTCTATATGAAATAAAATGAAGTGTGTGTCTTTGTAAATCATAGCTCTTTTCTCCTATTGGCTGAAAGTATGAAAATTGTGGAGGATTGAGAAAGTCAAAATTAATTAAAAAAATAATAGTAATTTCAATGTTTTTTTTTTTTTTCTCCCCAGTTTGCCGTTATTTGCTATTGTTTTAATTAAAAATAAATTTGGCAGAGAACAGTGGCTGGAGAAGGTGAAGGCAGCAGCTCTGGTAATTGGTCCACAGGGAGTGTTTTAATAAGCCAATCGCAAAGCCTTTTATCTCACTCATTTTTGAAACCACCCAAATTGTGTGGCTATTTTTCCACCATATTCTCCGAGCTTTTCAAGTCCCAATTAACCAATCACTTAAATCCCTCCCTGTGCAACATTTCTGCGGCGTTCATTTATTGTTCGCCAAAATGTCTTCCAAATAATTTAGGAAGAAAAATAATAATTGCTTTTTTTCTTGCTCTGAGCTTGTCTTTTACAAATCCCATAAGAATAAAAATGGGGAAATCATAACTAAGAAAAAAAAAAGCTGTTGATCGTCTGAAAATGTATGAATTGTTGGAGGGAGGAGACCAGTGGCTTGCATGTGGAGAGGTTTACTACAAAGGTCAATAGGTCATTCACGGACCAATCAGAACCTGTTACTGCAGCTGAAAAACCTTCCTGTTACAGTAGAAACCAGAGGAGCCACTGACATCACTTGTTGCCATGCAAACTTGGAAATATCCATTCCCAAAAATACACTGGATTTTTGCCAAGCGGTGTGTGAGTGTGTGTGTGTATTACAGGCTGTGGATGCGTTTGGCTCCCTCTGGTGGTCAAAAAGCGCCACTGAGCCTTTCCCCCCTCGCAAATACAGTACAGTACAGTATATGGCTTCTTTGCGGCTTCAACCTAAAATGGCATTTGTAAACGGCAAGCGAGCAATGAAAAATCACTTTCAAAATCCTCCACGTTATGTACAGTTGACATAAACTTGTATGGATAAATCCTCTGAATATTTAAAGGGTTCTAAGGGGATCACGACCAGCAGGTTTGTAGTATAAATATTCTGTATCTGTATAGCTGTGCAATGTAGGAGAGAAAAACTATGACTCCTCTGTTATAGTTGCTGTTTTATGTACGGATAGGCACTTGATAGGCATATTCCCTATATCCCAAAAGGTATTGTATACTCTCAAACTATCTGTACTCTTTCTGTGTGGACACCATGACTTAAATATATATCTGTATTCACTATAATGCGTAGTATTGTAGAAGGACAAAGATGCAGTGAACTGTATTTCAAAGTAAAAGATGTATATGCAGACAGACAGGTAAAGACGGACGTTTTTTCTAAATGTTCCAACATGCCCCTAAACCCTTTTTTACTGTTTTTCCATTTCCTTGTTTTGTTATGTATATTATGCATATATTATAGTACAATGTGAAAATATTACTATCCAGTTGCGTGAAGCTATGTATAAACAACACCACTATTATCACCAGAAATCAAAAAAACAAAGCAGGAAATAAACTATGAATTAAACATACGGCAAGCAGGACAACATTGTATTGTAGACCCTGTGTTTCTACGCTAAGATAAACAGAACAGTAATATATTGGAGACACATTACAAACAGCTGCAGGCTCAAGGCTATTATCTACTCAATATGTATTTTGTTCTGGAAAAATATGGTACAGTTTGCAAACATAAACTATTTTTTCGTCAAACTAACAACTATAAGAAGCACGATTAAAGAGTATTTTCTGGATGTTTTTTTTTATATGTTTTTTTTGCAATATGTAAAAAGATGACCACGACAAGTAGCTGAAGCAGAAGGATAATATAATATATGGAGAGTGTGATGTCAAAAGAAAAAACGGATTCATGGAGAAGGCCAGGGATTTTTTTTGCTATAGCACAGTTTTAACACTAGACAAGAGTTCTTTCCATTTACTTCGAAAGCCCGCTCTGCTATCAAAAACACCACTATGATACAACAAGACAAGCGGACAAGTTATTAACGCTCGTCCGGATCAAATTGGCTACTTTTGATATTCTGACACAAAAAGGAAAAAAAAAAAAGTGGAACAACTGATTGTAGTGGACGTCTGAAATTATGAACACTGAGCTACTTAACTTACTACTGTGTTTAGACCAATGATACAACAAAGCTGGTTGAACTATAGCTACAGTCAATAGTGCATTTTTGATATATGTGTTCACACAAAAAATATCCAAAAAAGTTACGGTGCCATGAAGGAATGCTAGGTAACATGCGCTGAAAAATTCTCTGCCTTTGCTTTTTTTTTTCTTCCTTTTTTGATATATGGTTTTGGCAGTGTTAAACTTGAAACAGACAACTTCAATGAGCTGTGTGCCAGAAAAAACATGTGGCAATACTGTTGGAAAGAGAGATTTCGGCAGTTGCTTATAGTATAATCTATTTAGTGCATTGTCTGTTAAGGCAAGAGATTCACCCTCCACGTGCTGTGTAGAGACAAATATAGCACTACTACTAGCATGCAGCAATATCACCGTCCTGGCAACAGCTACAACAAGAACCATACACTTTTTTAGGTTTATATGCAGACCGGAAAAGACAGGCCCAATCAAATGTTCAACAATGTGCTACTTTGTAATCCACGGACCACCCAGTGTTTCCCTCACACACGTACAGTCTATAGTAGCAGTTAGTCAGCCTCGGAACAAGTGTCACAGGCGATCTATGAGCCCGAAGAAAGAAAGGATTTGGAGAGCTGCTTCTCATAGTACCTGTGCTGCATATTGCAACGGAAGCCCTACAAGTTGAGATACACCACTTATCAACAGTTTGATTAGGCTGACGACACACGGACACTCACACACAAACACTAAGGACTGTGCACAAAGGGACAGATACTGAAGAAGCTGCATTCCTCCGACACTACAGAGGTCTAGGACACAGAACTGTATGTGACACACAGAGCATAACTATTATTTATATCGCCATTATTAGCTCCACTAACTGAGCTGGACTCACGTAGGATTAGAATTGTTGTTTGGATTGGATGTTTTAAAGACAATTCTGCTTTTTAAAATATAGCAAAAGGTTTATAGGGAAGTGATGCCATAAAATAATTATTCTAGACATTTATGAGCACAAATTAACGGTAAAATCAAATGCTTGCATTCTAACAACACAGATATGTACTGTAAGTAAGTGCAAGACCTACGTAATATTGGAGTATTGAAGTCTACAACCAATGTTGAATGAACAAAAAATAATGTTAACGTCTTTGTTACAGTAGTGCACTTATTGGTTTAAGCAGTGCAACATATATGCAGGAAAATAATGCAGTCCACTTATCAAAGATAAAAAAAAAGTTTTTTTCCTTTTAAAACTGAATAACAGGAAATTATTTATACGCCCATTGGAGGAAAAAAAAATATGTTAAGCACAGGTATTTAAAGAAATTGTGCAAAAAAGCACTTTTTCAGACTGTGCGGCATGTCTTTATAAGACCACCTTATGCTGTTAGTTATCTTAAAACAATGCAACTGTGAAAGAGTTGACTCACACAATCGAGCTACTCCTTCAGATTGCAGTTGCATGTGTGTGTTTGTGTGTGTCCCACTTAGAATAGACAATACAAAATGATTATCACTAAAGCTTCAGATGATGTCATGCATGAAGACATTTAATGTCCAGTCTACTCTGCACATGCAGTGACTCGGCTGTAGAAAACAGGAATGTATACAACTGTCTAATGTCTACACCGTGTGGTATTTCAGAAACAAAGCTACTTGTTTTCCTTCGCGCCTCTAATTCCTCTCACAACGTCGCAGGCCATTTGAGCCTCGGGGAGAGCCAATCCATCAGGCGCAATTAGCTGCCAGCTGCTAAAATGGCTCTGTGATCGTAATGAACAGGTTATACAGCGGCGCCAGGATCACGGTGGCATTTATTTTCAATTCAAATTTGATTCAAATTGAAGTTGTCCCTCTTTAACACCATTTGAATCAACAAGTAGCCTATCCCACTCCTTTCTATATCACTAGATTATCAAATCAAAACAATGGAGCAGAGTCCAAAGCAACAATTGTGAAAGGAGTTTCTTTTTTCTCTACATCCCATAACAGTCAGGTGCAAGTGAAGAGCAGCAGTCATGAAGAAGAATCACATATTTGAGCCTGCCATAACTGTGGATGGAAAAGGCTAATGTCTGCAAAACAATTTTTCTCATTCTAAAATGGAAGAGGTCTAGCCTTAACAGTCTTTAAAGATATTAGTGGCAGTGTATGCAATGAATTCAACTTCAAACTTCAGAAAAAATAATTTTTGCTCAAATAATTATCTTCACACCTCAATTTAGTAAACAAAAGCATTAAATGCATGGAGAACAATTATAAACAGAAATGTCGCCTCCCTCTGATAGGACGAGACACTTCTCTAAGATGACTGTTAGGAACTATTCAAAAGTTGCATTGTAATCCCTTAATAACATGGGAATACATTGAACCATTGTCAAATTAACTACTCTTATTTTATTTGACAGAAGGCAATCTTGTGACCATCAGTGTTTTTAGAGGGAATAACTCCACCCACCGATCTGCTTATTGTTGTTGTAAATGGTACCACAGTAAGCTTGGACACCGAGTTTCCAAACTGGTCAGTATGGGTTTTTCGGCTGCCGTGAGTTTGACTTCAGGCAGCTCTCTCTCTCTCACACACATACACACACACACACGCAGGATTCGCACAGCACACCGTACACTCACCCACACTACAGTGTGTCTGTGTGTCTGTGATCACTCTAGGCCTTTCGGTAGTGTTCAACACATAAATCAGGATTTAGGAAAGCATACATTTAGAGGCCTGTAGTTAGGATCCATCCAGTAGATCAATATCAAACTACTAAGCCTTAAGGCCACCATCAATTTTTTCTTTTAGAATAACAGAAAAAAAATTGGGAAACTTAATGTGCCAGTGTCTATACTCATTTTTCTTCATACATCAAAATAAGAAAATGAAAATCTAGTGCCATTTATTTGTCATTCTTTCTAAAAAAAAAAAAAAGTTTATCTATTTGTACTTATCCATCAGGGACATGCTTTCGCATGTGGTCATTGAAGTTTTCAATTTGCTCAAACTTGACGGGGCAGACGGAGCACACATAGGAGGTCCCTTCTTGGCAGCTCGCCTCAGCAGCAACGCCCACACCCGTCCCTACTCCTGCGCCCACGCCCGCTCCTCCTCCGACGGGCATGGCTAGGGCCACCACACCCGCCCCGGGCTCGGGCACCGTCATGGGCATAGACACAGGGCCAGGTGTCCCACCTGCATCCGGCATGCCAATCCCCATCACCGATCCCCCGGCGCAGTGCAGGGCCATGTGACGCTCCAAGAGCGTTTTGTGGGAGAACTTCTTCTTACAGATGTAGCACTCGTAGGACTTCTCACCACGGTGAAGGCGCATGTGCACGTTGAGCGAGCTCTTCTGGGTGAAGCGCTTGTTGCAGATGCTGCACTGGTAGGCGCGCACCCCTGTGTGTGTCACCATGTGTTTGATTAAGTAATCCTTCAGGGAAAACGAGCGCCAACAGATGCTGCACTGATGGGGCTTCTCACCTGGAGTAAACAAGGACACAGCGTTAAGGCCAAATAAAGGACACTGCAAAAGGACAATTAGAAACTAAGGTGCATTTGTCATATGTCTGTGTCCCCTGTTCTTCTTGTTCAATTCTACAATTATTTTTGCTAAGGTGGGGTTTACCTGGCTCATGTAACTGAGAAACTCAAACTCAAATGCAAAGTAGACCCAAAAAGACATTTTCTTTGTTTTTACAACAGCTCCTTTTTTCTGTCCAAATTGAGAAGGTGAATTCTCGTTTTAGTTTGTGAAGGGTGCATCACTGTGCATTTGGATGCAAAAACGAGAGTGAGAACACAGGTGTGTTATTATAATGATCAAAGTGAGACATATGTGAAGCAGCCAGTAGAGATTTGGTTCAAGGCGAATGGTAAAGCGACTGGAGTCCTGCCAGTGGCGTTGGCGCCACATAAACGATGTAACAGCTTTAACTGTAAACTTTAGCAGTAACACGCAGCCTGCAGCCAGACGTGTTACTTTGCCATCGGAGGCGCTCACCTCGGGCTAGAATTATTTAAACCTGTGTCATCTTGCTACACCAGAAGATCTGTTAAGTCCTGCGCTAAAGAAGTGCTTTTCATTCCCATAAAGCACACCTTTATGAAGTATGAAATATTTTATCTTTTATTAAAAGAGAATAGCTGGATGCTTTTGCTGTTACCACATGGCAAGTGCTACATCATTAATGTCTCACACAGTGTGTCTGTGCTAATAACTTAATATGTGAAATAACACTTGCATGTGATTCTTGGAGTGAGCTGTATTCCTCTTTATTTAATCTAGATAATATCTCATGAGCAATGCAAAACAAAAATATAATATACATTAAAAATACATTTATTCATTTTTTCTCCAAGCTTAAAACACATGACATTTTCTGGTGTAATCCATATGACCACTGACTTTTGACCATGACTTCTCAGTGTAAAGCAGCAGTAAAAATCAAATGAAGTTTTGAACAGCAAAAGGGAATTATATGAATAAGGACAGCTTGAATAGGCACAAATTTTTGTGTTGTATCAAACATTTTTTTTTTCGCTCTGCCTGACATTATTGGTCACATTTTATTAGAAATCATTGTGCAAAAATTGATTTAATTTAAACATTTTGATACATTTAATATGTGTAAAAATGCTACTGAAAATGTGCACACAAACAGGGTTTACTTAAATTCAAAATGACAAACATGTAAAATTGTAAGAATCTAGATTGCACTTGCACTAACTTTTCGTGTGTTCACGCTCACCTCATAGGCGTGAACACAATCATCCAAAATTAAGTTTGAAATAATATGAATACGACTTGTGGCACAGGTCTGACTTTTGATCTGCCACCTGAGACCTGTTACAAATAGTGTTATCACACCTGACAAAGTTTCACTTTACTGTTTTAATTATTCAGAAAATTTAATTAACAGAAAGTTCTTTTGACTTTTCCTATGTAAAGACCTCAATGTCAAAATTAGCAGCAATTATTAGTTATGGTTTTATCTCTATACATGTCATTTACCTTTGTACACAATGTAAATAATAATAAACACTCCTACAGTAGCTTCCAGAAAGGCAACAAGCTAACTAATATTAAAAAGGACTCACCGGTGTGGACAAACATGTGTTTGACGTAGTTCTGTTTGGCAGTAAAGGTTTTACTGCACAGAGTGCATTCGTAGGGCTTCTTTTCCCCCTGAGTCAGTCCTGGGGCCACCGGCTGCTGCACAGGCGACTGGATGGGCAGAGGGTTTGGGAATGGAGGCATGGCGGGTGGCGGCACGGCCACAAACGGGGGCTGCTGCTGACCAGGCAGGTATAGGAAAGGCTTGCTGTTGCTGGGCTGAGGGGGAAGAGAGAAGGCAGGAAGGCACTGCCTGGGCCCATGACTTGGTTGCTGGGCACATTTAGCGTCATCTTCTGGATGTTGCTGGTGTAGTGTGGGGCACTTTGCAGGGTGTGAGACATGACAGAATTTGGCAGGGATTGCATCAGGCTACTGTCACTAGTGCTGTGGGACGTGTCTGCATCCTCCATGTCCTGGGCCTGTTCTGGAGACGAGTCATTGACTTCGATTTGCACAGAGGTGCCATCAGAGTGCTGGGACTCTCCTGCTGCCTCCCGGGTGTAGCCCGACATGTAGCTTGGGTGCTGCTCCGTGGCCTCTGGCTCGTTACTCAGAGTGGAGCTAACTCCAGAATCGAAGCTCTCTCCTTTGGACTCGCTCTCAGCTGTGTGGTCTCCGTCCTCCTGGCACTCGGACAGGGGTTCGTAACAGCCATACTCATCCACATCCTCCTGCTTAATCTGCACTCGGATGGGTCTGGACTGTTTGCGACAGTGGGTGGTGGATTCAGGAAAGCGGTCCCCCTGAAGAGAGCGCTCCTGCAGCCGGTTGATCCACGGCGGATCCTGGGGTTGGTCTTTGTGAGGTCCCAGAGCGGGGTCATAGTTTGACAACGAACTGATGTAGTGGGTGCGGTCTTGTTTGCCATTCAGCTGGGACAGATTGGTGTAGCCGTACAGCAATGTGTGGCGTTCCACATTTTGCTGTGATGGTGTTTGCATATAGCCAGACTCTGCATCACTGCTGGGTCCAGAGGTGCCAGACTCAGGCGTCCCACGAGGGGTGTCCTGCCCCGAGTCCCCGGGGATAACAGGGAAGCCCCCTGGCCCGGCCAGGCCACGTTCTGGGACACAATGCGTGTGCACTCATCAATGACTGTCTTGATCTGGAGGATGCTGGCCGCTGTGAGGATTTGCAAGGCCTCGGACTGAGACACACGCAGGATCCCACTGTACATAAAGTCTATGAGCTTCTGGATGGACTGTACGGAGACCACCGAAGGGATCTCGATGTCGCTGTAGCCCAACAGCAACTTGTCTTGAAAGAAGGGGCTCCCAGCAGCCAGCACACAACGATGAGCTCGCAGCATACTTCCATGGATTCGAACTGTCACGTCACAGAAGTGCCCACGATTGCGTTGCTCATTGAGGGTCTCGAGAACAGAGTTACTGAAGTTGTGAAGGTTGATGTTATGAATGCGCTCGGTCATCCCCTTGCAACTGAGGTCACCTGCAGCAGCAAAAAGTACACCTGACTATATGCAATTGACAAATTAACATCACAAACCAAATATTTAGATGACAGTGAATTCAAATGAGAGCAAAGTGTTTCATACGCTAAGTATTAAAACAAGGTTTCAATAGATATCGTCCTACATACTTTGACATGACTAGCTCTAAAATATTTAAGAAAATAAGACATGGCTGAAGCTTTATAACTCTGTATAACTCATACAGAAAGAGTGATATTTGCACAGGCAAGACAGTCTTCTTTATTTGGACCAGGAGACTGGCCATGTCCTGGTGCACTAGCTGTGCTGGTTTTGATGAGGTTCCCTGCTCCACCATTAGATGGAGCAGTGGGCTCACAGGACACAGGCCTCTTTTGTGTTAGCCATGTGTTCGCTGTGATGGCGCTCACTGTCTATAAGTCTGCACTGAGATGTGACCTCCTGGTCCATAACTTACAGCTTGTTTTTTTTAGGGCTGAAACAAAAAGAATGAATGCTGAATTACTTTTACACAAGATACATACTTAAAGAAACATGTTGTTACTTACAACAAAAATTATGTTGATTTTGCAAATGAAGTTGTGCAACTTTTAATAAACCAAATTTAAGAAGTGAAAAAACAAGTTTTTCTTCCTTTCCTTTTTTTTCCAGAGTGTATTTGTGTACCTATTTTGTAACCCTTTCTTTCCACAGTGACAGTAACAAATAAAGTCTATTTATAAACCCTGTTTATGATGAAATCTCGTGCAATCCATTCAAAGTAGTCTACTATACATACCATGGGCAATGTAAATGAATCCATCAATCGCCATTATAAATGCACAAAATAATGTAACAAAAATTATTAAAAGTAACTTTAAAATTTTTTTTTAATGGCATGAATTAGATCAGTGACACAAGAGTAGAAGTTGCAGTGCAGCGTACTTACAGTCCGATGCCGTGGTGAGTGGTTGGAGTTGTAGCTGGTGATGGAGGTGCTGCGGGTCAGGCGTCAGTTTTGCTGCTGGTGAGTGAGGCGGCTTCTCAGAGGCCGGCGCTGCTCGCTCTACTGTCACTCCACTCGGCCCAAATCATGTGTTGCTCTGCCACGATGTTTGGAGGGAAGAGAGAGAGGGAGAAAAAAGACAAAGACAAATCTTAATAGCACACACACACAGAGACTCAATGTTATTGCCACTCCCTTAATGAACCCGATCACGGTAGCACCAGATATCTACCCCGCAACACGCTGCAACAGATGCGTGAAGAAGAGGAGTTTTTTACACACAGACCAATGGCGGGCCTGTGCACACATGACCTCCAATTACAAAGCAAGGGTGGAAATAAGATTGTTTTTATGGTTTTGGGTTGCTCATTGGTTATCTCTGTAAATGGGCAGTAAAACCACACCCGACTAAATAAATTACTTTTAATTTAAGTGAAAACGCAAAAGATTTTTCTCAAACCAAATTTTGTGCCGCATTTCTCAGACTACAGACTCACAATCTGCTTGAGAGATAATAGAATTTCTAACACACACAAGTCATTCATTAAATACACAAGAAAAGCATTGAACAACATTAAGCATGTGACGGGCCGATTTTGGTGAGTTATCTTTTTTATACTATACCCGTCCAAACATTGGGAAAAAGTTTGACCTCGCGGCTTGGGACAAAATGATGTAAACCACATTAAAAGTCTCATGGTATCATTTAAGGTCATGCTCGCTGAAGAAGCCATGCAAAATACCCTTGTGCTCTTCAGAAACTATTCTACTTCTCTTTAGTTGCACACTCTTGTTAATGCCTTCTTTGGCTCAGTAACCATCAGTGCTGTTCTAAAAGTATTGCAAAACCACTTCGCTCATGCTTACTTTAAATTAACACTGATCTTACAGTCTCTCAGTTTGCAATTGCCACCTAACTAGATGAGAATCTGCCAAATATACTGCAGCGTTTAGGATTTGACCAGACCTGCACCAAACTGTTGGCACATACTATTCTTCTTAGTCAAACAACATCAGTCAAAAGTCACCAAAATAAATCCTTTTTGTTTTTCAACATTTTCCAAGTAAGGTTTCATAAGACATATAGTATATGTATATATTTTTAACATTTTTGTTATAAGATTTTGAAAATGAGGTGAAATTTAGAATTGAAGATTGACTTGTACGTCTCAGTTTGAACAACTAGAAAAAGTAAATATCTAGTAATGATTAGGACAGTCGGATGCCTATTTTTACATATTAATAAAAATGACACAGCAAAAGACACAGGTCACTGAGTTACACAATTCTATAGTGAGTCTGTTGACAATAAATGTAATCATACGAACTGTCACCAGACAGCACATTATATAACCAGAGCTTTTATATAAGCTCAAATGTTCTGGCCAAGTAGCAATCATTTTGGAGTTTCCAAGTTAAAGCAGTAGGACTATAAACTCACTAATAATATTCAGGAAGGCAAAGGATAAGGGCTTTGACCCTTGCTATAACAATACTAATTATGCCAGAAGTATATAAAGCAGACGACATTATGCTTACAAGCTTTAATTGTATTTGTATTTTTGTAATTGCAAAAACGAGTCTTCATATTTGACTATGCTGCACAAGCTGCCCTTAGACCACCTTCTATAATTGGACTCTCGCACACATAAGCACACAATTAAGTTTTTATAAGGTTACTGGACTTTTTAATATTTTAAACAAAGCAAATAAAGATGTTAGTGCGTTAAGGTACGAAGCTCTTTTATTCTTTAACGTAGCCACGGAAACGTGACAGGAACATTTTAATAACACACATGGGGTTATAGAGATATAATTTTCAGGTGTCAATCAAAGGCACACAGGATGTTGTAGATTTGAAACTCGCTACGGTTTTCGTTCTTGCATTTTGTCTTCGTACCACGTTTCCTTGTTTATTGCAAAAAGTGCTTTTGTTTTCTTGTAGTGTTTATGACAAATGATGATTCAGTTCTGACAAGTGAAAGCGTGCAAAGACAGATCATCCAGCGATGAGACGGGCAGTTCTTTAGAAAAATACTTTTCTATTATTCACATAGAATTCGGGACGAAACACATTTGCAACAAGATCACATTTCCTGCACCAGGTCAAAAGCTAAAATAAGACACTTCTGAACTCTCTCGCAAATTGTATCCAGGGCACATTTTTTAGCCAAACTCTGAAAACTCTTTACAAACCAATACATTTAAAACAAATGTATTCAACAAGAGAGTGATTTTTTCCCATTTTATTAGGGGAGCACAGACACATTTGCCAAAAAGCTTGAATCCACCAGCATGGCAAATATTTGACCTTTTGCTGTTTTCTCTCCTGCTGCAGGGATAGCTCGTGATGTAATTGAGGCTGGTGCCTTGGGCCTTACAGCTAACGTCTGGGACAATGCAGACATATATGTGTAGTGCGTGGCATCCTGGGCCAACAGCCGTGGAAATGCACCTGCCTGAGGGGTAACGTGAGGTGAGCTTTGGCAACAAAGGAGTAGGCCAAGACAAGCGGGCTCCAGTGGCCCAGACTGCCACTCACCACAGTGATTCCATTTTAGCCGTGACACAGTGGGTGAGCAGCAGCCAGCGCCTACCTGCAGTGAATTCTAATCAGCCCAGGGGTCTGCCTCCCCCTCCCTCCCTCTCTCCCTCCTGTACCCTGCCTCGGACTAAAGGGGCTGATGATCCTTCAAAATTAATTAGGTTCTTGTAAGAGGCGGCCATTTTCTTTCACTTATTGCTCCAACTAAAACAAATTTTTAAATCAAACTACATTCAAGGTGTGTGTTTTTCCTTGCAGTATTGATCTCCTTGTCCGTTCCTTTCTTTGTACCTGCTTCCTGTTTCATCACCTCTTTCCCCATCTTACCTCCCATCTGTCTGTCTGTCTGTCTGGCCCCCTCCGCCCCAAACACCCCTGTCTCCTTGCACCTCCCCTCCTTCCCTCTCCTCCTCCTCCTGCTCCAGCTCTGCGTCTGCCTCTGTGGAGTTCGCTGTCAATAAATCCCCAGAGGTCAGTTTGTCTGCTGGAAATCAGACACAATGCTTCAGACCGCCAGTGCAATGCATGCTCTGCTGCCGCCGCCACAACAAAGACAGTGAGGGAGGGGTTTAAGGAGGAGAGGGAGGGGGTGAAGGGGGGTGCTGTACCAAAAAAAAAAAGAAAAAAAAAGGAGGGGAGAAAATGAAGACGCTGGGGGAACACAGGCAGAGCAACTTCAGCACGCAGACTCCAGGTTAATCAGACACATGTATTAGGTGACAAGCTGGTGAAATACGCTGCATCGAATATAACATTAGTTAATCAAGTGTGCCGTGAATAAGGGGTGAGATGGGGGGTGTACATACAATATATGGGGGCAGGGGGTAGGGATTGAGACAGCACATAAGAGGCGTGCTTATGAAAGAAACAACCATGTGAATAATATACATCTTGAATATGCAAATAGCACTTACAATGCTCACCGTAAGCATATACTGAAGGCCCAGACTCGATTTGAATGTAAGACAAAAGGGCCACGGGGCAATGGCACAAGCTCAAGTCCATGCAAGTGCATACAGTATGTTGATGAAGACGCCACTGTTTTGTATAGCACCTAATTCATGGTAATTTATGAGTTTGTTTGAAACCTCTGCCTCTTAACGATCACTGTCCAACGCTGTAATTATTAATTTCAATCATCCATTTAGCGCCAATTGCATTAGCATATAAACTAGCAGAAATGATGCTTTAATGGTATGGTTCTGCTATGAGTACTAATATCATTTATTATGCGTTGGAAATGTATAGCTTTGAAAGATCTGACAAGGCGCCAAGTAACACTTCCTGCGAAATTAACTTCAAATAATGTGTTAAGTCTTTGTTTCCATGTTTTTGGGCACAGTTAAAATATTGTGAACAGACTTGTCATGTTGACAATCTGTAGATGGATTTAAAAGTTATTTGAAGTGTCATGTCTCTTGTTGCATTGAAGTGTTTGCCTATAATGCTGTGAAGCAATTAACAGGTAATGTAACTAATGCACCTAAATCACACACAGTTAGCAGTTAGCGGTAGAAGACTTCGCTCCTGCTCACAACGGCAGATTTAATTGATTTGCTTTCATGGCAGTCGCTGAAAATCATCAACAAGCAAATGTAGGCTGTTGACAAGTTGTGCCAAGATTTTCACTTTGCTTGTGATGGATTTTTCCCCCCACAAGCTTTCTTTTTCTCTATCGTGGAATAAAGGAAGCAAACATTTGTAAAATAGTCTATAAGATGACTTAAGTATGAGGTGTTAGTGAACTTTGAACGAGTTAAAAAACTTGTTCAAATATCCACAGCAAGCTCCCTGAAGATAGTTGAATTTTAGCTTTTCACAATAGGATGCTCTAGCACTTTGCATGCGAGGTAGAAAGCAACTAGTTACACTGCTTTGAACAAAATGTACTTGTAAGATTTCATGAAACACATTTTTGACTTTGGTGTATATTTGAGTGAAAATGTTACTTTTTCTTGGTTTTATTTGACTACATGTGGTACTTTCATCTTTCACCTCTGCGTGTACAGTCAATTCTAACCCCTTTTTATTTTTTATGTGTTTTTTATTTTCTTCCTTCCCTTTTCTTTCTAGAGATTGCCACATAGCCTTGCCTTCCAGTGATTTACTCATTTTAGTTTTCTTGCTCAACGCCTTTCTGATAATTCAGTAAGACGAGTACAACATTATGCAAATAAAAGGCATATTACATTATTGTGTATATATTTATTTTATTTCTCTGTACTTTTAACATGTCTATTTAATCAATAAGTAGAAAAACATCTAATCCAGAAAAGTAATTGTCGCAGCATGTGTGGTCCCTTTGTTGACGTTGATATTGTAGTAAAAATTTTACAGTTGTCACAGTAGTCATGGCGATAAAAATAATAAACATGCAGAGTTTGAGTTCATGCAAATGAAATGAAACACCACCTACCTTTAGTTCCTGAATTATGGTTTTGATTTTTCTTTAGTTAGTTATGATATATGGTTAATATGCCTTTTTTTTTAAACTTCTCCTTGGTCAAAGCGATTCAAGAAATGTATTACAGTTGGTTCAAAACAACACTATGATTTTTCCATTTACACTAGACCATGTTCTAAACCTGCCTATGGATATTTGCAGTACACAGCAGAAAACATAGACTCTTGAGAAATTTGTGCTTTAATGGCTACTCCACGTGGCTGAAGCCTATACATGTTTAAAAAGAAAACAACGAAGGAACAAAGCCAGTAGACGTGTCTTGAGGGTTGGGGAAAACAGGATTTTTTGGACCAATTATGTTTACTCAAACATGCATGAATCACTTTAAATCCAATTTTAAGAAGGTAGATGAGAAGAAAAAGCTCTTGAAAAGGCAATTTTGCATAATATGTCTCCTTTAAGAAGTACAATATTGCTTTGGAGTAACACTGCTTGCATCTATAGAGAGTGCTTCTTGCTCCTTTATCTAGTCTACTTGTCTGTGCATTAGTTTTGGCCAAAAAGGCCCATGAAGCAAATGTAATTCAAAATCTCCAATAGTGGCTTCCCATTATTCTAAACTATTTTCTCTGGTTGCATTGTGCCTCTCAGTAATAATTACAGAGTACCAGTGATATCTTATGACTACTGCTTTGGTCCGTGCTTGCTAAATAACTGCCCATGCATTTCTGTGTCCCCAAAAACAACTGCTGCTATCAGTCCCTAAATTTAAACTACTCACAGCACTTACAGAACTGTACTGGAGCCAATTGCGACTGTGCAAAGAAACTCATGCCTCACAGTGAGGCATTTGAGACGGCAGGATGTGCAGCTTTCACATAAATTCCTCAAGCAAACAAGTAACAATAAGTGGTACAATGCAATGGCACAAGTACGGGACAAACCGACTATTTTTTTTGACAGGACAGCTTGTTCAACTTCGTCATTAAGTGTCACACAGCCGTTATCCATAGCACCAACTCACTCCCAATGTACAGTGCTGTGAGCAAAAGACTGTTTCTACAACAATACACAAAAATACACAAAAGAATTCAAATCTAAGCTAGAAGACCTTAGAACACCAAAGACCAAGCATCTGGGTTCATCTTGCAATGGTAAAAATAACGTGTCCTAATCTGTACAGACGGCTGGAGCAAATTTTATTTTACTTTTAGGATTTTTTGATAGTGAGAAGATTATGTGAATCCAACAGAAATGTGCTCAAACTAGTGTTGTCACATAGTAAAATTTCAAACCCAATTTTCGATGCTAAGGAATTCCCTCAAAACCACAAGAACAAAATTAAAAAAACGCGTGCACTCATTTTCAACTCAACTTTCTTTTAGGCCCGAACGATGAAACAACATGAACATTTCTCTATCTGTTGTATTTTATTTTCTGATAGTTGAAGGTACTTTTTGATACAATATGTTCTGTTTAATAGTGATAGTGACTAAATTTACTACTGTAACTGTCAAAAATTACTCTAATAGTGGCTAAAACAAGACAAAGCAAAGCCAGATTAACAGCATTGATCCTTGGTCTGATGAGTATCTAGATCTGATACTAGTTTTAGTATCCATTAGTACCTGATTTTCAATACTTCTGACAACCAGTTCAAGCAAGTATCAGGAAGTTTCTTGTTACAGTATTTGTATTCAAATTATTATTTATTATAATGGAGTCAAATTTTGCACATCACCAAATGAAATTCACATTATAATTTATAATTAACAAGTTTCTCAACTCTAACTAAAAAATAATCTAACTTGCTTAAAAGCTTTTATTAGACAGGTCACATGCAAAGGACAAAATTCCCTGTAGAAATAATAAATGATCCAATCAAACAAATCAACTGCTTTTTTGAGACGCATAGTGTTAAAAATTGTGATTGTGAAAAGATTTTACAAAAGACTTATCATTTCACTCACAAAAATTGTACGTATATATATTTTTTGCTGCACATTTCTAGTATTTCTTACAAAGATGAAATGCAGAGGAACAGATGTAGTGAGTCTGGTTTCTGCTCTGACTGTAACAGAACCATTCACATACATAGAGTCTTATTCTTAAGCCCTTTTTTGGAGGACTGTACAATTGGCCCCCTCGCTGTGCTTTTGTTAATGAGCATTTGACCGAATACAAGCATCTGACTACTCATATGATCTCCCGTACACCTCTAACCCCCGAAGCAGATAAAGCTACATTCAAGAGTTATCATTTAGGCACAAGTGTCCACAGCAACTGCCTCTCCACATTACACCGCCCCTCTCCACCACATTGGAGGGCATTCCGCCACTCAAAAAGAGGAAAAAAAAAGAAAAGAGAACCTTGTGGGCCATTTAAGCATCTTTTATAAAACTAAATAAACTATCGATGCTACATAGAAAAAAAAAAAGTTATTTGTATATTTTATTTTGCCAGCATATTTTAGCAATGAGTGGTTTTCATATCTCCGGAAGAAAAAAAAAGTGTCTTCTGACTTTGTGTCCTTGAGAGATAAACCAGAACAAGGATGCTTTGTGCCGAATTACGAGAGGGCACCGTACTAATGAGTGTGCGCGTATTAACAGCACATCTGCGCAGTCTTTTGGATACATGTCTCGCGTGTATAGAAACCGTTTAGGTCCATTCGGAAATAGCTTTTGTACTGGCGGTTTTATGAAGTGGAGTAAATGTGCGCAGTAGTTAGCTGTTTTGAAAAAAGGCGTGCAAAGGTCAAGGGAGGAGGTCAATCCAGAAGTCGTGGTTTTTTTTTTTTTTTGAGTCTTTTAAAGGAATTTGTCGATAAAGAACTCGCGAATCCCAATACATGGAGTGAATGCAAAAGGTATGATAAAAATTTGCAAATTTCAAAACACGTCTTATTTGCAATGGGCAGTTATTAGGTGTAAGTCGGAAAAGTAAAAGCAGTTTGAAAAAAATTGAGAAATAAAATATATATATATAGATAAAGAAAAATTTCATTTCAATGTAATGTCTTGGTAAAGAGAACACTTCAGACATTGGCTGTGCAATTTTAAAACAATTAAATAATTGTATTGAGATCAGTTATTTTGTGCCTTTTATTAAACATGTCTTAACAAAGTAAAAGTATGTGGTTTGAAGAGAAACTTTACAGTTATATACTGTATCAAACTGTTGTTAAGTCTGTCTAGTTTATATTAATAAAATATATTTATAATTATTATTAATAAGAAAAGAAAGTGATTGGCTTTTTTTTTAGGAAAAATAAAAAACTACCTGAGTTGTAAGAGGCCAGTCTAGTGCAGTAAGAAATTTAAATTAGGTAATACAGAACACACAGAAGAAGCTGTATTTATAAAAGAAGAAATGTATTCTATTATTATTATTATTATTATTATTATTATTATTATTATTTTATTATTATTATTATTATTATTATTATTATTATTATTATTATTATTATTATTTAAAGTTTACAAAAACACTAGAGGCCTTGCTACGTTTTCTTGTGTGGCTGACAATAAAAAAAAAAATTGGTAAATGTGTGTTATAATTATTAAAATACATACATAGTGGTTTTCTTTCTTTCAACTTAACTTTTCAACCACATTTTCACATCATCCTGAAAAAAAAAAAGTAAAAATATTAAATCCATCTATAAGAGTTCTCTCGTGAGAAGATGTATCTGGTTGAAAGCCTGTAAATCTAAAAGATAAATGTGCACAAGGGGCACCAGCTGCACCCAGGTGGTCCCACCCAAAGGTGAACTCTCACTAATGTACACTGTGTTCCGGGCATCTCTGGCAGCACACACCTCTGTTTTTACTACGCTCCAAGGGGAACAAGTGGAAGCTCTCCCTCCTCTCGCCTGCTGGGTTCTCTATTCACCTTTTTAAACATGTTAGCTTAAAAATTGACCTCGGCTGAATTTGTAAACTTCTTACATGTTAAGAAGCAGCCGTAAATCGAAGAAAAGAGGTTTCTTAAGATAGATTTCTTGCTTAAGCTTGTATCTATCGCAGCAGCAGTGAGGAAAGAGTCATTATCCAGGTAAACTAACTTCAACAGATTGTGCTCAATGTGTGAATGTGGTATTAAGTGACTAAAAATAAAAATTGAAAGTCCTGTTTATTTGATTGTATTTATAGTCCAGCAAGCTGTTGTGTAGTGAATGAAGACTACACATGTACATAATGTATCCAGTTCATCTGACACCATCTAAAAGAGTCGTGCTGCTGACTAGCTGTAACACAAGGGCCTATACATTTGCCAACAAGTCCAAAATACAAGTAATGGTCATCGCCACTTGGCCTGAAGCTGGCACAGAATAAAGCTTTTTGTCCTAATCCATTTGGGAGCTATTGCCATATGCCCAGATTGGACCCGTTTATCCATATACAGTGTCGCAAGTTGCTAAGTAAATCAGCTATTTCACAAGCCTAGCCAAATATTCAAGATTTCACCCCTTTATATGACGTGCCAATGTGGTATTACAGCTCACATTGTCGGAGCTGACAAAACATCCCTCTCCCGGCACTTCCACGGAAAAGAGTATTTTTCCTACATAAAGTTCATAATCTGTTTGGTTTACAGCAAAAGCGGCAGACATCGACAAAATGTGTGTTTATGACAAAAACAACATTTATTTAGTGAAGCGGCGAACTTAAGAATGCAGTCTGGAAACGTCCCAGGGAAAACACAGCAAAATGATTCAGAAGATAGCGTGCACAACTTATTCAAATATTATAGTTTTAAAGGCACATGTCTATGCAACTGATTGGACATCTTGGTTTTACTATTGCCTGGCCTTGCAGTTACAACAAAACGTGTTATCTTCAAGAGGGAAGAACTAGGTACTTTCTTATTTTAAATTAACACGTCGTCTTACTACATTAACAATTGACATTAACTTTCATTAACTACTCAAACAACTTATCTTTTAATTTTTAAGCATCACTTAAAAAAAATAATATATAGACTACAATTATCTTATTCAGTTTGACAAAGGTTCAGATATGTTACTGCTAGTGCCACTTATAGGCCTAATATAATATAATGTAAAGCAATAGAATATAATAATACCTTTCAATAGGTAAAGTGACTGAAGTCCTTTCTGCTGTTATATGCCTTCTACTTGTAAATTCTTGCTTAAACCGCACATGATTACAGCCACATATCTTACATAGCTCTTCTTTATGTGCTGGGTTTGGTGAAACTTGTTGTTGTCGGATCTGGCATGTGAAGTGATCTGGCAAAGGCGTGGCACGGACTCTGGCATTTAGTTATTCCCGAACTAATCATGAACCAGCGCCACGCGGCAGGACCAGGGCCGAAAAGATATGGCAAAGACTCAAGAGAGGAAAAAGTCCTGGTTAAAGTGTAACCAAAACCAATGGCTTTATTGGTGTAACATTGATAAAACAGTTTTAATGTGACCTAACATATCGAGAAGAATGTGCACAGATATTTCCGGTCTTGGAAACATGAGCAGACGTGTGTGGATCTAAAAAAATAAGAAATCTATTGAAATGTTTAGATTTAATTAAAAGTTATAAAACCTAGCAAAATTTTAAATGTAAGATTTTACCCTAAAGAAAAAAAAAAGATTGGTTTCAAAAATATTTTTCTGCTGTATTTATGTGTCTAATGTGTACAGAATGTTGTTACTCAGAGAAAATGATTTTTCAGAAATATCATCTTGCATGTTATGGTGGGGTCACAGCAACATTCACAAATCTGAACATACCAAATGTCATCTGCTGTGAGCCAAGTGCAGGTGTTATTTCAAATAGATTTTAAAAAGTTGAATTTTAAGTTTTGATTGAGCGCTGGGTTTCTGGAGGCTCTTATTGTCTGATCGGCATGGGGTGAAATTAAATACGAGGAATAAATAAAGGAATAAAAAGGAGGCGCTAACTGTGGCAGTGTCACTGCAGCCAAAGGTCGTAAAAGTGTGTTTATCCAAACGCGTGATGTTACTGCTAATCTTTTCATCAGATAAATATAAATAAAATCACTTTTCATAAGATATAGACAGAAGTGTAAAAGTAAAGCCCATACAAGAGCTCAGACAGAGACTGTACATGCAAAGGCCACAAGGCTTCAGCCCTATAGGTGTTAATCAGTACAATGTCAAACATTTGATGGAACAAGACGGGCGAGTTGGATAAATCTGAACCAGCTCCAACATTTGTTTGTTGATGAACAGGTTACACATGCTTGTGTGTTTTTTCACACGTACCAACTGTCATAAAGAACTGTACCAGCCTGTAGAGAGATAAAACAACACTGGCCTACTTCGTGTTGGTCCACAAATTATCCACAAAGTCAAATTAATCATGATTTCTAGCTATGTGAAAAAAGCTATTTTCAAATTGATTTTTAACAAGGTCAATATTGGGCCAATAAACAATGCAGACACTATCAGAGCACATCTTGCTTTCATTTGCTGATAAAATAGAGAAGAAAGACTTTAAAAATGTAAAAATATCTCACAATAATTTCTTGCAGCTGTATTTCAAAAGAACTATTGAACAAAAAAGTGTCATTGTCTGTGCTGTTTGAATCCTGTTCATTTGCAGTAAAACACACTACAGTGGTATTGTGCAAATATCTGGCAATAAGTTAGCAGAGCACCCGGTGCACCTTGAGTGAGGCTGTGTACTGGGAGTGTTTTGGCTGCTGTGGCTCTGCTTACTGGCACCGGGCTCAAACCTCCCGCTCGAGCCAGGACGCACTGCACAGCTCACATTCACACAGAAGAAGAGTTAGAAAAGTTCGGGGGCCTGTTATTTTTTGATTTTCTTAAAGCCTCTTTAGATTCTTTTCCCCGTTCAGCTCGGCAAGTGAGCTCACCATGACTTGTAGAAAACCATATGGGTAGCAGGGTGAAGTGAGGACATGCATGCACCTTGGCAAACATACAACTGCGCTATTAGAATCCAGGATACATTTTTCACATCAGCCGAACGCCTGGGTCTGAATTCTACATATTATAACCATGCTTGTTTCGCTTCAGCACAAAAGTTTTATCACGCTACTATTACTCTCAGTCTAAAGGGGTGAAAAAGTCAGGTGTGCACGCTCCAAACTAAACACAGACTTTATTCCACCAAGCCCCAATGACCTGTAATCAAACTGAACTAAACGTAGCCAAGTAATATGAAGAAATGCCATGGTGTTTTGGTTGTCGTTTTGACACAGAGGAAACACACGGTTGCACCCACAACTGGAATCTGTAGCACATATACACCAGCACCGCCATAGTGACATGAAAAAATGTGAATCAAACTTAACCCTTAATCCTCGTAGCAACAAATTATAAAAAAATATTTGTGTAATTTAATAAACCAAACTAAATTGCCAAGGGCTCGTTTTGAAAGTTGGATTTTATTTTTCTGCAAATTGAGCTGCTTTCATCAGGATAAAATTTAAAAACGTTCCTTTTTAGTTTTACAGCTGAACAAAAGGTCCCTGACAGCAACATGGCGCATAAACAAAAACTAATTCTGCCTCAATGCATTCCTGCTCCTCACAGGAGGGAGATTCCAAAAAAGAAAACTCTTTTCAGAACTCACAGCTTAACTTTACTAAAAATTTAAAAATCACCATAAATGAGTCAAACGAGAAAAAAGTTTGTCTTAATTTCAAGGCAGTCAACAACTTTAGAGTGTTTTGCAAATGGACATTTTTCAAAAGTGTATTAAAATCATCTTTTTGAGTGAAGGATATTGAACGCAAAACGCTAGACACGAACCTGTTTTTGTGACCTCCTCCCTCACCTGAATCAGAATTTATTATTTTATTTTGGGATTTCAAATAAAACGTAACACATTACATTTCGTTTACTGTAGCTAAACGGGTAACATGCACATACCATTCCCAGGAATTAAAATATGATATTGTGCATGTGGAGAAGTGCTATGTGAGAGAGAGGTGCATCGTGGGTAGAGCAATTGGATCCAGTGAGTCGTCAGTTTGCCAGTACTTAGTTGACGAGCTTGTGTGCTAACGAACCAACACTATAAAGCTGCTAATTTAATTCAGATAAAAATACCTTGCAAGATTGAAAAATGTTGTTGCCTTTTGTGTAATTAAGGTTCATGGCCATAAGAATTACTGAACAAATCTTCTTTTAATCTGAAAGCAGAGAAATACCTAGGCTAAAAAAAAAAAAAAAAAAGTAAAACAAAAAATATAATTAAGGTGTGAAGAAAAAAATTAAAACGTACAGTCTGATAAAATAAAAAGGGACAGTTAAAAGCATGGCTGCTTGTGTATCACGTGGTACTTTTTACAGTTCGTATTGAGGTTTTGAGGTAGCTGAGTTTTTGGGGAAGTTGCCATGGAAACGAGGGACTCGGTCTACAACAGCAGTCCCGAGCATCAGGTGAGAAACTTTATGCTCTGCAATAAAAGCTAAAGCTATAACGGGCTTAAAGGGCATTTGGAACTTAATTACACAACTTATCAATGACTTTTAGAAGGAGGCCCTCTCTGCTGGCAGTCACATCAAAGATTAGGCTGGTTCCATAGGGGCTGATTCTTTCTAATTACTATTATAGAGCAAAATACAAAAAAAAAAAAAAACAAGGGAGGGGAACTGGGGATAAACAGTGTCTGAGACAGAAAGGCCAAGCAGTTAACAAGCACCGTGACATTCTGGACGCAATCCACAAAGTGCCTCCTCGTTATATCGATGGATTTCTATTGCAATCCCAAAATGGCTGCCAAATATGTTCAACTGGGCTGGGAGGAAGTGCCAGAAAAAGGGCTCAAGTGCATGTCTTGATTGTGCACCTTGAAAATCATTGGTCAAGTATGGCTAAGTAGCTTTCTTTTGCATATTTTACATTGGATTCGCCAAAGTGTTGGGAGTTTCACCAGTAAAATTGGATTCCTGGGAATAGTACACAGATTTAAAATCACAAATTGATCCTATGAATAAATCAAAATGAAAAATACAAATAATAAATAAATAATTACATACATACATACATACATACATACATACATACATACATACATATATATATATATATATATATATATATATATAATATATATATATATATATATATATATATATATATACATACACACACATATATATATATATTTTAGTAGTTTCTGTGTTTCCAAAAACTGAAAAAGCAAACTCGTGCATTATTATAATAATTCTAAATTCAAACAGTGTGCTACCTAGTTAAAGCGTGGTTTGGAAAAAAAAATGACTGTGAATAATAAACTAGTGAAATGTGGCAATGCGGAGGCAACAGAGATGTCCCTTATCATGTCTACTTGTGCAGCTTAAAAATTATTTGGAAAGTGACCTGCCATCTGTGTGTGGCACTTACAGTACGAGATGATTGTGTTTTATCCTTTTTTTTATTTCACTTCCAAAGAAAATAATTAATTGGAAATAACAAGGGGATATTGTACACATTGATCCGAGAAAAGCAAGGTGGGAGAGATGTGTGAATTGGTCATCAAAACATTTGGACACATGTTACACTTTGGCGGAGATTTGTGAATTTTTTAACAAACAACAATAAAAATTTGGGAAGTGTTGGAAGGGAGGACAGGCGGTGGGTGACAAGCACGTCTGATTGCTGGATATGGATTAATTGAACACCTTTCTGTCTAGAGCACCAGTCCCCTCCTCCCCCTGCACCCCCCACTCCACACACACCCTCCCTTTCTCCTCCACAGCCCCCACCCCTCCCCTTTATCTGCTGGCTCTCCTTCATATAATAATGACTTGCCCTATTCCGCAGACAAGCTCTTAAATATTCATTAGTCATGGGTGGATTTTTAGGCTTGCACAAAAAGTGGGCAAATTGAGGTTCAAACCATCTCAACTCCTCAGTATACTGAAATAAAGAATTATTTTCTAATTTCATAAAACATTGCAGAATGCATACTTTAATGAGCATCTTTCAGCACATCAAACAGTGATTTGCCCAAAAATACAGGTGCGAACTTCACGTGTTGCCTTTTAAAATGGGTAGATTTCCACTTGTGATAATGTGACTTTACTCCCTCAGTCCCACACACAATCAGTCTGTCAATCACTATCCACTCCAGGTTTCCAAAAAAATTCAAATCAAGTCTTCGTTCAACCTGCATGAGGACAATTCACATGTGTAACAGTGAAAACGACTCCATTCCAACATGAGCCACCAGTCTGCCATATCTTCTCTGAATTTGATGCAACTATTTAATGAATAAATACAGGGGACATCAGCAGAAGTGTCGCCACACATACAGCTGATGAGGGGCCAACAAAGTAGGGGCCACAGAACAGAGTGTTCTCACAATACATGCACAAACAGCTATTAAATTAAAGGACAGACATGCTGATAACAAGAGAAAAAATAAAAACACTTTTAAACTGCAAAAGTCAAACAAAAGTAGATGTTTTGACTAATTTAATATAGAAAATGATACATGAATAGCGCACATAGGGCCTTAACATTACATGCACGGAACATTACGCATGCACCCGTTGCACACACAGAGATGCACAAGTCAAATTTAAGTCCACATACAGTACGACCAGCGCAAGGCAGTGCCGTGTGTTCAAAGACTAACCTGTTACCAGATCCACGCGAAGATGGTACGTGCTGTGTGGTCACTGGACGCACTGTTTACTGTCGCTTTGGGACAACATCTGTTGGCACACACTGTCTCTGTCCCTTCTCCGCCACGCGCACGCACAGATATGAAGAACTATCGACTGAGACGCTGCTCCGGATCAGCTTCCCATGCACGGGCCCTTTCACTACAGCAAATAACTCAAGATATTAACTTTATTCAACAAGCTCCATGGCGCGCGAGAAGAAAAGCGCACAAAATCACGAGTTGCCTTCTAAAAAAATTACGACAAAATGTTTGAAAGCAATGCGAAAACGCTTGTAGGAAGTTTACCTTCAGCAGTTGCCCAGATGCCACCATTTGCCACTACATCCCCAAATTTCACCAAACCACTGGAGTGCGTGAGGACGACGAAAGTAATCAATCATTTTAGTAAAAACGCGGCACAGAGCGCAGCGAGTCCCACTGGATGGAGAAGAGATTTATCTCAGTGAAACTAAAGCTGTGGTGTTGTTTTACAGCGGGACACAATGTGAGACAGGACAGCGACTCGATCCTCGCGTAGCCACATCTCATAAATGCCACGCCGTATTGATATTAATTCATAAAAAATGTAGGCTAGACATCTGTCTGCCTGTACGCGCTGAGGATCCTGTGCAAGAGTCACCTCTTATACAAACACGTTTGAGCTTTGAGTTCAACAAACTAAAGCCCTTTCACAAAAGCAATAGTGTAATTTAATTGTGTTAAGACCGCGGCGTTTCCTTGTTATTCACACAACTGACCTAAAAGCCAAATGCGCACGTCGGGCTGCCACAGTTGTTCCGGGGAAACATCGCTCACCAACACAGACACTTTGGCCACATTGTCCTTAAGTGTCCGCCGCAGATCACAAAGTGAAGGGCTAAAGGTAAAAAGGGCACGTTGGGAATAATGACAGATGGGGAAAATTGCGTCATGCCAGGGCCAGAAGCGTATTTTATTCCCGTATATAAAATGGACAACAAAATGCACTGACAACCCCAAATGTAGTAGCCTACTGCGCGACGGACTGCTTTCGTTACGCGCCGGCATCACAATTAATTTAAGCTCATGTGTAACATGAAGTTTGAGATTTGTTCAATATTTGGATTTGAGAAAAGCAACTACAACTACTGTACATGGAAGTCATTTTAGCATTTGACCCTGAAGTCAAGTAACGAGCAGGTTGGAATCCTTGCCCAGGAAAGCCACTATATTCAATATTGTAGCGATAAAATGTTGTTTGCCCATCCTGTTTTCAAGCTACTACTTTTTAAATTTTGGTCTTACCTGCACTTCTTCGAAGCTTTGAAAAAAGTGGGGACAGCGTTTCCGAGGCTTCCTCTTGTGTTTTTCCTCCTGGTCAAACTGCGCGTCTAGTTTGTCAATTTCAATACGCTCCTTTTACTTTTGTTTCATTTCTCACTTCCATCTTCTTTTCATCTCATCAATAAACACACGCTGCAGCCTACCTTCATAGAGCAGCTCGGTTTAAGTGTGCCCTCCCATTTTTTAACTATACATCGAGTACTTTGAGGGGTGGAGGGGGGAGGACGAGGGACGGGGGGCAGAGAAGCAGGCAAAAAGGCAGGGAGGACAGGCACGCCTTTTCACTTAAAGCGGCTATTGGAAGGAGCCCGTGCACTGTCTTGGGTTGGATCACAGCGCCGTCAAACACTGATTGTGCCCCACTCGCAGTGAGCTCAATGGGACGGTGAAAGCCGTACTCTCCATCATGGCTCTAGTGGGAGTCCTGTGATAGTAGTAGTAGTGATTCTCCTACTCACCTCCCTGTGAGTAATAACACGCTCATAAATACAACTCACTGTGAGAGAAGAAGCAGATTACCATCGTCAGTGGAGTCTGAGTGCGAGGTGTTCAACTCTGCTCTGTGATTTTTGTGTTTTTAGTTTCAAGTACAGCGTCTATAAATGTGAATGAACTCACTGTAAGCACCGTCTGATCAAAGCCACACACCGAATTGTCAGTTATGTGTCAGTCAGCCACCTGAACTTCTGATTGGACGCTCGCGCTGCCACTATAGCACGCGAGCCTCTTCTTGGCTTCCTATTGGTCACAATGGCCATCACTCAAAGACCGGCAAACAACATGCTAGATTGTCTGCCGTGTCTTCTACTTTCTACGCATTTCTATTTTCTCATTTATTTATTTTTTATCGTCCCGAGCTGACCTCGAGTTAGTGAGCGGGGGAAAGGATTGGTGTCGTTCAAGGCGGCCAATCAGATTGAGTAGAGGGTTTGTCTATCTCTTGTGTTGTTGTTGATTTTTTGTCATTATTATCCAACGCCTTGAGATATATCCTGGCTGGCATAGAATAAAATCTAATGGGTCATGTGGGACCCCCGCACCACCGCCTTAGTGCCCCCTCCCTGTCTAGACAGTGACAGGTGTGTGCTCGTCTGTAGTTGTGAATAATCAAAAAGGACAGTCCTACGGTGTGTAACATGCTGTGCGCTACTATGTTAGAGCTTCTTACGGGGTTGCTGTCACAAAAATGTATTCTGTAACCAAGCAGACCCAGTCATGTGTGTGTGAGCGTGAGCGCGCGCTGCTTGGATGGGTTTATTCTGCACTCTTGAACTCCGCGTTCATAAGGAGACACGAAACCGCTTCAGACAATATTCACCATCTCTCTCTGAGCTTCTGTTTCGGACGGATACGACAGTGTTTGTTAGTGGGGCTGATCCGAGCGCTTGCCTGTGCGCGCCATCTGCAGGGCTGTGTTGTGGATTAGAGCCGCGGGTTCAACGGAGGACACCCTTCCGTCACTACTCTGACCTACATTAACCAGGAACACCACTGGCGGCCTTAAAGCACCCGGATCAGGGCCGCTGCACACGCGGCTGTTCGCACACGGGCTTTTTAAGGGACAGGCTCAGCTCTCGTGCGCGGGGCGTACTGTATAGGATACTTGAGTTGAACGCGTAGCCGATGGCACATGGGGCGGGCACAACCAAAGCTTTTTGTTTGAGTTGGGTGGCACGAAAGGCTCTTATATGTAACAGGAGCCGCGGCCTGCTCCCGCTGCCACCGCGAATAGAACAAATACATCAAATAGGCCTGATTTATTTATGATTTCTTTAGAATGTAGGCTTTAATAGCAGCCTTCAGCCTTTTGTCATGCAAGAGTAGCTTAAAACATGCAAACCACATGGAGTTCTTTGTGTGGAAAACTAGAAAACACGTGTACATATGGTACAACTAAATGATGTAATACTTGCATATTTTCCAAATTATCAAACTATAGAACTTGTTTTAGCCTAGTTTGTGATACAATTATAATTATGCTGTATTATCTAAAACTTAAAAAAAAAAAATAACTAGGCCTACATAAAATAATTATTCATAAGTGAGCTTAGTTGGCCTAGTGGAGGACAAACTCAATGATAGTTATATATAAACTTGTAATCACTTGCACTTTTAAAATCTTGGTACAGACTCAGCACAACTCCCCATTCTGTCGACTATTAACACTGTTTTTCATTGAATACTAAAAGTGACTGCTTTGCCAATTGTCTCTTTTTTTAACAGCCTGTGTTACTCAGGCGCTAAAGGAGGAACAATACGCCACAGAATAAAAAAGTGTTCTTCTTTTGTGGCTTTGGGTAAAATTAAATTCCAAATGCTGTCTTTCATCTGCTCCAGTTATTCACACACTACTATTTAAATTATGTTCAATTTATACAGTTCTTTTGCCTTATTGACACTGTATTGCTGTTAAACTGAGAATAGTCACACTGACCCACTGGTCACATATTTGAGAACAAAAAGAAAGTTTTATTAAATTGGATCCTAAGTTGTTTTTGTGCAATTGTATATGTAGAGTAAAACTAAAATCTAAAAATAATATATATATATATACATATATATATATATATATATATATATATATATATATATATATATATATATATATATATATATATATATATATATATATATATATATATATATATATTATATATAATGTTATATATATTAATAATGTATAAGTTAATTTTGGTTTATCTGAAGGGTTATTAAATTCCTACAACTATATTAAAATTGCAGTTTTAATCAGATTTAACAATTATCAATCATACCTTTATCACCCTACCCATAAAATGCTATTCTCATTGCTTACTAATATAAATATGTAATTATGTCATAACTTTATTATATTAATAATAATGTAAAATTATTCATATCACATGGTACACTCGATTGACTGATATTCTTATATGTCGTTTTAGTGTTATAAGAAAACTTTATCGTGTGTAAAAACCACGAAACATAGTCTTCACTATTTTAAGTCACAGAAAAATCAATGTCACACTTGAATGAGAGCTGCTTTTGATATGGAATACATAAACTGGAATACTGCATAGTCAATCCATATTGTTAGTGTGCGTTAGCTTGGCGTCGACGACCGGGCATGGCTGTCTCTATTCAGAGCTTCAATTAATGGGGCACCGGGCATTTGAACAGTCAGCGCACTGATTGTTTCTACACTACCAAACAGGACCCCATTGGATGTATGCTGTTGTTGAATACTTTCATATTGCTTGCGTCCTACTTGCTGAACACTGACGCCTCATTCGCACTCTCGTGTCGTGCCTTGTCCTTCTTGGTGGATATGGTTGGTATGTTTGTGTTATTTAAAGTAAGTTAGACATAGTATAGATGATATGGGCTCACCATCCGGCGACAATTTGACCTCATATTTGATCGTTCTAGGAGAACTTATTACTAGTCAGTGAGCAAATGTTGATACGAGTTGTGAGCAATAATAGTCGCTAGAATGCCATATGTGATTTGTTGGAAAAATTTAACAAGGTCGGGTGGCTATCGCTCCCCTTTATTATAAGATATACAAATGTATGCAGCCCAATGAAAATGGCGTGATGTATAGTGTGTCTACCAATGTATATAAAAATGTCAACCTAAGTGTATGCTCTAGATACACATTCGCAGACAAAGAACAAGAACACGAATAAAAAAAATTGAATGTAAATAACAAGAAATAACATACAAATTAAAATTAAGCAATTGAGAAAAAAAACAAAAAATCAAAATACCAACTTAAAATAAAAATAATATATAGAGCTCTACGGCTGTCAATTTTTATTTTAATAATTGTTGATATTTTGATGTTGGTGAGATTTCTATGTCTTTGAGTATATCGATCGTATCACAGATGTAAATTTGGAGAGCACCGAAATTTCATATATATATGTATTTGTACATTACTTACATAAAAATATATTAGATAGTAATTTTTTATTATAAAAAAAGCGAGGTGATCTAAGTAGCATTGTAAGAATAAAGAGTAGAAATATTAACTAGGCGGTGTACATGTTTTGAGTAGATTTTGGTTTGGTTTGAATCTTATTGCAACAGAACCAAGTCTCATGGTTTATATATCTCTTATCCAGAAACACAACTTACGATCCCATAAGTTTCTTGAGTTCATTATGACCTCAATAGATTTGGAGAAAAAGGAGATATTGCGTGTGTTTGTTATATTTTGAGTATGATACTATAACATAAAAACTAGGACAGAGAGGTCTAAGTAAAGTTATATATTACTTTACACTAATGACCAGCATCACACTGACTTATAGCAATAAAACACAGGGTCAGATCAAATCGCAAAGTATATTAGACAAGTAAAATGACTGAAAAGAATATTTTTAAAGCACAAGTGTTTGACCTGTACATCTTGACTCTAAGCCGTCTTTAGCTCAAATAGCTAGGTACATTGATAGGAGATCGCAGACTGTGCACACATTTATGGTCCAATATAACATCATACATTAAGTACTAGCGATGCATGTCGGGCTTTTACCGCCTCCATAGTGAGATCTCCTCACACACAAAGAGAGTATGTATCTTAAGATTGTAACACAATACAGGATAGACATTCGCCACCCGCACGCATCTCTGTTGATTCCCTATACAGTGTACATTGCACACATGAATAAAGCAGCTCTAAACTGATACTAAGACTAAATTTCACGTTCATACTCTGATATCACAAGTGGATAGGATTTCATTGTACGTGTCGGCAGGTCTAATTATTAATTGTCGGATGATTTATGTTAGGGACACACCATATAATTATTATGATATCATAGAGCTTTTTCTAAATAAAAAATAAACTAATGTCCCAAAACTACCTGCAATTTCTATTTATCAACTTAATGGTCTAATACCTTATGGTTCAACTAACCAATGCAACCAAATGTGTGTTACTATAGATGGTATGTGCTTACACACGCTTCAATAAATGAACTTGAAATCTGTGTTCTCTTGTCGCGCGGAATGTTGTTTTTGTTAGTGATCAGTGCAATATTTCACATTTTATTTTTAAAAAGTGTTGTTTTGTGTGCTTGCAGTCTTAGACCATAAAGAAAAATGCGTAACAATCGCAGTCCTATTGCGAGAGAGCGGCTACCCGGGAGAGTGTGACTAACAATTGATTACATGCGACAGTGTACTGTTATAAGCTATTGCCATGCCCACTCATGTCGAGTGCAACGACATAATCAAAAGAACCACATGACAAGTACAGACAGCTAACATGACTTATCATACTGTGTTGTTTTTTTTTCGCCCTATTTTTTTGGCTCTTATGTTCTTTGGTTCGTTAATTTGTCCCCACCTGCTTGTTCTTCAATAGAGCTTTTTTAGTCCTCGTGTTACTCTTGATTATGGTGCGCAAGCTGAACGGTGGTATTACGGTAAATATATCGTGTTTTGGGAAATTCCACCAGAAACGATGACTCTCATCCCACCAACGCGAAGGATGTGACAGCAAGACAGCACCTTCTCATATGCGTTGTACTACTATTCTCTCTCCTTATTTCTATTTTGGTGTTAATATTGTACTTGTATTAGTTCTCTACTAAGAATCTATCACTGTGCGTGCATAAATAGTCGCCAAACCCTGTGTAACTAATATTAGAATCTATTTTTATGTTATGTTTGACGTGTGAGACAAAAACTTCTTAGTTCCTGTTGCTTTACAGTGATAGTTAAATACCTGCTTCACAAACTCACACAGCTGTTAAAGCATTATGAACCAGACATCCTCATTGGGCAAGTCTGTCTTACTACTATCAACAGGGAAATCACACTAGAATAGGATCTTTTGATGTTCTGTTTGTAATAGGGCCAGCTGTGGGCTTGGGCTGTCTGGAGGACTGTCAAAGTCAAGAACCGTGAATTCAAGCCCAACTACGGCAGTCTAGTGGAGAGTTAATACTGGAAAACATGGTGTGATGTCTTCAGTCGGTTCTGCGGAGTCCTCAGAACACGCCTCTGTACTAACATCGCAAACACGGGATGACGCTATGAGCTCTCTTAGTGTATTGTCTCTATTACAAGAATGGCAGCTCTTTATGGAATCCTCTCTCCAGTATGGAAAAAATAGTGCTACAAACGAAATAGATACAATATACATTTCGCGATACAACTAAATAGGTACCTTTAGCATCTAAATACAGGACTAATTTTATTGACAACGAGTGATCAGGAGGTTTTGAAGAGTGACACCGGTGTTACTACGTACAAATATTCACATCAAAACGAATGAGCGGATTATTAAGATTAAAAAGTAGCTAAGAATTATGGAGGCTGTATAGGCATCTATGCAATCGGATATTTACTAGTTACTGAACGATCAGTCTAAACGTTCTATTTAGCTCTTTTTACCAACTGTGTTGTGTCTGATCGTCTAAATATAATCACTATAGAGACCTCGATACCAATCCTATGTAGTGTGCTAATTCTAGTCATTAACTCCAACACAACCATCATACGTGACCCCTGTAGACGTGTATTGAACATTGATCTGCTCTGAGCTCGACGTGAGGTGAGTGAATGATAAAAGCAGGTATGATGGAGTGCGGCTCGTGATGTAAACCTCTAGGATGGGGCACAGCGAGTTGCCTCGTTGGCGACACAAGAAGACATATGTTGCTTCTCAGTCTACTCCTGTGGGGAACAGTAGTAACATTCTATTTTAAACCACCATCTACCACGCAATTTAACAGCCAAAAATGTCTTCAACGACTCGCAATACTACTCAGACGATTTCGAAGACCAAGGTCGCAGTTATAAGAAGTCTCTTATTTGTGACTCAGTCAGGGATTGTTCTTCCACAACCACCGTAGTCTGGATATGAAAGTAGCAGTCGCACTACCTCTAACAACTATCAGTAGTAGTCCAATTTCATAAGTGTGAAGTTTACATTACTCACAACTACTCCAGTCCATCAAACCACTATAAAATACGAAAGACCAACCAGTCCAAAAACTACACTAATAACAAAGACACTAGTTTATTCATCTTCTGCATCAATGGTGAAGGGAAAACAGGCCATGTAGACACTTTTTTATTCTGTAAGCACAACAGAAATATAAAATGTGTACAAAATAAAACTGATATCTCAACTTCCACTCCAAATCTTCACATAGTTGCAAAGCTGGGACAACAACGATTAGTCAACATTAGTCAAAAACTCTCAAATTAACTACCTCTTTCATCTCACAATTTTCTGGACCCAAACACCACCACCACCACTACCACTACTACGACTACTACTACTACTACTACTACTACTAATATTTTTATTATTATACTTTTAAAAAGTACTGGTGAGAAAAAAGTTATGGAGGGATTATTTGTTTATAAACACAGCACAGGGGATGCGTGCACCCAGGATGCAGAAAGAGTGACAACTGACTGACAACTGACTGACATAAGCTGTGGCAGCAACACGAGCCAGTGCTGTTGTCAGCTAACTACAAGAGTTTATCACTGCACGAAAACAAAACTTATGCTGCTAATTCAACATTTGTGAATGAAATTCGACCTACGACCCATAAACGTTACATTCAGGTGAGTGGAAAAACGGCTTCAGGAGCCAGAGGTCTGTCATATAGATTCAGACCTGATCCAAAACAGCTAGTTCTTGTCCTGTTTTGTTGTTTTAATTAAAAGAATTTTCAAAGATGTTTCCCCGGCCAACTAGATCTACAGAGTCTCTTTCTGCATGGGGTATGCGCAGTAGAGCTAGGAGAAGATCGAAGACAATCGGAAGTACCAATCCCTCTAGTGGAAATTAGTGTGCAACCAATATGTCCTAGAAACACAATGCGCAAGAATTGTGTGTAACAATGTCCGCAATAATACGACCACACGCTTATCCACCGTGTGGATACAATCTGCATCGTAAGACTTGATGACATAAATAAGATCTGCAGTTTGACTAAGGACACTATTCAGCCACATGATTAATATCGTTAGATGGCGATGATATAGAGAACTGCTACTCAATAGATAATATTGTCTAGCATATTCATATGTCGTCGCTTACACTCAATCTATCACTCCTAGTTTCTGCTGGTTGCGCATCATCTTTCCTCAGCGTTCTAGATGTCTACCTGACGAGATTTTAAACATATTGATGGCTCAATGTGCTAGATGCAATTTCACTCATTAGTCACGCCATCACACAGGATGATTTGATGAACTAGCTTATTGAGTTTGATGGTTGTAGTGTAGCGAATCGCTGTGTGCCTTAATAAATACTAATTGTGGCCCTGCTTTGGGTGCGGATCAAAGAAGGTATATTGGCTTAAATTATGAATTGAAATGTGATTACGTTCGTTGATATGTGACATGACCTTGCGCACATTATCTTGCATCTACGTTATTACAGATTATAAAGTGATCTAGCTTTAGTTATTCAATACAACTGTATTCATAATGCTTCGAACTAAGCTTCAAAGTATTGAAGGCGATAGCAAATATATATGAGCTGAAAAAGTGATTCAGTACAACATTACTCGAAGTTTTGACAACAACATAGCCCCAGGTTTTCTATAATCTAAACTATCAAATTTACACCCAACATTGTCTCTAGCTGAAGTTGCCGCAGTTAATGTGATAGCTTTTTATACCCAATATATCGATATAAAATCTCTGTACACAGAAAAATCTCTAAAAGTAGACTTAGCTTGTAATTATTATCTATATCAAGCTTCAGTTTCACTGAATCCAAATCTTGCCAGTGCGTCTGTGGCTGCATTACACACACAATTCTCACTATCATGTTCAAAAACTAACTAACATAGGTGGATGTGTCGCCTTAGAGCTCTAGTTATCTATCTTTTTGTAGGAATCTAATAGGTGCGAGCGGGGAGTGTATGAGAGAACCAAGAGTGAGAGTGCGAGCGCGCCTGAATTTCAATTTGAGCCAAAGCTACAAACTGAGGATTTAAGGACCTCTTTTCGCTACTCTTAGCTACCCACTGCACACTTGTGGTTAGTAATGCAATGGTATGGAGGAGATTAGAGACTTACAACTATTATCTTACAGTTAGGTTAGTTAATTTTCGTGTGGTGTAAGTTCTACTAATCTATCGTCAGAAATTAAAATAAAGAGTCGAGGTATACATTGTAGGCAGCAACACACACTCAAATGATACAGCGCATCCTCTCCCATTTAAGATATTATATCTCGCGTTTTGGTGTGTCACTGCTATGTCTGAGCTCTGGCCTAATGTAGTGACTTTTGTAAGCTATTGTAAACACTGCCTAAATGAGTCACAATAACATAACTGACCCTAAAGATAACTGACAATACCATCAAAACTAAAGCAGAGAAACAAGGGAGATACCAGATAATTTGGGCCTCTTATCTCGAACACGGCAGAAAGCCAACATTACTTACGCACGTATTTCTTAGCGAGCATAGCCAACTAGTGAACATATTTCTCTTATGAGGTCGATATACCATGTTTTGTCTCTAAAGTTGAAAAATGAGTCATTAAATACACACCAACGCAGGCCCTGTTCTGTTGAAAACATCAAAGCAGAGCGCGCAAAATCAACGAACTACTTCTATTGGCTGAAAATCTGTAGCTATGCACTCACACATTATTTCCATCCTTGCTTCAACAATTCAATGAACCATGAATTATTTTCATCACTAACCTGGAAAAACAGTTGTGCCTTTTCAAAAATTAAATAATTCGGGCCTTTAGTAATAAATATTTTTATGTGATCCTAAGAGAAACAGACTTTTGCATTAAAGAGTAAATCTAGAATAAAACATTAATAATAGTGTTACTGTCAATGTCTCCAACCCCTTCTAGTCCTACTTTCTCATCTCTACATGTCTTGTATCCTATTAGGTTCGCACTATCAACTGTCAAAGTTATAATTAATTGAATGATTTTTGACATATCTATATTATATTACATCTCAATATTTGCTAATTGAATTTTTTCTCCCTAAGACATACAAAAAACATGTCTTATATATCATCATACAATAGGTATAGAGCGCGCTTGCGTAAAAAATAAAAGTTCTGTACAAACTATTACAGCAGACACGGAATTCTGGCTAGAACCAAAAGGTGGAGAAACTATAATATTACAGAAAGTTTTGAGATTTCTCATATGTCCAGGCTGTGAGTCATAGCTAAAGTCCATCTCTAAACGCATAGATAGATTGATGAATCTGTGGATCAGCGCAGAAGATAGTTAACTCAAACTAGCTTCTGTCATAGACGCAAGACTCACCCATGCTAGTTGTTCTGCGCTCAAATCGTCTCCAGCTCTCGCATGGCGTTTGCTTGCTGATATATTTGCCTTTCTAGCTGGATTTCATCGTAAGAAATAGTTTGATACATCAACAAGTGTCGTAACCAAAATCGAATACATGTCGAATTAACGTGACAGATATATATGAATATTTCCTCATGTAGGAAATGTCAGGATATTTTAAAAATACAAAAAAAAGGAAACAAAAACTATATCTCACCAGACAAAACTTGTAGCTGTGTCTTGTGACTAATAATGCAGTGATGCGTGTGAAAATCGTTTAGACAACTACCCCTATCAATTTAATAAAATGTTGTCGTCTTCCTCTCATATAGAAGACCTTATTATCTGATAATGTATAAGTCAGTTAAAATTCTTCACTCATCCCAAATATGACGCTGCAAGAATAGTTTGATTAAACAAGGGATCGTACAGACTCTTAATGTTCCTTGTCTGCTACTGAAACTGTGTGAGCCAATCAGTGAAGTGTTGAGATGTGAGTGTGATTTATTTATCGTCTCATCGTGTAAATGATATGCTAGAGACATATATTTACACTCCACCAAAATCTAATTGTATTACGAGTTTAGCAAAAAGCGGTGAAAAGATGGTCTAGACTACCCACTTAAGTGTATCTAATTATCAAGACTAACACTATGTATCTCAGTGATGTTGATTATCGTATCTCGATATCTGGTGGTAGCGTTTACGTAATATATCCTTTTGCCACTGCAAATATACATTTTCTTTCTCTTCATCTCGAGTGTCACATATCAGTTATCTCTGTCACAACGAGATAATATGATAGATATGTTCTATCTCGGTTAATTTCATGCTCATGGTCTTCTCGAAAAAACTAGTGCTTTCCTTGTTGTAGTCCATTTCAAAATCGCATGTAGATAAATCAAAATTCAGAAACTAATTTTCAATGTGACACAAATGTTTGCTCCACTTTTGCTGATATTTTTCTTCGTGTGTTCTTTTCGACACTCCATTATTTCTAAAAAACAAACAAACAAAAAACAAATGTTTTAAATATTATTATTAATTTGTATTAGGGTGTAACGATCACATGGAAGTGTTTCGTTTTAACACTGTAAAAGTATTAGGCAGTTCAGTTAAAAGTGTAAGTATTTCTTTAAAGTTTTATGTGAATTAAACCCATAGGGGCACAGGTAGCAGAGTGTTAGAGTTCTGGCTTCCCAATAAGGAGGTTGTGAGTTTGACTCCCGGGTCGGACCATATCAACATCTCACGATCTCTCTGGAGTTTGCACGTTCTCCCCGTGTCACCGTGGGTTTTCTCCAGATATCCTCCCACCTCCAAAACATGCATGTTTAGGTTCATTGGGCATCACTGTAAATTTCCCTGTGAATGAATGAAAGAGATAATGGTTATCTGTAACCCTGCAACAAGTTCAGGGTGTTCCCCTACCTAAGGCCCAAAGTCACTCCAGTCATCTGCGACCCCTAATGGGAACAAGCAGTAGGAAAAAAATGAATAAGCTCGTGTCGTGGGTTTTCTTTTATTCTCTCTCTCTCTCTCTCTCCTCATTTTTCTCGTCTCTCTCTCTCTCTCTCGCTCTTTTTTGCTCTTTCTCGCTCTCTCTTTCCCTCTTTCTCTTCTCTTTCTTCTTTCTCTTTTGTTTCTCTCTTTCCCTTTCTCCCTATCTTTCTCCTCTCTCTTGGTCATTCGCTCTCTGATTCTCATTCTCTTTTTTCTCTCTCTCTTTTTTTCTTTGTGGCCATAACTGCTTGTCAAAAGCCTGATCCTGTCAGATCTCAGAAGCTAAGCAGGAAAGGGCCTGGTTAGTACTTGGATGGGAGACCGTTAGAACACCAGGTGCCACAGTGGGACGTCAGGAGTAGATTGTTGTTGTGTCCTTGGGCAAGACACTTAACTCACAGTGCCTCAGTGTCTGTTACACTGGGTGAGTGAATGCTAGATTGTAAAGCGCTTTGAGTGCCTGGAAAGGTAGAAAAGCGCTATATAAATAGACCATTTACCATTTTTTTCTTGCATGTTCGTTAAAGTTAAGTTGAAAATCTTTGACTCACATTGTCAGGTTACCACAAAAAAAAAGATTTAAGTTAATTTAACTTATTAAACTTATGTGTTTTTACAGTGTAGTAAATTAAATATTTATTGTTTTAATGCTATTCGAGCTAAAGTGTCACATAAAAACACTTCCGCTTGTAGTTTTTAAGCAATTCCTAACACTTAATCTTAGGGTTTTAAACTGTCTTGCTCCTAGTGTGAACATATTCATTTTTAATTGCCGGTACCCTGTCTCTCCTTCACACACCCACACACACATTGAGCTTGGGTGGACCTGAAAACATAAGCAGGTCTTTCATGAGATCAGTTCCTACCTGGGCCATAAAGAAGCATCTGTGCTGTGAATAAACTGATGATGGCGTCCACACATACACACTCACACACACAAACAGAGCAATGCTTGTTCCTGTCACTGCCCAGCGTGCGCGGCGTGGCACTCTGAGTGAATTTAAGGTCAACTTTTCCAAATTTCTTGCAGTTTTCTCACAAGGTCCGGACATAGCAGCAGCATGGACGCAGAAGCAGAAAGAGGAGAGACGCCAAGAACGAGGCCGCGAGGAGGAATGACGTGAAGGACTTGTGTTGAAGAGGTTTGAGAGCTTAGCATTCTTACTGCTTTCTTATTTGCTATCACCAAGTTACGGCTCAGATCTGTGGAGAGGCGAAAAAGCTTGTAAGAGATTACGTTTTTCAAGGTATTTTGATCAATAAAAAGCCTTCTACTTTAATAACTGATGGACAACCACAACATTCATTTCAAATTAATTCTATATAAAGTAGGCTACATAGTGACCAAACGTACATAGGCACAATTAAGATCAGACTTTTTAAATTACAGGCCTATGTTCACTTCCTGCTTGGTTGCATTTTGGGAGATAACTATTAGAATTAAAATTATGTCAAATCATAGAAGCATTTAGAAAAGTAATTACAACAAACATAACAAGTTTTAAAGGAGGCCTATTGCATTGTTTCTATGTAATACTGTTTATGTAGATCAGAAATTTACATTTTGTTTTTTGTAAACCACGAAATTAGTGAAAAACAATAAAAAGTAAGCTGAGCCTCTTCTTTGTAAGATTTTAATGTAACAAGCAGCAGATTTTAAATTTGTAATTTTTTATTGTTGTAAAGTGGCCCTGTGACTATTTTGAACCATACATGCTTTACTACATGAATATACATTGAATAATCACAATTAAATACAGACAAGTGGCCGGGGATGGGTTGTAGGTGAGGACAGGGCTTTTATGAATACAAGATTACTCAAACATGCAGGAATCATGCCAGATTTTTTGTCAAGCCT